>VXBU01003979.1:172812-211110 GCA_013400315.1 Bombycilla garrulus
TTTGTTACTTTAAGGAGGTTTAGTTTCTTCCTTTCTATATTTGCAGGTGGAAGAACTGAACAAAGGAATTTTTTTTCTTGTGTATTCCATATCATGGATGAGATGCATACCTAATATTTCAGATTCATCTTAACAAGTAAGCCAGCTCTGGCCAATAGTGCTGCTTTCTGAGTGATCCATAAAAAAACCTGCCCATGGTACAGTATTTTATGTGGACTGGCCTCTTTCCACCTTCTAATATAAGCCAAGGATTTAACTCTGTGACTAATCCTGTGGTCTGAACTGCTGTGATACTAAATTCCTTTCAATATTTTACCCATTTGTTCCTCCTACTTTTGCCAATATTTTCTGCCTCTTTTTTTTTTCCCTTCCATCTTTGCTGCATTATTTCTCTTTCAAGAAGAATATTTAATAAAACCATTACATATGTTTTATCAACGGCTTTTTATAATTACACAAACAGTAAAGTTCCTTGTCTGAAGAGTCACACAGCCTGAAAATCTTTCCAGGGATTGAATAAATAAATGAACATTAATTAGTTAGTAAATAGATTGGAATGAGACAAGGGTGTTATTGATTCGGAAAAAGAAGCTCTGAATTTTTTATTAAATACATATTAAATTTTAAGTCCAATATCAATGCAACATGAATAAAAATACAATAAATTATGCAAAATAAGATTATGTATAAAATGTATTATAGTTGGAAATGCTAAATTATAATAATTTCAGTAATCAGTTGCAAAATTTTTCCATTTAACATTTTGGTACTGCTTGTCAAATGAGGCTATGCAGGCAATAACTACTAAGTATGAAACCCATAAGATAGCATACCCCAAGGCATAAGAAGGATTGAATCATTAAAACTAGATTTTTCCTCTATCATAAAAAAAAAAAAGATAGTTTGAATTTTCAATACTTTGAAAATTTTGCTTAGATATGAGATGAATTAAGCAAAATAGAAACCACATGACTTGCAAGTTTTAGTAAATATTACTTCCCCTCTGCCTTCCTCTTCACTTCCTCTTCCCTTTTCACTTCCTGGAAAGGAATTGCAGGGAATACTAACAGATTTCTGTGTGGAATTTTAATATTTTGAAGGTAATTACATAAATTTTAAAATTAGTCCTAATTTGCATTTTAATTTTACAGTCACAATTTTTAATCATTAATTATTAACCATTTCTAATTAATCATCAACTATAAATTGTTAAATATCAACTATTAATCATTAATTATTAAATATTAATTGTTGATTATTGATTATTTAATTTTACATCACGATTTAAAACAGAATACAAGAATTGCAACTCTGTTCTCAGTTCTAGTGGCTTTTAACATTATTCCAAATTGAACATTCATTATGGTCATCTTGCCAAATGTGTGAAGTAAACTGATGCTTCAGACAGCATGGAATATGGTGCATACAGAAGCTAAAACGTAATTTTTAATTCAAAAAGTTTATCAGCAGTTTGGACCGTCTGACAGAAATATATTTTGCTTTTAGTTTTAGCAGTTATGGTAAAACATATCCTTCTACCATGCTGGACTGCAGAGAAGGGAATAACTTCAAATACAATTTAATTAAATATTTTCCAGAAGAATTGTGTTTTTTTTTTTCATTTCTCTTCTTCTGCTAGTTACAAACCTTATTTAATCCTTAGATGTCCCAATTCACATGAAATACCATCTACAATTCTAATCTCACTTTGTTGATAATAGTAGTAATTTTATCCCCCCTTGATACTCCCCTCACCCACAGCAACCCACTCACAATAGCCAATTTGTTATCTCTATCCTACTCATAGTTCATCTGTTCATAGTTATTATTCCTCAGAAAAGGAGGAACTGTTGGAGCAACTGAGCAGACAGTTGCACCAGAGCATACTCTTTTTTGGGTTTGTTGATGACACAAAACTGGGAGGAGTGGCTGACACAGCAGAAAGCTGTGCTGTCATCCAGAGAGACCTGGACAAGATGGGAACTTGGGCAGAGAAGAACATAAGATAAAAAGAGGCAAATGTAATGTCCTGCACCTGGAAAAGAATAACCTCAGGCACCTGCACAGGCTTGGAGACACACAGCCCTGTGGAGAAGGAGCTGGGGGTCCTGGTGGACAACAAGCTGTCCATGAGCCAGCAGTGTGCCCTGGTGACCAAGAAGGCCAATAGTATCCTGGGGTGCATCAGGAAAAGCATTGCCAACAGGTCGAAGGAGGTGATCCAGCTTGAGAGGGACTAATCTGATTTTTATTTATGCCTCAACATATGTTATACATGAGATGAAAAACTACTATGAGGGCTGTGCACATCCTTGTCCCTGGGGACACTTCTCCTGACAGCCGATCAGGGCAGAGAGAATTCCACAGTCAAGCTGCAAAGTGACCTCGCTCTGTTAGTTACTGCCTATCTTTATCAACAAACAGTTCTCAGGTGCAATATTGCTGCAGTTGCACTTTATTTTTATCTGAGTGATCTATCAAAAAGAATCCTCCCCAACTTCCCTTTTACAGCCAGACTGGACGTGGGCCCTCTGCTCAGGCCTGGTGTGGCCACATCTGGAGTGCTGTGTCCTGTTCCGGGCTCCTCAGTACCAGAGAGACATGGAGATCCTGGAGCAGGGCCAGCTCAGGACAACAAAGATGTGTAGGGGACTGAAACATCTCATGAGGAAAGGCTGAGGGAGCTGGGCGTCTTCAGTCTTGAGAAGAGAGACATTATCAAAGAATATAAATAACTTATGGGCATGTGTCAAGATGATGGCACCAGACCTTTTCAGAGATGCCCAGTGGCAGGGCAAGGGACAATTGTCAGAAACAGTAACACAGGAAATTCCATAAGAATATGAGGAAAAGTAGTTTTAATTTGAGGGTGGCAGCATTGGACCAGGCATTTCTCAGTCTTTGAAGTAAAGCTTTTATCTTCAGAATTATTTATCCTAATAATTGAAACTATTATTAATTAAATAATTACTTTAGATACTAACAATATGGGGGAAATAATTTCAATTAATCAGAAAAAAACCCCATCCTTGTTTCATAGGTTAGATTATCTGCTAATGATGAGTTCTTTAATATGAACATATCTTAATTATACCTTTGATTAATCAGAGTGATTTGTCATCACAGCACTTTTATACTTTCATATATTTGAGAAGAAGCTGCAGCATAGTGTTTGTGTAGATAAGATAAAAATTTCCCAGTAATATTGCCCTCCTGAAGGTAGTAATTGCAGAGATTTTAAAAGTATTCTCCTGTTCATACCAAAAGAAAGAAGATGACTCGAAAAGAGTAAGAACATGTTAAAGTGCTCACATTGTTAAATGGAGTGGTTAATAACTGCAAAAGAAACTATTTCCAGATGATTTCAGATGACAAGCTCAGTAAGCACAAGTGTATATGAGAGAAAAACAATGCAGAATAGATGTTAAAATATCCTTTTCACCTGTAGAATAGCGAATGCACATAAATTGTCCATCAGGAAAGGATTAATAATTGCAAATATAAAGATCAGTCAAGGAAAAATTAGAATACAGCCAAGGAATAAAAAAGTTTATAAAGGTGTTTTTATAAAGGCCCACAGCTTTCCTACCCTTCTCTCCACGTCTTCTGTTTTTAGTGTATTTTCTTCACCATAAAGTTTTTAACTCCGCCAACTTTTGTGATTTAATCTGGCATTTTCATTGATGCATTGATTCTGTTCTTGGTTAAAAAAAAGATACATAAAAATAATTAAAATAAATCTAACCACAAGAAAAATTTGCAATTAAATGAACCCTCCTCTGCAGAATGCAGAAGACAGGAATATAACTTTATAGAATTGATGAGTATGAAAACTACTGTGGTATTATCTGATGTAGCTATACATTCACTGAAAAGATTCAAATATGTTCTGGCAGAATCACATAGATTCAACTGCACTGTTTGTTCCACAACAGAACAAAGAGGAGAATACTCTTATTTACTCCCATTTCTGTCTGTCCTTTTTACCATATATTTTACTTCTTTTTAGAATTTCCTTTTATGTATTCAGACAAGTGTCAATAAGAACTGGAAAGTGAATGATTTTGCATAATGATGCCTTATATCACTCTATAATAGTTATCCAGGGTTTTTTGATCACTTTCATTTCTTACAGTGTTCATATATATGGATGTTCATATATGAATGGAAGATTGCAAATTTTTAAACTATTTAATTTTTCTTAGCAATTTGAAAGATGCTTATGGAGTAGGATATACTATAATTCTAACTATGCAAAGGCTTAAATCCTTTCTATTGTACAAGTATGGTATAAGACCATAAACATCAGCACAGCTGAACATTAATCTGTGAGAAGGGTTTTTTTTCCTTATTTATTTTTTTTTCCTCTGGATCAGCCATCATACCTATTTTGATCCATGGTATTCTGAATATTTTTAGAGATAGGTTATTTTCAGATTATCTCTCTGACTGTCTGGGTATGAACTACTCACAAAACTATGCATGTGGAGACAATACAATAAATCAGATTTTCCTAGTAAAAGATTTTCAGTGATTTATTTTTGCTCATCTCCAGGGAATAAGACAATTTCATTGAAAAAAGTGTGGAGTAATGAAACAGACAATATTTTAATAGGACATCAACATGTAGTTTATGTCATTGACAAATCAATGCAAATTACAGAGACAAAAGAAGAGAGGGAAAAGGGTGTGGTTTATGTTACATGTTTAAAATGAGATCTGAAAGAATAGGATCCAATATGTTCAAGTAAATAAGTTTAATGCTTTTATACAGTTCTTAGCCAAATGAGGGAAGAAAAAAAGTATTTATATAACGATCTTAGATTTTGATCACATTGTTATCAAAGAAACAGGCAAAATGTCTTCTATATGTTCCTGTTACACATCACATACGAATATAAAAATGTGGTTTTTTTACCAAATTAGTGTAAACAATCAAGGTCCGTGTCCCGTTTCTGAGTTGGATTAGCAGTGATACCTGAGGAGTGTCAAATCTAGGTGGGCTTCTAATGATTTCCATACCTGTGTACCCTACCAGATTTAGAACAGCTCTCTGTGTCTGAGAAAGAGCAGAAGCCAAATATTGCATTTTCCTATGCGATTTCATTCAATAAACTTTTGAACCCAGGTAAAATTTTTATATTCAAAACAACTTCTGGAAAGCTATTCCCTGTGGGAAGCAGGTATCTGCAGACCATTTTATAAAAGAATACCTTCTCTATTTTTTCTAACCCATCACCCCCAGATTCATTCATATTCCTGTACTGCAAGCAATAAACAAACTTTTCTCAACTAGTCTCACCAAGTAACTCTCAACTGAGAAACTATATCGTCTTTCCAGTCATTTGTCTTTTTTCCTGACTGAAAAGACAAATCTATTAATTTTTCTTTGAGTATAAATAATTCTGCATTCTTCTTGTATTTCTTAGCAACTTTCTCTGCCTTCTCTGTCCATTAAATGCTATTTGAGAACAGGTTAGCAATAACTGAACATGATATTTAACTTGCAGGCATATTGTGGACTTGGAGTGAATGCGCTTCATTTGGTTTATCTCCTATCCTATTTCATTTTCTGTAACTTTTTTAAAGCTGTTTTTAATGTCAGTTTAGACAGCTATGCAGAATGTTTGTTAAGAGCTTTGATGGGATTTCTCCCTGAGCCAAGTGTTATGAGCCCTCGGAGCTCCCACCCCTGTTTGAGTTTCTTTGTGTTACAAATACCCATTGGCTTAAAATGAGTGGGAAAGACACCTTGGGTGGTGTTGGAAACAAAAAGGGTTTATTAATTTCTAAAATAACAAACTCTCTACTGAGAAAATGCCGTGCCAGAGACTGGAGGTCCATGCCTCTGCTACAACACCCCCGAAACACCACAAGGTCTTTGGTATAATGCTTTTTATCACTGATGGCTCAGGTGGGGCTCTGGCACTCGTCCAATCCAGGTAGCTCCAGGGGTGGGGTGATGTCCAGGGAGTCCAATGAAGTGTCCCGGTTCAGAACATTTCCAGATTGGGAAAGAATGCCCAGGCTCCCCCACCCCCCATGGGAACAAAGACGGCTCCACACCTCCTCCTGGCCTGGGCACTCTGCCTGTAGGAGGTGCCACAATGAAAAAAAAAAGAATCCAAGTAGTACTATGATTTCTTTTGTTTTTCAAGTTTGTTCTTTAAATATTCAGAGTAAATGACACAAAAACAGCTTATGACTGTGACCTTGGGGTAGACACTATAAGAGAATTAATTCTAATGAACAGTCTTGACATTTTAAAGTTCAAAAAGATGATGCTTAGAGTAGAAAATTAATGAATATGTAAAGTCATGAACATGAATGCTGTCTGTATAGGTCTACACCAGTTTAAAGATAGCTGCTTGGAAGTTTAACAACTTTAAAATGAAAACAACTATTTTCAGCTTGATTGATGATCTGTTTCTAAGAGGTCTTTAGGCTTAGCTGTTACTATAAATTGCAGTCAAAATATCTGAGAATGTATACACAAACAATAAAAAAATTATAATGGCCACGGTTCCAGTTACTTCTACAAAGACCTCAGGATCTCTCAATGCTATCTTCAGTACCTATTTAATAAAAAAACCCCTTACCATTAAGAGAACAAATATCTGGTTCTCAGATAGCTGCATTCTAAGGAAAACTGAACAATCTATTCTCCATTTTTCTGAGACCTTATGACTATGTATGTATAAGACTATATGGAAAAGAATCTTCCACCTGCAAGTGTTACAATTCCTACCACCACAAAGCAGAATGAGCAAATCTATCTCAAAAAAATATTTTAAGAAGTGTTTTCCTAAGCTTAATCCTTTATTGACATAATTCTATTAGTAGACTTCAGATTTAATTCCCTGATGTGTTGTGTTAGCAATTAAGAATGCAAGCAACAAGATGTGTGGATAGAGATCTCTAGTACTTATGCTAAAACCTTAGAAAGAAAGAAAAAAAAAAGAATAAATTCCTCTTAAAATCCACAGTGTTGCAGGATTTTGTGGTCCTGCATTGTAAATGTAATTCTGTGGCATCAGAGCCCTCAAAACTACCACAAACTTACAGAGAAACAAGTTTGATGTACTACTTCATCACATTATCTGTCACTTGCCTTGGTAAGGTATTCTGCCTTCAAAAAGTAAAAAGTGTCATGAACTTTTTCCAGAGATGAATAACAGTTACTTTGGTTAAGTTTTCTTCTTTGGTATTTGTAAATCTGAAAGACCTCTGGTTTGTTGTAAATGTTCCACCTGGAGTGGAAATAGATAAAAAGGAGTGTGAATATCATGGGTGATAGCCCAAATTTCTGTCTGACACAGTTATCTGTATTTCTGCCAGCTAACAAGACAAATAAAAAAAATAATAATAAAAAAAAATCAGCTGGAGAGAAATGAGACAGGAAAATGCACCAGGACTAGAGATGCTCCTGTGGGATTATGGTGTTGACAATGAGGCCACCAGACTTCAAAGCTTCCGTACAAGAGCCACAGGCAGAGTGGGATGAGATCTAAATTCCAAAGGATGTGTTACCAACTCCTCTTGCTGAGACTACTTTAAAAATCCATAGTAGTCAGTGAGTGCTGAGGGAAGTACCGAACAGATGTGAAGAAATGCATATATACATAGATATACATAGATATACATAGATACAAGGTATGTAATGCTAGAAATGTAAGCAGTGAGGAAAATAGATTAGGATCCAGGCTTCTATTTTCTTTGTGTTTTCGCTTGCACAGCGAAAAGCCTGACCTCTTGTTTCAACTTTGTAGCAAGATGTCTGCCTTTAACCACTGAATAATAAATCTTTTCTATACAGTTCTGTGCTACAGGGGAAAAATTAAACTAAAAAATGTTGAATCCAAAGTGCATCTACCCTGGAAGAGGTATTAAATCTCAGTAAAGAAAGACATGCACATGCCTTCAAAAAAAGTGCTTCTAGGGTGCTGGGACTGATTCTTGCAAATTGCTAGAGGACCTCTTTGTCTTGTGATGATAAATTTTAGGCAGATGATTAATAGCTTCTGTGGCTGTAAGCAAGCCTTAAAATGTCACATGTACTTAAGTAGAAATTGCAGAAAGCCAACCATTTTTTTTGATGTCTTCCAATAATTTCTAGGGATTAAAAAAGAAGAGTGGAGAATTTGCATTAAAAGGGTATAGGAGGGTTGAACTAAGCTCACCCATGTTGAATCTGTGTTTGAGATATATTTAATAATGATTTTTTAAAAATTTTTTTTACTGCTTTAACAGGACTTGTCCTTATAAATCATGGCCCATAGTTGTTCCATGCTTGAAGCCCTGAAATCCAGTGGTCATATGTGTAGTCTGCAATAGTAAAGAAATCCTGTGTGGGTAATGTTACATTTTTGGTGGAAAAATTTGAGCTGAATAATGACATAGAAAATTTAGGCAAGAATTTTTGTAAAATATCACTTTTTTAAAAGGTCTAAAAGCAAAATATATTTAGCTGTAGAAGGCCATTTCTTGATGACAGAATGTAGCAGTATGCTAGAGACCCTCAAACTGTTAAGCTGACATGTCTACTTTGTACAGTGTGGCCTTGGTGAAGTCTCAAGTTAGTAGCTACATTAGAAGTTAATTTAGTCTTTTTACCTCTACTCTTATGCCAGTGTGTACAGTCTAAAATCAAGACATTGTGCCTTTCTATGGGAACTGTGTTCTCTTGCACAAGACAGGTAATGCTTGGCATATTGTTCCCCTGCAATTAAATACATATTAAAAATACATTGGAAAAAAATGAAGTTTTCTACTTGTTCCTCAAGACTGAAGACTTTCCCTTCAGTTATGAGTCCATTAAAAACATCGTGTGTTTGTATTGAAGAGGAAAGACTGTACATGCAAGTGTGCCAGTGGAAAAAAAAAAAGTAATGAAAACACAACTGTTCTTGAAGCTTTTCACCATAAAAAATTAGAAGACATTGTTTTATTGATGCTGCTTGTTAGGTATGTGACAAACACCTGTGCTCTCACTCATGTTTTACATTGCAGGCAAAGTACACCACTGAGAGTCAGAGCTAGAGTGTTGTTAAACATCACTGCCAAAAAAAGAACTCTGCCAGGACTTAAGCTTTTAGTCTCAGTGCACCTATAGTCATATTTATCTAGTAAAACTCCCTACTCACTCTAATTCCAAAACACTGCAGGACACCTTCTGCCCTGGCTCCTTTCCCAGTTGCTGCTGCATATCTGCTCAGAGAAAGTAATTTCTGCAAGGAACACAGTGCTGCAGTGCTTCCTCTGTTAAGCAAAAAATTTGGAAAGGTTCATCCAAAATTTCCAGGATAAATACTGTCTTCCCTCAGGTGGAGTTGCAGCTACCGTTGCAGCTTTGCTGCCATGTCAAGGATCTGCAAATGGCAGATTTACAGGCAGCCTTTGCTATGCCCACCTTAATGTAGAGTACCAGTGAAGTTTTCCCAAGTCTTATTTCCCTCTTGCACTAAACATAAACTGCACATGCAGTCCATGCAGAGTGTCACATTCTCATGGCACCAACACTGGAATTCCAGCACATTGGAAAATGAAGAATAATGTGCCTGCCCATCTTCCTGTTGAGAACCCCACTTGTGTAAAAGTATCAGTTATCACTGTTGTCCACATTGATTTACATTTAGGAGAACAGTGTAGGGAATCACTATGTTATACATCTTGTTCAAAGCCAAAGACAGAGGTTGATCCCTTCCTTATACTACCTAGAAGCTACTCTTGGTTCAGATTAAATTTCAGTCTCCATTATGAAACCTGTGTTAGCAAGGTACTTGAGATTTTTTTTCTTGGTAATTTAAAAAGGTAAGTCCTTTTGTTGCAAAGAGAAACCCAGTAATCTCATCAAGTGTTATTTAAGACATATTTTAAACCTAATCTAAAATAGATTCAGAGAAAATAATATTTGGATTCTCAGGGGCCCTCAGATCCTTGTAGCAAATGTTGTCTGCAGATACACAGATCCTAACAAAGATGTGTTACATCAGGCTGAGGGATACAGTTGGGTGAAGCTGGGCTAACAATCACCCCTGCGCGCAGTACTGGTGAGGCCACACCTTAAATCCTGTGTCCAGTTCTGGGCCCCTCAATTCAGGTTAGAAGTGCTGGAGCACAGTCCAGAGAAGGGCAACAAAGCTGGTGAAGGGTCTGGAGAGTAAATGCTATAAGGTACAGCTGAAGGAGGTGGGATTGTTTAGCCTGGAGAAGGCTCAGGGGAAACCTTATCACTCTCTAAAACTACCTAAAATTTGGGAGTTGACCTTTTTTCCCAGGCAACTAATGGCAGGACAAGAGGATTATAGCCTCAAGCTGCGCCAGGGAATGTTTAGACATTAGGAGCCATTTCTTCACAGAAATGGTGATGAAACACAGGAATGAGCTGCCCAGGTACATGGTGGAGTCACCATGCCTGGAGGTATTTAAAAAAACACTGGATGTAGCACTAAGTATCATGGCCTGTGTTGATATGGGGGTGTTCAGTCACAGGTTGGACTCGATGGTTGCAAAGGTCTATTCCAACCTAATTGATTCTCTGATTCTACATCAAGTCTGACGTTCATGGCACTTAGAATGGACAAATGTTTCAAATGAACAACCAGCTTGAGGCTTTCATGGCTTGAGACTTTTATCAAAGTAATGCCCTAAAATACATTATGTTCATCTTCTCTAGCCTTTAGTTCCCTTTGGAGTAACTAATGTCTGGAAGAACTGATTACTGAAATCCTGGTTATTAAGGAAAAAGCAGCATGAGTGATTGCCTTCTGATCATGTGAACAAAAAGAGGGCCGTGATAACAGATGGATAGCCTAATAATATTTGATGTCTTTACAGTTAAGGTAGTTATCATCAAAATCACAAAAAAGAAAAATGTTAAACTTCTTGGAGCTCCTGATTCATACTTCATACTTAGGAGTTTGGCTAAATTGGAAAGTTATCTTTGAATTTTTTCATCCTTGGCATCAGGTTCTGTAGCTGGCAAAGAATAACCTTATCTCAGAGGTCCTGTCACATCCAGCAAATTCATTTTATCTTTGAAGTAGATCTGTGTCTGTCATTAATATTATTTTCTAAAAGACTTTGAAAATATGCAGATTCTTTTGGGTTATAACTCCTTCCTTCTAATATAGTGTTCAGACTGCACGAAAATATATTTTGGAAATTGCCTTACCATCACCCTCAATTTGTGTCAAATAGTTTTCTGAACAAACAGAAAGCTACCAAAAATTTGAGTGAATTGAAATAATGAAATTTATGTCTTCTTTTTAGATTACTTTGTCTCTCAGAAAACCTTTACAAATTTTAAAGTTACATTTAAAAATTACAATGGGGGAAGTCACACTATCTAAGTTTTATTATTTTATATCTTCTATCTGTGCAATTCCATTAAAATGGGTTAAAACTTAGGTAAATAAAAGAAAACCAAAGAAAATATGTCTTTCTACTTAGGAGTCCTAAAATCTAAGTGGATGAGGATAAAAATAGTGACAAGTATTTAATTAAGTTTTGTCTAATAAAACTTAGTTAAAATCAATTTTCTTCTCCTTTTCATAACATAAGAGATATTAAGGTTAGTCATCTGTTTAAATTCCACTTTGAGCATTTTTCCTTTTCTCACACATTACAGTCTGTAAGTGGAATAAACTCTGCTTCCTACCATATACATTGCTGTAGAGGGAAGTCTTATCTCTGGAGTCCTACTTTTCTTCAGTCTTTTCCCATTTCATAACTTGAAAGCCATTAGCATTTCAGAAAATGTGTGTGTTTTATTTGTTGCATTCTTTCACTATTTAGCCTTCTGAGTATTTCTAGAAAACAGGACTTAACATACATTGATATCAAATTTTTTTCTACTGCTAACCTGTAAAGGGGGGTATGTTTTTCATTTAAGGACTTTTGTCTTAGCTAACATATCATATATTCCTAGATAAGAGGGTCTAAATGGGACCAAATTAAGGAGGGATCCCAGAGTTTTATTAAGTGTCAGATTACTCATTTTTCCATAATTAGAATTAAGAATTTACTTATTGACTGTTTCCAGACCAGTCCAACATGCTTTCTGCCAGACAGATCTGTCCCAGGGGAAGTCAGTCCTGAACAGCGCAAATGACACCACAAGTCACTTAGACTCAGCATTACCCAGTGATAGTTTTACAGCTTCAGGCTATGATTATCCTGGCAAAATTAATACAGACAAGACACAGCTTTAAGCAGTGAGTCCATTACCTTTTAGTTTACCTACTGGTGCTGGATCAGTAATCATTGCTGTAGAGTTGCAGTAATCATACACAGCAATTTGTCACACTTCAGGGGATAAAATGGATGGAGAAGTATTGATAAAACCACTTTGATTTTTTTACATAAAAATAATCTAATATAGGGGCCAAGCCACACCACATATCTTGGTGCTAGGTTTAAAGTGGACTCTGGTCCTTTGTGTTTACCTGTTGGAGTATGACTGAGAACACAGAGCAGTCTGGGACATAGTGACAAGGCTAGAAGGAAGACAGAGGAGTAGCCACTTTTGCAGCTTTGAGGGAGAATGATTAGAGATGTGTGGGGACCAGAAAGAGGATAATAATTAAAATTCTGACCCAAGGAATTTTAAAACTGATCCTGGCAGCAAATCCATATCAGGAAGTACAATTAAACAATGGAAGTCATAAAAATGTTAAAGACAGACTTTTTTAAGAGCAGCATTTTTCTTAAAAAAACAGGGAGAAAAGCACTGTGAAAGTTGATTTTGGGCCAGACATGGAACAATATATATAAGAAGATATGTTTTATTTCAGGATACATAATTTATATAGTATAAGCATAATTTTAAAAGTCTTATGCTACCAGGTTCCTTGAGGAGAAAGAGAATCAATTTTGTCTGTTTCTTCCATTTTGATTCATCCACCTATCTTCATGACAAGGATAGGGAAGTGTTTTACTTTCAGGACACAAGCTGAATTTAATATGACTTCCTCATGAAGATTTGATTTTGCAGACCTGTTGAAATCAATTCACTTTTCATGTGATAATATTGTGTTATTCTACATGCAGCAAAATAGCCCATATTTGGAAAAAAAAATGCAAATACCTTAGAAGATTTTTTTTTTGTCTTTTGACTCTAGACTATTTTTTTTTATTTGAAGTAAATATTCATTTTTAAGATACATTTCTGCAATTTAGGGAACATGGTATGATATATTTCCAAGATTCTGATTCCATATGGCATGGAATATACCTTTGGTCAGACGGCTTTAACTGTTCCAGCCATGACCCCTCCCAGCTTCTTGCAAGCCCGCAGCCCACTTGCTGTCAGGATGAAATGAGAAACAAAGAAGTCCTTTATGCTGTGCAAACACTTCTCAGCAATACCTCCCTTCCCCCCTCCACCTCTGTATTAGCAACACTGTTCTCAACACAAACACAAAATATAGCACCATGCTAACTACTTTGAAGAAAATTAACCCTATCCCAATCAAAACCAACACAGACTATTATGGTATCTGAATTTTTCCCCCAAGTGAAAATATACCAAAGTCAAGAAAACTAATCAGTTTTTGGTTTTGATTCCAATCATTCTGTCTTCATTAACTGGAAGCATCAACTAATTGCTGAATGTTAAATTGCTTAAGTATAGTGTTTTTCAGTATTTCCAGTTGTTAAATTTACTCATGAAAGTGAGTAAATTACTTTCTTAGATGGTTTGCTTTGGGTATATGGGAACTTTTCATTTCTCTAGTGTTGGTTCAAATACTCTAGGTTAGTTCAGCTGAGACCAGCAGCTGGAATAAAAAGAATTATTCAGCTTTTGCTTATGACCTTTAAATGTGCACTCAATCATGGAATTCTTTATTCTGAAATAGAGGGAAATTGATAGCAACTACAACATATGTCACTAAATGTTGCCTATTACAAGATGTGCACTGAGGTTTAAAAAAGTTCATAGCAGATATAGTGAAGTAAATCTGAGGCAAAGGAACTTTGTTGTGCCAGTTCTGGTACAATCTTTTTTTGTGTTCTAATGACACATTCAGATTTTGTGATCTAATATCTGGATGGGTCGATGCATTTTCTTTCTTTGGCAAAGTACTTCAGTGCTGCTCTATGTTGACATGAAAATTAGATGCAAACACATTTTTTCCCCAATGTAATAGTTATTTGCATTTCCATGTGTCTCACTGAAACAGTTAAGATTTTCAAAAAACATGCTGCTAAAAAAAGTGCTTTATCATACCTTTAAATATTGGGTATGGAAAGCTTGCAAGGGGCATTTTGATTCATCATTAGAAATTAACTAATTGTTAAAACCTTTTATAGACTGATATTCGGCATGCATATGCATACCTTTAAATTGCTCAAAGACAGCTACAGAGTAATTATTTTTTTCTGATAAAGTTAAGTGAACTCAGATTATTCTGGAATTCATTTTTGGTCTACCACACTTTTCTCATCTGAAACTGGAAAATAGTAGTAACATTTCTTCACCTAGGCCCATTACACAAGTAATTTACCTTTACCCACATTTCTTTGTCTTGTCTATTTGACTTGCACAGTTTTTATGGAAAAAGATACGCTCTCTTTTCTGTTTAAGTGCAATGTCTGGCAAAATTAAACCCTTCTCTTTAATGGTAGTCATAAAATAGAACCATAATATAAATATAAGTGTTCAACCATAAAAGAGGGTTCTTTTAGTTAGAATCTGAGATCAACTTTTCTCATTGTCTACTTTATCATAGTTTTAGCTCTTTTTTCCCTGCATTTATTTTCTAATTTATAACAGGATAGAAATATTAAATTTGATTATACAGTTTAGTATTAAAATATAATTATGAATATTAATAATAATATTCTTAGTACATTCATATATTAAGAAGATTGAAGAATGAAAGTAATGCTTTTTGCTGTTGAAATCTTTGCCTAATATGATTGAAAATACAGTTCAGATTTCCAAAGCTCAAAAAGAAAGGTGATGCCACAGAGTTTTAGAAAGCATTTTAGAATTCCATAGCAATTCACTTGGTCTAAGTAGCAATCAGGGGACTAGACTTTATTGCTCAGAAAAAAAGCTGATACTTTTTTTTTATTATTAATTAACTTGTATCTGAAAGCTCAGATTTTGATTAGGACTCAGCTATTCCTAAATCTAAGGAATAGCTATAAATTTCAATTGGAATATATGCACAATTGCTGTATTTATTAGCAATTATACCAATTGTTATAAATTTCAATTGGAATATATGCACATGAACCCTAAAAGATTTTTAAATTGTGAGTGGAAGCAGAAGGAAGAAACCATCCAGAGTCATCATCCAATGTATGTAACTAGCTCACATAGTCACACAAAGGTATTCTTTAATGCACTCATTACTTTTCAGAGTGTGATCGTTGAATCTTCATTTTAAGTGGCCTGCAAGGTCTTCCAGACAGGAAATATCTTTGCTGACCTGTGCAATTTCAGTATTACAAATAGCACTGTCAGAGTGCTATGTGAGTGTCAAGTGTATAGGTGCAATATTTTTTATGAATATTATTTCTAGTATTTTCAAACAATGTTTTTTTTATTTTTCAAAGGAGATCATGTACAATATTTTTCAATAAATATTATTGTTTGGATTAGTGTCTACCTTGAGAAGCAACATTTATAAATTATTAAATTTTCAACTGTAACCTTTATATTACAAAGTACTCCTTTGTATAATTTCCACTAAATATACTGATTGTATTCAGATTTCTAATTAAAATTCTTTTTGAGGTTTGATAATACTCCATTTGGATAGCTACCTCAGAATGTTAAAATGTTCTGTGATCTCAGCTTCAATTTAAAAGTGCTCAAATTCTACAATTGTGCTTCTTTATGTTCTTTGGACTGCTGCACCATTTTGTCACTTCTAGACATATAATTTGAGTTCTGTATGACTCAGCATGTCAGGAGTTTTTCAAGGAAATCTATATATCTAAAGTTCCAGCTTCTCAAAAATGACATTGAAACTGCTGATGATAAGATTCATAGCAGAGTGTAAAGAGACAGATTTAAATAAACAAATTGCATTGCTGCCATTAGCTTTGTCATAATTAGATGTGTGAAAATATTAATAAGTAGTAGTTTGGAAAACTATATGGATACCCATGTGTGTGTAAATACACACACATATATGCACATATGTAAATAAATAGATATATGTGTAAGCATTTTTGTGTACATGTGTATTTATGTACAGTTGCTAAATAATTCAGGTTTTCAGGGACCTTGAAAATTCTTGGAACCAGATCTTTAAAAAATGTTGCTTTTAACCCTCAGCTGGATCAAATTTGAATGGATTATCTGAGATGGGATGGCTCACAAGATTTAGAAGATATCTGTAACTATTTTATAGATGGCTAAACAATCATGATTATAAGAAAAATTAAACAACTGTTTTCCTTTACAAAAAGAACATGTTAAATTTATACAGGGAGAAGATATGAGTTTGAAAGGCTGAAATCACAAAACAGTCTTTAATACACTCAACAGTCTACAGTTAGTGTATTTATGAGGTTGTTTCACCAGCACTTAAATCAGAAACTTTAAGAGGCAGAACACAAAGAAATTAGCTGAAAGGATGATGGGGAAAATAACATTAATAACATAATATTAATATTAATAAGAATAAAAATAGTAATTAGAAGTAGCAGTAGTAGTAGTAGTAGTCATAATGGTGGTGATGATGATGATGATGATGATAATTATAACATTTAGGAGGCTGGGGATTCTCCACAGGGTGCAGGTGGTCCACCATGGACCTCCATGGGCTGCAGGGGCACAGCTGCTTTGCCATGGTCTGCACCACGGGCTGCTGGGGAATCTCTGCTCTGGTACCTGGGATACCTCTCTGACCTTTATGTCTGCAGGGCTGATTCTCTGGCACATATTCTCTTCTATCCTCCCTGGCCACATTTACTGCTCTGCAATGACTTTTTTCCCCCTTCTTAAATATGATATCATATATTGTCATTTCTACCATTGATGATGTGCTCATCCTTGGCTGAGGGCAGGTCCGTCTTGGAGCTGGCATCGACTCTGTTGGACCCTGTGGAATCTTCTACCAGCTTATCACAAAAAAAAACCACTTGTAGCTCCCCCACTCCCAAAACCTTACCAGGCAAACCCAGTACGGTCTTTGTTGTTGTAGACATGTGAAGAGTTCTTTTCTGTCACAGTGCTTGAGTGCCTTTGCATCTACTGCTTTGAAATTCTCACAAAGCAATTAATGCTTGTTTGGATGATTGAATTTATCTCACTAGGAAAAAGTATGAGTGGGAGGTTGTTAATATCTCAATATCAAAATATTAATTTTCTGTCTTTATTCCTTTATTGAATCCTCACATGTAGAGAGTAGCAATGATCCAACTCAGCACTGGATTTTAGTGTATTTGTAATAATCTAATCTAAATTTATTATTTTTAAAGGATTTTAAATATCTTTTACATTGTCAATATGGTTGCTCATTTCTAAGTATCTCCCATATCACTCTAGTAAACTAATTTTTTGTCAAGATAAAGACAAAACCCTTCAGTGAGGTGAGCTCTGAAACAATTGGAGAGATTTATGATTCCTGTGAAGTGTAAAAACCACCAGAGTATGCACTCCTAGCAGCAACAGCAAGAATACAGTATGTTTTGACAAGCACGTCTTTGCATAGCATGAGCTCTCTGCTAAGATTTTGGAGAGAACAGTTGCTAAGGCCTCAATGTTAAATATGTTTAATTTTAATAAATTTCTAGCCTTGTGTGTACTTGTGTCTTCTCTGAAACAAAACCTCTCATACATTTAATGGGCTGTGTTAATCATGAATAACTGGGATATGCCAGAAGGTTTGTAATATAAAATACAGTGGGTTTATAATAGCAGTCAGCTGGCCTGTCACACAATAAATACATGTCATGGGTAGAGGACATTAGGACATTTTCATGGATTCTGCCAAATCACTGTTTACTGTAAGAATAAGATTTTTGAATGCTTTGTACTGCAAAAATGTACTAAAACTAAGGAACTCTTGATTCCAGATAACAACCAGGCTATTTTCAAGAAAAGGAAACCAGAAAAATGTGGATTAGATACTGAAGAGCAGAGTGCTTGTTAAAAAAGATGGTTGAAAGAGATTTTTGCACAGTGTACCAGTATTCTCAAACAGCGTGATTAGTTGATGGATGCAGTGACAGAAGTCATTCCACAAAAGTGTTGCATGGCCAATGTCACCTTCAGCTGGATAGTATGTTCCTGCTCTTTCCAGGCGTTCCATATACCTGTGAACTCTCAGAAGATAGTGGATATTGTTTAATGGCAGATCTGTGAAGTTGAATCTTGAAACCAAGAAGGATATCCATAGATCCTGAGTCAGTAATAGCAGGTCTGTGCACAAATCTCAAGTATTCTAGGGCATCAAAAATTGCTCTAAATGTATATGCTTTAGCATTTTAATTGCTTTCCTACATTTATGCATCTAAATTTAATTCCATTTAATAATACCATGAGATATGGTTGTCCTCTAGAGGTTTCAGTTAATCTGGACTTCTTTTTTAACCATGAGGGATGTCAGGATGAAATTAACCCAGTCCTAAAATGCTGGAATTCTTTTGTATTTTAGCACTAAAGATGACCACATATTCTGACAAACAGAGCATTTAATCTCAGAAACTGTAATTACACACAGATAAATGTGGCATTACTTACAGCAGTATATATATCTTTTGCAGATTGTGGAAAACATAAATATTTCCAGACTGCCCTGAAGGAAACAATGTTCCAACACTGTAGCAGGAATGCAGCACAGTGTGAAACCTCACAGAAAAAAAAAAGATGGACATATTTTAAACATCAACTGGTTTCAGACTCCCACACTCTCATACGCACAAACCCCAAGACATGTGTAAACAAATTGTGAGTGTCCAAGTGCCATGATGCCAGTATAGAGGTAGTTTGCACAGGGTTCTTTGCACTGGTTATTAAGTGTGTTTATTGTGAAGCCCTTCCCCACACTTCTTGGTTCCTCCTGAGGGCATGTTGGTTTTAAACGTCTCCTTCTACTCAGGAGCTGACAGTGATTGATCTCTATCCTGCTATAAATCTTTAAGTCATCAGGATTTATTGCCTGTCTCTGTTTTAGAATTGGTTGTCTTGGGGAATTGTAGGTAGCAGTGTACTAAGATCTTGTTGACCTGGTCCCATAAATGTTAGCAACATGGGATGTTTTTATAACCTTTATGTCACTCATGTTTCGCTCCCATGTGTTCATATGTGTTGTCTATCAGACTCTCTCTTTCTTAGATCCATTTTCCCTTGGTTAGCTCCTTAAGTGTCATTGTCAGCTTTAGCTATTGTAGACACTCACCTGTTTGTCTCTCCAGACCACAGCACCTCCTTTATTTTTCCTGTTACACCACAGGCACACGACTGATGGTCTGCCTTGAGGGATGCCACCACCATGCAGAAGTGTGTCTACTGTGCACCAGTAAGGGGAGACGTGGCTCTACCCAGAGCCCCTCAAGCTGGAGCCAGTGGCCTGGTGATGGGTGCTCAGAGTGTATTTGTCAGTCTCTCTGCCCATGGGAGAACTGGGAGCACCATTCTGGCCTCCCTTGCCCAGAGTGTTTGGAACAGCAGTGCTGACCTTCCTGCCTCTCCTGGCAGCCTCCAGCACATGGTCAGAGCTGGCCAGCACCATCACAGCCAGTCAGGCTGCCCCCTCCAACACCTCTTCAGATCCCGAACAATGCAGCAGCTCAGACCAGACTGGAGCAGAACAAAGGCTGGGTCACCAACAGCTACAAGGCTGACCATAAAATCTTTACAGATGGTCCTGAAAAGCTAGCATTCTTTTTATCTCAATTCCTGAGTTTTCTTATTTTTACCGTTCTGACTCTCTCCCCACATGCCACTGAGGAAGAGTGAGCAAGTGGCTGTGTAAGATGGTGCCGTCCTCTCTATCAAATGGATCCGCTTTCTTAGTCAGCTATCCTGTCAGTATCTTCTGGAGAGAAAAAAATTTAGTTTTTAGATTTTTAGTCTGATTTTGGTTTTGCTTGATATGGATTCTTTTGGCATAAATAAACTCTAGGAAAAAAAAAAAAAGGGATTTTAACCTTTCTGTACACTCCTGTACATAAACAAGTGTGGGGATGAGTTTTTGGTGCACAAGTCTTTTCCAAAGAGAATTGTGATGTAGGAAGATAGTATATCAAAACTGTGTCACCCACCTAAAACGCCTCTCCTTCAGAGACGATACATGCCATGCTTGGCTGATTGTTTACCTTAAATGTCCTGTCAGAGAATAAATGGGAATAGATCTTTTCTATAACGCAGAGCAAATGTTGCCTCTAGGTACAATACTATGACATTTTATGAAGACTTTTTTCTCCCCAAGATGTCAGATTCTCAGTGATTTATTATCTGAAGTTTTTATTCCCATGCTCCTCTTCATCTGTTGAATCGATCCGTCTATATTGACACCCCCAGTACTGTTTCATTTACATAATAGAGAAACTTGGTTTTATTAATTATAATAATGAAGAAACCTTAAACTACTAATGGTGTTCAAAATAATTTACACATGCCTTGATATAGAGAATATTGGATTTTAACTAATCACTGTTAGCTCAACTACAGTTTAAAAACTAGGGCTTCAGAAATATAGTTTGCAAAGATGGTAAAGTCTATTGAAAAATACCTTTGGCACTGTCACATAAATTCTTTCTATATCTGGAGCTCTAGAATGCTAAAATAACTGCGAAAGAATCATAAAATCAAAAGCTACAGAGCAAACAGTTTTCCTTGATGTAAGTTTTAGGCAATATGATTTAGTTCACTCCTTTTTTATGAAGCTGCTAATCTTGACATGCTTGTAAAAATTGAAATAGTAAGTGGGAAAGGCAGCGTTATGCAGAACTCAAGGTAGTATCCCTGCTTCTGCACCAATATCTGAAATAAACATGAACAAAAGAAATAAATTATGTAACTTCTACCTGGAATCACCATAAAATTTTTTGGAGGTATTTAGGCCAGGCATTTCCTTAGTTTCTTTCCAGGAAAGTGTTTTGAGATATTTAAAGTAAATGCCTGGAAAGCAATATGATGGCAATGAAAAGTAAAGTATTTATAAATTCCTTGTTTTAAAAACAGGAATAATTATCTGTTGGAATAGCTGGCCTCAAATGGGCAACTTCCTGTTTCATAAGTTTTGGCCAAGTTAGCAGTTCTCAATAAACTCTGCTCTCTTGGTGTTACTGATCAATAAATCACTACAGTGGAAGAAATACAGACAAGGACAATATGCTCTTTAATCTCAGGGGAAATTGTGGGGAAGGGCTGGCCACAGCCGTTGAAATAAAGCTGGAATTATGTCAGCACAAAGGGAACCAGAGGTGGCTTTTATTTTATCCATACAACCACTGACTGGATCAACTGGTTATATTAGCTGACATAATCAAGCAGTTATATCAGCTCAGTGAATCCACCAGCTGTTACTGGTTGTCATTGATTTAACCAAAAGATGATAAATGTCTTCCTGAGTTAGTTTGGCCATTATGGGGAGGTTATTGTATAAATTATTTAGTTCAATGTGCAGTATAGAAAATAAATAATCAATAAAGATTAAAGAAGAACAACGGACTTAAGGTGGTGTAAATACTTATATTTCTTTCCAGATATTTTTTGGGATAACCAGCATGTTGATAGAGAACATGTTAGAGAGAATGAGAATCACATTTATATTGTAAACTAAATATGTATTGCAGTTAATATGCTCTGTTACCCACAGTTTGTACTTGTACTGTGACTTATGTTCACTATTGTATTGCTCTGCTGAATCATAATGCTATGTAACATCAATTACTTCAAGTCATTAAACTTGGTATTAACCATTAAATCCTCTATATGAGAAATGTCTAAAAGAATTTGGTGATAGAGTATTACACTATGGTATTTGGTCTGTTGCTATTTTGTCTTTATGTGTAGACAGCAAAGCTGTATTGCTTTTTATTTAAAACACTTTTACAAAAAGTTTATCTTCATGGTCCACAACATATTTTTTTTTCATTATCCTGATAAAGGTCATATGTAATGCAGAAAATCCCACAAAGTTTCAAAAAGCTGGAGACAGAGCAAGTGAAAGAAAGTACGGCTACTTAATAGTTACAAAACACAGCAGAAAAGGAAGGACCCCTGACTATAAGAATTCTACTCAGGTGTTTCCTTTTTTATTTCAGCTAACAATTGTTTAAAATATTATCATTCTGAGGGAAAAGGATAGGAAAGGCTTAATTCAGCATAATTCTGACATAACTATCACAATTACCTTTTAAATTATTTTGTGCTTTTTTACCAATGAATAACCATAAGGACTTTGAGAAAGAAAAACAGCTCCTTTTGTTCATGCGTGAGCCAGGTGCTTCAATTTTAAAAATGTCTGAGATTTCCAAATAAAATTGCCCTTGAAAGTTCTCCTAAGTTCTTCATGGCTTTTTGTAAATAAATATAGCATTTTTTCTTTTACTCCTCAGGATTTATAATGTGGATAACCATTTTTCCAAGGCAGAGAGATATTTCTTAGTGTAGAG
Source organism: Bombycilla garrulus (assembly GCA_013400315.1). Lineage (NCBI taxonomy): Eukaryota > Metazoa > Chordata > Aves > Passeriformes > Bombycillidae > Bombycilla > Bombycilla garrulus. The sequence goes on from VXBU01003979.1 coordinate 195,400, forward strand.
TGTTTGAGGATGTGGTTTCTTTTTTGGATTTAAGATCTGAATCTATTTTTTTCCAAAGAACTGAAGCCCAACATATATGAGGAAAATAATGCCTTAATTTCATAACCAGGAGGACTCTTGAGGAACAGTTAAAATACACTATTTTGAACCCAAAATTTTCTGAATACCTCCTCCAACAGTATTGTCTTTCTGTCTTTTAGATGTAGCATGTACTTCAAATAATTACTTTTTTTACCTCTGTTTTCCAGCCACTTTCAAACTTATTTTGAATAAGCAGTTGTTCCACATTCACACAGTTCCCTCCTGAATTGCCTTTGCTGCACCATGGAAGTTGAGAGGTTCTTTAATTGAGGCTCAATGATTTCTCCTCCCCTTTGTGGGAATTTATCTTTAAAACAATATTTTGGCAGCCATTTATTCTTCTCATTTTAGTTGGAATAATAAACATGAGTAACCTGTGGACTCTTAACAGTATAGAGTCTAGAAAAAATTATATGAAGGAATTTTAATGTTTTATTAATGTTTTAATTTTGAGAAAAACAGCAAAACCAAGCAGTTTTAAAGATTTTGGAAACTGAGCAGCTGCAGCATCTTCCTTTTGAAGATATAAAGACCACTTTGAATAATAGATTAAAGGTGGAAGAATCTCATCATGTTGGGAGCCTTTCATCTCTCAGTTACTAATTCAAAACTAACCTATAATAATATTGACCGTAAAATATGTAAAGTGGTTGTTTAAAATATATTATGACCTCAATAGTTTCATTGCCTGCTCTTACAATATTATGTTAGTAGCTGTTTCACATTCTCAGTCATTAAAAATTATTTTCATTAAATTCTTAAAGCAGTAAAAGTAATAAAATATTTGAAAACAAAGTATTCCATTAATTCCCACAATGCATCAGTAACAATAATAATAAAAGTAGCAAAAATAGGGTAATGCTTTTCACAAATTAAATAGTAGAGGAAAACATATTTCCTCTGAGAAATTTAATTATTTAAAAAAAGTCACAAATTCTCTCTAATATGTAACAAATACTAATTTGATGGAAGGAAAATCCTTTCAGTTGTTAAGATCCATAGAACAGACTATTTCAGTCGGGAGGAACATATATCTAATCTAGTCCAACTGCCCAACCTCTTCAGGGCCAACCAAAACTCAAAGCACGTTGTTAAGAACAGTGTCAAAATACACCTTACATGTCAGCAGGTTTGAGGCATTGATCAACTCTCTAGGAAGCCTGTTCCAGTGTCTGGCCACGCTCTCAGTAAAGAACTGCATCTGTTGTGCCAGTAGAGTGTGATGTGAACTCGAGGAGCTTTAGACAGCTAAAAAAATGATCATGTTTTAGGTGACAGGAAGAAATGTTCCTTTTTTGTCCTTGTCAACTGTGCTAGGTTACCGACAGAAATAATAATGTTTCTATAATGCTAGAAAAGAAGTGACAGAACAGCTGTTGAGCATAAAAACATAGGTTTCTTTGCAATGTATGGATAAAAATACATTTCATATCATGATACATGTACCTGAAAATATTCAGATGACAGTAATTTTCTTACCAGAGCCAATTGAAGTTACTCAGAGTAACAAATGAATATACTGACTTTATTTCAGGAATGAAAAAATTGTGTATATGGAAAAGTAGAAGAAAGATAGATAGAAATGATCTATCTTCTCTAAACATTTTCATTAATGTCTCATATTGATAAATACCAATATGTATTAATTATGATTAGTTCATCTGTTTATTATTCAAGGGTGAAAGATTATGTTCAAGATACATATGATGAGTTTTACTAAAAAAAAATACCTACTGAATCCTGACACAAGATACACTTCACTCAGAATTTCTAAAGGTGCTTCTCACCAGACTACCTCATAAGAACCACTTCCCTAGGACAAGTTATTGACAATTGACCTATGTGTAGCAGGTCTTTTTTAGCCTGTCACATGCCAACAACATTGACTATTTATCTAATGATACCCTTTGTTTCAGGGGTGTGCTGATTCATTTCAAGCAGTCGCAAAAAGAAGAAAAAAAATTCATGTGTTAATTTGGGTTTGGTTTGGGGAAATACTGCCTGGGTAAATTGTTAAAATGTTACCAGACCAGTAACTCAGAGTGTTTTTTTTTTTTTCTTGAGAGTCATTGGGCAGCATGCTTTCCTCCTGCAATAGTACTTCTTCCTTAAAAGGTAGGTCATGTTAGGAAGTAGAAATTTTCCATTTACCTTAAAGAAGTTGTAGTCCTGAATAAACAAAATAATTCAGAATTAATTAATTAATGGAGAAGGAACAAGGTTAGGTTTGACTTTTTAACTAGTTGAGTTGATTTTCCTTAAAGGACATACCTGTGAGTCCTTTTCTCTAAAATCTTAATAATTATTAATTAAAAAGGACCCATTTGCAGTTGTTCAGGGAGTGTGAATATCTCAGTATGGAACAAAAGAAAAAAGTTCCTCTGTCAGCAAGTTCCTGTAGTTCAGATGTAGACATTGATATGCAAGATCACTAAAACAGCAAGATGAGGAGACAAATCAGGAACATTGTATGACAAAGAATTCTCTTTAGATAGTTCTGAAGAATCAAAATAAAGATGTAGAAAGCATAGAATAGAAGTGGAAGAGGGGAAGAATCTATTCTAGATCCTTGCAATGCTATAAAAATTATTTTCTGTAAAATCATAGGTATAAAGTAATTTATTATTTCTTCAAAATGGTTAACAGCATTGAAATATACCCCCAGACAGACCTTAGTAAGCAAGTTGAAAAAAAAAAATGAAATAGCCCTTTATACAACTAATTTGTTATCAGAAATGTTCAGTCTTTACTTCCTTCTTTAATTATGTTCCAAAGAAAAATATTGCCTTGAACAAAGCTGTTACATTAATGTCTGCTAAATACTTCAATTTCATGTTTAGCAGGGACCTATAGAATGTGCCTATGAATAGGCCGTCGCCTTTCAAAATCATATAAGTGAGGTCACTCCAGATAAACTTAGTTTACTATAGTGTCGGTGCATATCGAATAATTCATTTCACAGTCTTAGAATGCTTTGAATGTTGTAGTCTCATACATTATTTACTGATTAATTAACCTGATTATTGTGGGAGGACATGAATCATGGGAATTATGCTCTTTACATTGTTGCATTACACCTCCTACAGGCAGAGTGCCCAGACCGGGAGGAGGGGTGGAGCTGTCTTTGTTCCCCATGGGGGGTGAGGGAGCCCGGGCATTCTTTCCCAATTTGGAAATGTTCTGAACCAGGACACTTCATTGGACTTCCTGGACATCACCCCACCCCTGGAGCTACCAGGATTGGACGAGTACCAGAGCCCCGCCCAAGCCATAAAAAGCACTAGACTGGGGAACCTTGTGGCATTTTAGGGGTGTGTAGCAGAGGCATAGACCTGTGGTCTCTGGCACAGCTTTTTCTCGGTAGAGAGGTTGTTATTTTGGAAGTTAATAAACCTTTTTTGTTTCCAACACTACCCGAGGTGTCTTTCCCGCTCATTGTAAGCCAATGGGTATTTGTAAGACAAAGAAACCCAAAGAGGGATGGGAGCTCCGAGAGCTCATAACACCTGGCTCAAGGAGAAGTCCCATCAATACATTAATAATGAAAACAATTAAGCTTCATTTTGCTTGAACAAATCTTATGTTATTGAATCAAGTATTTGTTTTTTCATATAAGCTGAAGTTGAATAGAACTGGGGTATCAGCTTTTTAAACCACAGTTACTGTAAAAATGTAGATTTTTTTTGTTTGAGTACTTGCCACATAAATATTGATAACTAACAAAACAAACTGCAAATTTTTTATTTAGCTTTCATCTGAATTTTGATATGTGTAGGAGCAAACCCAGAAAATGTATTTTAAAGAACAACACAATTTTTAAAATAGACAGTGGCCACTCACAGTGTTTGCTCATGCACAGAGACTATTTTTTTCCAACATTGTAATGTCAGTACTGTTCTGTAATGTTCTGTAATGTTCTGTAATGTCAGATGTGATGTGGAAATATTTCCTTTTTATTAGAGTTATGGTATGAATTTTATTAATAAACAAATGAGGCAGAAAATTGTGTAATCTTTTGACTGAACATGAAGTACAGAAAATGATTAATAAATCCACTATAAAATGTGACACAAGAGTTAGAGTCAAAGTAATAGACATAGCAATTCTAAGGAATGTTGTAGAATAAAATACCCATATACTACTCAGAGACCTTACAGCCACCCTTTTCCTGTCAAAATTCAGTTCCACTTCACTGAAGTGTATTTCACTTTTCATTCCAATTCCTTTTAACTTCTTGTTCCTGGTCTTATATGCTTCCAATCCTGCGAAGTGCTAGACATCTTTCTCAGGAGGCAATTATTTATAGTTTTTTTTCTGACATAGATTGAGATAGTTTCTTCTGATACAACTTTTTGTTGAAGTAACTGATCACTGTATTTTTTATGAGTGATTCTGCATTACTAAAGAGTACCAAATCTCTGACAAAGGAAGGACACTCATGTTAGAGTAATATATTCCAGCTATAGTTTTCCAGGAGTAGAGTAGGTTCATTTTTTTTACACATAACAAGATTCTCTGTATAGCATGGTAAATACTGGTTTGATTAAATTTGCAGCTCTAGATAGTGGTATAGGAAGAAAAAGAAAGAAGAAATAACTCATCATGCAGCCTTTTTATTTAAGCAAATTGAAGCCTAAATTCAATAAAAAACATTACATAGATTGTATTAGTGATCAAAAAAAAAAAACAAACAACCTAACTTTTTTGTAAGGCCTGTCTCTGTTCCCAACTCTAGCATTTTGCAGTCACCAAGTGCCTTCTGGCAGAAATGCAGATCAATATAAATTGCTGGTCTTTAAAAGCAATGTCTCCAATTTAGCCCTGGAGTCTGGCACGGACTTAATAAACTGTTTTCTTCAGTTTTGACTTTATAGCACAAACCCTGGCATTAATTACAGCCAGATGTACTTAACATGTAGCAGTTGTCAATAAATCCGTGAACTTTTGGACAGCTCTTCACACACCTTAGATTCTATCTCATGTGAATGTTATACATTAAAATTAAATATGGAGTTCGTATTTAATGAGGTTATAACCATAAGAGAAACAGGAATTTCTACCTTAATTTTAAGTACAGATAGGTCTCTAATATGCAGAAAGCAGAATAAAATGTCATCTTAAGTTTTTGGCTACACAGTCCTGCTTTAGGTTTGCAGGAATACTGATTTTCCTACAAGAAAAAAATTATGTACATTATACAATATATTTTAAAAGTCTATTACGAATTTTAATTATGCCTTAACAAAAAAGAAATTTTCAGAACATCAATATTGACCTATCATATTTTTAGGTGTCATTTTAATCCAGAAAGCACCTAAACTTGTGAAAAAAATCCAGACGTGTAAAATTTTTTTCCAGCATTAAATGATGATTGAAAAATGAGCATGACTTTTCTTTCAAACTCAGGGGTTTTAACAACAGTTCCGGACATTGATGTTTTCCCACAGTAACTCACCTTCTTCCAAATCATATTCTTGTTTCTCTTGGCTGTGAAAAATTCTCCCATGATGGTTTTCAGTGCAATTCATTGCAGTTCTCTCTTGAATACCCGCTTTGGTAGCCGAGCTAAGCTTTTGGTCTTTGCTTTGACCTTGAAATGGTGACTTTTCTTGTCTACTATGCTTCTTCCATGCAGAAGGCCCATTGGTACCAGACACAGCTGCTTAGACTCATTTAAATCTATCCTCATTAGTTCTTGTGGTTGCTTTTTTTTTAAAAGAGAGCTACTGGAACTGTAGAGACTGTTAACTATTCCAGCACTACTTGCAAAGAAACTGTGTAAAGAAGAAAGACTTGGGTCACATCAATTACCCCATTTTGGTTCCAGGACTAACATCTGCTTCCCTGAAGCAGCACTGAGGGTTTCAATTTATCCTTCTTCTCCTGAAATTATCACAGAAGCACAGAATGAACTAGATTGGAAAAGACCTTTAAGACCATCTAGTCCAACCTATGACCTAACACCTCCTCATCAACTAAATCATGGCACCAAGTGCCATATCCCGTCTTTTTTTAAACACGTCCAGGGAGGTTTACTCCACCACCTCCCTGGGCAGACAATTCCAGCACACAATCACTCCTTCAGTGAAGAATTTTTTTCTATGTCTAAAATGTCAATTTTTTCAAATACTGAAACATATTCCCATAACTCAAATTATTTGATCCATGTCATTGTTGGTCTTTTGTGATTACCCTCAGATGTTTCAGCCTTTCTCAACTGCCTTTTTATCCAGTTTAACTTTCTGCTTTGCCATAATTTAGAGCCATTCACCACAGATTGTCTTGGTATTTTATCAAAGAACTTAACCAGGCTACTGCTGCCAGCATATTTCAAGGGATCTGCTGATCCTCCTCCTCAGCTACACCCCTAGAAAGCCTACAGATCAGTCACTCCTCGTCCCCGGCCATATTTTTTTTCTTGCTGATGCTAAAAGTAGCATGATCCATGCCACTTGTTTTGCACCTAACTTCTCAAATCTATCATCTTCAAGAGCATCAACATAGGCTATAACCAAGAGTGTCAGGGAAAGCTCACATCCCAGGGAACAATAGCCTTGTGTTGAGCCTCAGAATGTTGGGAGATTTTACAGGAGACAAAATTCACCTAGGTTTCTTTTCCATAGTTCTAACCACAACTTTAGTGCTATGCTTAGGATTGAATTTTGAAAGGAAATTGCAGGCCTCACCTTAATGAAGCCATTTGGTTTCCTATCTTTAGTGTGGGTCTCAGTGTCCTCAGTTTTCCTTAATCCACACATTATTTCAAGCATCAAACATAATCAGATATATTCTGGTATATTTTCCCCTAGAAGTTATAATATTAGCCCAAATCTTGACCATAAACTCATTTCTGTTCTTTATTTTGCTCCCTTTGTTTCTGAAAAAAGCCTAAACAAAACCGAACCCCAACTCAGTATATTTTTGCATAATTTCTGTAACATTTGATATTGTAAAAACAGGGAATGTTTTCCTTTTTATTATAAGTTATTTGATTGTTAACTATTCTTCAATGGTTTAGACTGATTTCATTAATTCTCTTTATTCTTTGATTATATTAATTCTCCACTGAGTCTGACTTTTAGAGAGAACAAATCTAGTTTGTCTCACAGAAATACTTTCACATGCTGCAAATTGACACCTATTTTTCAACTTTGATGTAAACTGTCATGTAAAACACTTGTTGTCATGTAACCAAAGTGGTTTTCATGAATTTAGCTATTTCTGTTCAGAAATCTGATCAAAGCAAAAATATGGATAACACCAAACAGATTAAACTATGATTTTATGTCCACCTTTTTTAGGTAATAATAACCATCCATTCAGTTTTTCATCATTAGTGCAGAGGATCTACTTTTTTGTTATTGATGCATAAGTAAGAGATGTGATGANATTTCCTCTAAAATATTATTGGTCTTTTCTAAAGAATAAATTTATGATTAACTGATGATCAAATGCTCCTTTAGACTTAGTTTCATAGACATGCCTTCAGATACAGCAGCAAGATATTTGGGTTTCTTTAAGTTGGATTTTATTTTTTCAATTGGATTTTAGCCCACTGTGTATTTTCTGTGGAATTAGTATGTTTTAGGGATAACATAGAACCTTCCATCTTAGTAAGAGCCCTTGGGAGAAAAATAAAAGCAACCAATAAGAAAAAAAATCCAAGATGATGCCTGGCTTCTTGTCTTTGAGGTAACCTATCTTTCTGTAGCTGAAATGAGAGCCTAAATCTGTTATCAGCAGACAATGACAAGTCCTCAGGCAAATAATAAACTCAATCATGATGATTGTATTTCAGTCCCACTTCCCTGGGTACTTCCCCTCAGCTGTAATGGGGGAATGGCATATTATCCATTTATTCTGAAGCCTTACTTAGTTCAAGAAAACTGCAGATAAAAATGAGACTGAAAAACGGACAGATGGATAATTGATTTCAATCCCAGATTATTATTTTTTTTACTTCAAAAGCAGCTAGATCCAAGTTGGCCCATCCTCTTTGCAGAAGCCTAGGATATCTATATAATAGTCTAGGAGTGACACTTTGTATCCCTATTGTTTAAAAGAATGATGTATATGAAAGACAAAGTGAAACCCCAAATATAGAAGAAGGTTGTGAAGTAAAATTGTAGTATTGTTATTCAGATGCAAAGGGCTCTTAAGAATACTCAGTAACAGAAAAAAACCGCATCAATTTACGCAGATGTTTTTGGGTTTGTGCACATTTAAGATAGTAAGGGATAAAACAAACTAAACCAATTCAGAAATTGGAGAAAACATAGTGAAATTTAGTTGAAAAATCTTTAGGTTTTTTGAATTGTATTAGGAAGTTGTGACATTTAAATAATTTAATTAAGATTACCTACTTCTGCACAGGAATAGCTTTTTAACAGATTTATAAAGGACTTCTGTAGCAAGTGCTCACTGGGTGAGTAAATCTAGTTGTCTTTCAAAAGTGACAACAGTGTGAAAAAATAATAGCTTCCTGAGGTAATCAGATTGATTAATCCAAAATGTGAATAGATTTAGTCTTGTGAGAATCCACAGTACTTTGGAGAAATCAGTGTACTGTTGGTGACCTATTCATTCCATTGTATAAAAAGTGTCAAAATTTCATACTGAGTAACCAAACAAAAAGAAGTACAAAAAGGGCAATTTATGCTAGGGGAAATATATCCAACATAAAGAAACTTTCCTGTACATTTAGTTCCATAATTTCATGCTTGAGATGCATCATGGATAAGAAAAAGTAAAATGATGCTGAGGTTAAGTGAAATGGAAAACTATTTGGACATAAAGTCTAGCTTCTTTTTTCTTTCTTTCTTTTTTTTTTTTTTTTTTTTTTTCCTAAATAATGAAGAGCAATTGAAATTAGAAATATGCTTAATGATGCAGAAATAATTTGAATGCCAAAGATAATATACAATGAACACTGAGTTTGTCCTCTTCATTTCTGACTCAATTTAACTAGGAGACATTACAAACTGTATCTTATATTTGAGGTTCCTAAGAAATATGAATACATATTATTTAATGTGATAAAAGAGGTGAGGCTGAACTTGATAGTATCTATCAGTAAAGTAAATCTTATAACTTTAATATATGGCAATGAGTTATCTTAATAGAAATTCCTATGCTAATAATGTTCAGTCAATGAGTAGAAGTACTGTGCCATCATTATTGCCCATTATTGAAAAACAAAACACCAAGTAACAGTGAAATTATTTGAAATCTTTATTTTACTCATTAAATGTCTGTCTGGATTTGCAGGAACTAGTCAGTGGGAAGAATGCAAGCTTAAATTATGGCTCTAATATGTTACAAAATATTTAATCTCCTTGTTTAGCTGTTTATATTGACTTTCAATTGACATTAATAGTGGCAGTGATATTAGGTCAATAACTACCTCTTTTAAAAATTATTCTGTTAAAATGTTGACAAATATTGGTGATAAATACATTGTGAAATAAACTTTGGACTCATGCAGACTCATGTTCATGTGAAAATAAAACAGAATTTTTCCATATAATAGTGCAAAAAGATATTTTTTTTCCAATTCTATATCAAAAAGGTTTGATGGGCATTAAATACTTCTGAGAAGAAAATGGGGATTGAACAGCTGGAAAAAGAAAATACTTCAGTAGGAAAAGATAAGAAATCTTCACTCTTTTTTAGATACTTAGGCAATAGCATGTTATTAAATTGGGTTTTTTTCTTAATTTTAATTTTACTATTTTTGAACGGTTGATTTTTGGGTTGTGGGTTTTGGGGTTTTTTTTTTGCTTTTTTTTTTTTTTTTTAGGGAGATGGAAAAAATTATCTTTGGANTAGGACAATAAATGTTCATGTAAAACACCTCAGATTGAAAAATTCAAAGCTTAATGTTCCAGTAAATAAATGGTAAATACCCTTGATTTCAGAGATGGAAAACTGTGCTGTGAAAACAATACAAGGTTTAGCTACCATTAAGTGAATTAAAATCAAGGAAAATAAGAGAGTGAAAAAACCTCCAAATTTCTCTAGTGAAAGTCAGGACTAAATCTTGGAAAAAATGAGATATTAATTTATGAGAATTTAAAGGCCAGATTTATCAACAAATTCAAATTAGTTATATTCAAGAAGAAAATAACCAATTAATTGTACACAATCCTTAAGTACATTTTGTTTCTTTGGTTTGTGTGGAGTTTTTTTCCTGTCTGATTTGATGGCAGTTTTTTGAAATAAACATTTTTAAATTGACTGGGGCAATATATATGTAATCATTGCTGAAATGATTAATTTTTTAAGCATGATTTTCCTGTATTTGCTCTTCAAACTGACAAGGTCACAGTAATTTATTTCAACTAGGATAGCTAACTTTTTTCATTCCCTAAGTGGATTTATCTCACACTTCTCATGTCAAGAAATATGAACATTAGTATGTGTTTTTAAAAATAAATTTTATAGGGCAAAATGTTAAAAATGAAGAAAAATAGGAGCAAATCAGAAGTATTTGGAATGATGAATGCTAAGGCTTTTATAAATACAGAAAAAAAAAGTAAAATAGACATTTAATATCAGATACTAGGCTGAAAAAAAAATAAAAAAAAATCAGAGATTAAGAAAAGGAAGAAATAGATCCTAAATACATAAAGTCAGAAAATTATATATCTTGTAAGATGTGAACTTTAACAACAAATTTTATCAATGTGATAACATTCATGGATGATGAAATTTTATGGAAGGCTATAATAAAATTAAATTTTTCAACACATAAAAATGAAAGAAAACAAGTTCTAGAAACTAGCTGAACAGGTATAGAATCCACTACATTTAAAGAAAGACCTAGGAAAGAAGAAATGTCTGCTGAGAGAAACTGTGCAATTAAAAGACAATTGCCAAATTGGCTTCCTCCTATCCCCACTGAACAAATATTTAATGAAAATAGAGGTGAAAAAGACCATATTCTGTATTACAATCCTAGGAGAGTGAAGAAAAGAGTACTCACTCTTGTGCAGTCAGTGAGCTCAACATATTTTGTTGTCTCCTTTTCTCTCTGTCCCTACATCTCCTCAGTGGAAGCTTTACATAATCTCTAGTTGGCATAGTACCTCTTTAAGATAATTACATGACCCAGCTCTGCCCCATTTCACACTTAAATTGTAGGCAGTTTGGAATATGTAAATACTGTAAAGTAAAGAAGCTGGTGCCTTCCCCTAAAAAAGTATTATGAATAAATCTAAACTCAGGAAGTCTTTAACTGCTAAGGAAGAAGGCCTAGAGAGTGCTTTGGATATTCCAGGCACATCTGTGTAGCAACAACTAAACTAGCCAGGAGTTAAACAAGAATGACAGAAAATTATTTCCTTCAGCATTTAATTATTGCCCAAGCTATGGTTTAAAGACTAAAAAACATAAGCCAAGCTATTTTTGAAGATCACCCCTTATTAAAAAAAAAATAAAATTCTGTCCTGTTCACGTCATTCTTATATTTTAAAACACTCATTTTTTATACAAGTCATGTTTCTCTGTGCATCATAATTAATCGCACTTTCTTGCTTTTTCCCCCTCCTTTTTTCCTTTTCCATCAACTAATGATTACGCAGTGGCTTTTTCTAATGAATGGTCTTTTGCAGTTCCTTTCTCTGGGGAAGTTATTATCAAAATCAAACATGATTAGTCTTTGGGTTTTCATTTCATTTTCTATAAAATCTCAAAGTCCTTACTTTGCCTTCCAATATTTATTAACAATCTTATACAGTACTGGACGTGCCTCATTGAATCACTGTATCACTGTTATGACCCAACAATATTTGCCCCTCAAAATTCAGCTGTCTACTTAGGCATGCCTCCAACACAAAATCTAAATTCCAAATAAACATAACTGGCTTGCTATGCAGTTTGCTGCTCAGGGCGTTGCTGACGGCTATACTGTAGCTATTTTCATTTTGATTTGCTTTAGAATGTCTTACACAGGAAGAGGTTCCTATTAGGCACATTTTTTACCTGAAAAAATAGCAAAACAAAGGGAGACATTCTATATCCACTAAAGAAAAATAGGTCAGAATTAAATGTGATTTGTGTACTTGAATGTGTCAGATGGCATCTACACATTTAATTTCGTTTGCATGCACATTTTGTTGAGTTTGTTAATATTTTCATTTTATGAAATCGTAGGTAGAATCAATTTTACCTGTGGCTGGTGAAAACAGAAGCAACAGACAATTCTGGTTTTTAGCAGTTCTCATTTGGTAAGTCCCAGAGACCCTGGTGCTTTTCTACATCACTGTTCATGGGAATAGTTGTGGGTCCCTACCACAGAAGTTAGATGCAAATAACCTCTCACACTTCCATTCTCTCTGTCCAGGCTGCAAGAGCTAAATGAGGGCAGCCCGGGGGTACCAAATGCAAAAGACTCCACCTTGCCAATTTAAATCTCACTCCAACACTCCCCCTGGCTGTGCAAGATGGAGGGAACAAAGATGATGCAGTTAGCACGGACTTCACTGACATCTAGACTCAACTTTCTCCAATTTGTGGTCAAATAAATAAAAATAAATTAGAATAAGACTTTACCAGGCCAAAGTGCTGAGTGAAACACGTGTGGCTGATATAACGAAGTAATGTAAGAACATATGCTCTGATTTTGTGTGGCACTTGGACCACACTCAGATTAATATTCAGACATCAGATTCTGATTTACTTTCATGATGAAACCAAAATAGACCATGACTCCACAGTTGTAAGAAAATAAATAGTGAACATTTTAAATACTTAAAAAAATACTCCTTCCTATTTAGAAAATAATTATAGATAGTTAGTACACATGAAGAGCAAAATTACTTTGTTTCAAAGATCCAGTTGCAATCTCTAGAAGTTGTATTGCAGCATAGTTGCATCAATACTTAAAAACTTTCCCAGTAAGATTATTTTTCTAAAAAATTCAATCATAATCGCTATGCACAATACATTGCATGTTGATTGTTTTATAGCACAGTCTTTATTTGACTAAGTCAAAAAAAGAAAAATAAACAGTGGGTTGGAGAAGAATAGGATTTTTTAGAATGATGTTGTATCCAGGAAGAAGAGCAATACCCTTCTAAGATAAAGTGGTTACATTTGCCAGTCTGAAGAAGTGTAGAACATAAGTAGAATGCCCTGTATCACTTGATATAGTTAAATTATAAAATTAATTGCACTTTCAAAATGTTAGAAACAAAGATACACAAGAGCACAATTTGTTACTGGATTAACTTGTACTTATAGAAAGTTTTACTGCATAAGTGGTTCTTTGTTTGCTGTAAGTTGAATTTTAGAAATTATTTTAGTATTGTGTAACAAAAAGGTGTGTAAATGTCTCCGACTATAAAATTTATTTCCCATTGCATAAAACCTTGCGGCAGACTTTCTCAGGAAATGAGAGCAAAGCAATAAATGTGAATTTTGCCACTCAAATGTTTGCATATGGGTAAATAACCCTGTTGTTATCCAGTACATGAGGACTAGAGAATCCTTACCGCAATAGGAGCATCGTAGGACAAAACAAGCCAGTTTCAAAATTCCTTGGAAAATAATCTTTATTTACTGCTTAAATAGATCCTAGAAAATACCTATCTAATATTATAGGAGAGGCTCTTTGAGAGTCCAAAGGTAAGCAATTACCTTGAGGAAAGACAGAGCAACAGAACATTTATGGTACCTTTAAATGAAAGTATTAATGTCATGCTAACATTTTGTGCAAGAGAGTATTATCCCTAAAATAATTTTCAGTGTAAACCTAGTAAATATTTTAAAGGACTGGGAACATTAGGGTTATGTCCTAGCAGGAAGGTTTATTTTCAAAAAGTTTATAAGGATGGTTCTATTACAATATAAATTACTTGTTTCCTTGGTATGAAACGCAAATACTCATATAACAGCACATAGCTGGGCTCTCTTGATCACAAGTCAGAGCAATTCATCCAGCAAACATGGAACATGTAAATATAGCAACCTTGAGTTTTATATTAACACTTTCTGAAAAATATTGAAAAGGTTACTGTGTTCTGTGCTATATAACCACAAATTAGGAAGAGATTGTAGTAACCAGCAACTAGTCTATATAATTTATCTTTCTTTTGCATAAGGAAAGCTTCCTCAGTTCAGCATAGAAAGAGATCCAGGTGATTTTTTTATTAATTCAGAGGATTTTTGTTATCCTAGTTTTGATGAATGTTTTATTTCGTTTAAAGAAATGCTCCATAAAACTCGATTATTATTAATATTTTTCTAGTTGCATATGAAGACTACTGTCAATATCTTTGGAGATATTTAATAATTCTGTTCCACTGCATGTATCTTTCCATATATTTATTCTTCTGTGATTTAGAATTCACTGATATTATCCACCAGAAATCAAGGACGTTAACCAGGGGTGAAGGAGAAAAAAAAAGAAATCTGACAAATCAGCCTGTGATGTTTTTTCTATAGGTAAAAAAGATATAATTATTGCCCATTTATAAAGTAGTTTTAAAAGGAAGATTGGAATGTTGTAGAAGAGATACTAAGGAGGAGAGGAGAAACGAAAAAAAAACTTGCTATTGTCTTACAGATTTAATGAGGCAAAATATACCGCATAAGTTGAAGAAGTTTATGAAAAAAAAAAAAAAAAGAGCTTGACCTCTTAATTTTCAACCTGAAATATTTATGTTTAAAAAATGTGACATTTCCTGTGTTGTGTTTCCTAGAGTCTTGTGTTTCCTAGCGGGCTTACACTAAGATGATCAGTAATCATCTCTTAAAAAAACCAGCAGCAAAACAACAAAAAACCCAAAAAGAAAACAAAAACCACAACCAAACACAAACAAACAAACAACAAACAGAAGCCCTCAACTGTATTTTGATTTTGGAGAGGAGAAAAGAAACTCCAAAATGTTTCAGACAAATGAGCACTAAGCTTCTGATTGATTCTACACATCAGCTGTTGTGGAGGTCTGAAAGTAGGGTCAAGGTCTTTCTGCTTTCTTACAAACTGTCCTGCCTACTATGTAGGTGTTTCAGATTTTATATCAATAAGGTTTGTCTACATTTTCATAAAAAAATTGCACAGGAAGAAATGCATAGCTGATTTTATCCTCTTGTTGATAATGCAGCTTTTGGTTTTGATATTGAAACTGATACAGAAGTATACTAGAAGGATGATAACCTAAACAATGCACAACCAATAATGGCACCTTTGAAGTGGTAAAATTAGAAATTCTCTTTACTGTGTGGCATTATAGTTTGTATTGCAATAGACCTATGAGATATAAAATTACTGGAAATGAGCTGGAAATTATAGTTTCACATGGGTGCATAAGGAGTGAAGAACTTTTGTCCTACTCTTTCTTGTGAGAAACCATCAAAGTGCCTGCCAACAAAAGAATTCTACAATATAAGTCTAGCAGAAGAGTGTGGTTTCTTATGATGTGGTTATGTGCCCTGCAGTACAGATTTGAGGTTTTCAGTGAATAGCTCTATGATAACCTGAGAGACAGCCAGTTTCCATTAAAAAATTCATCAGATTACTAGAGCCAATCTTTTTTATTACTTGTCTTTCCTTTTCCCTTTCTCTTTCCCTTTCCCTTTCCCTTTCCCTTTCCCTTTCCCTTTCCCTTTCCCTTTCCCTTTCCCTTT
>VXBU01003979.1:211189-236576 GCA_013400315.1 Bombycilla garrulus
TCCCCTTCCCCTTCCCTTCCTCTTTTTTTTTTTTTTTTTTTCTTTTTTTTTTTCCCTACTTCTCAGAAGTGAAAGACTGAGCAGTGGAGAACTGGGACAGATTAGTGCTCAGATAGCATTCATAGAAGAAGCTGTGTCTCTAAAGTTCATGAAATGATGGTGATTTCTCACCACTTTTTTTTCAGAAAGAAATTTCTTCATGTTTGCTCCTTAAGTTTAGCAGCAAGTTTGTTCCTTAAGTTTAGTCCTAGAATGAAGAATTCCTTCTCTCTCTCATTATGCAATTGCTTTTACTTCCATATCCTTTTTTACCATCTTAATCCATAAAAGGAATAAATTTAAACATTTTTATACACTAGTGTCCTGATTCCATCTGCTATTCAGCATTCAGATTTCACCACTTTCTCTTTAATCACCTGTGTGTACATTAACCCACAGCAGCAACAGTCACAAGAGAATAGGGCCAGAGACAATTGACTCCAACTTATCAAGGCCAGCCTGGCCCCCTGAGAGAGACCTGCCTTTCCCCTGCCATGACCATGGTGATACAGGACATGAGGAAGAGAAGCAGTGAAGGGGAAATTAAGGACTGAATAACCCATTAGGATCCCTAACTCACTATGTATCTAAGAAAGAGACATCTCTAAGGGGTTGATTCAACCCAATACATATTTCCTCTAGTGATTATTCTGTCAGATCAATAGACATGATGTTTAAACTGCAAACAATTAAAATGTTTGATGGTCCTGACAAAAATGGCTTCAGCCAGTAATACTTCTCCAAAATATTTTTCAGACTCCTGCCGTGGTCAAGGGACCTAGCATCTTAAAGAACAAAATATACCTTCCCTGAAGACATGTCATGATAACACCTTAATCACATATTTTTACTAGATAGTTGGTTTGTGGTTTTGGAAAATTTTTTACTTGTCACTTACAAGATCATAGAATCCATGTCAGTTTTCTTCTTGGATCTGTGAAGATGGCTTCAGAAGTGAGAAAAGGGATACCAGAATATCTGAAATACTAAAATAATACTGTGTCAGAAGAAAGAATGTTCAAACCTAAAGAAATCTCAACCACCTGCTCAAGTCCATGCCTGTGTCTGAACCCTAGGAATACAAGAGCTTTGTAGCTCCTAGATCTGAAGTGATCTGGGCCACAGGCAGACCAGGGGTCAGAGTGAAACCTGGGCAAGTTCAGGAGCTCAGCATGTTTGCAGGGCCAGGTGCAAGACAGCCTGGGAGGCAAACCTAGCTCATCTAAATTATAGCAGATTCTGAGGGGAAGTGCAAGAGAATAAGCAATGTGGCTTTCATAATGTCGTCTGTCTCCAGTTCTTTTTGCATATCAGTTTTCTTATCAAAATCTAGCTGCTTTAGATTTGTGATAAAAAAATTTATTGCAAACAATAAAAACACTGTATAGGAAAAGGATCTCAGAATAATTAATGTAATCATAAAATCATAACGTAAGAATCAATGTCCCTACCAAGCAAAGAAACATGAGAAAAACAAACAAAAGAAATTGTCATTGAAAGTCAGAATAACTGTCTTTGTGCAGCAAGGGATCCAAAAAGTTATTGCAACTAGAATCTCTTTTCTAAAAATGACATTCTTTATATTTTTTGACAGAATCTGGGGCACATTGCCTCAGGAAGCTGTCTGGAAAGGAAGTTGACTCATGTCTTGCGAGAACACAGAAGAGGTAGTTGTAGACTTGTCTTTTGTGAAGCTACAAGTAAGGAAGACTCCAACATCCATACTTCATGGCCTGGGGAAACTCAGAGAATGTGTATCTGCAGTAGGATTGGATGCAATATGAATACTACAAGTATTAGAGGAGGAGGGAAATGATACAGAATCTGTGTTCTTAACACAAGTTCTTGTCCAGGACTCCTTGAGTTTTGCTTTTAGCCATTTCAGCAGTCTTCAGGGACCCGAAATTCAGGGAACTGAGATTTTGTACTGTTTTAAGTTAAACTATTTTTTAAAAAAATCTTTATAATAATGCAAAACACTCAGCCTACATTGAGCTTACAAAACTATCCTAGTATTATGATATACATATTATTTTCTATCACTGTTTTCAAAAGAATTGTACCATGAAACCAAGATGATACAAAATAATATTTGAACTAAAGAAACAACTGCAACATCAAATGAAGCATCTAAGTAATTTTATCAGCTCTCATTTGACCTTTTTTCACAGTTGGATTTTTAATAGACTTTGAGACAGTACTGAAGCAATGTGCTGTGCTTTCAGCCAAAGAGCATAGATTTCATGACCCTGAATAGTTCAGATCTGTACCCAGCACTCTGTTCTTCCTTCATCCTTTTAACTTGATTTTTTTTTTGTCATTGCCATACAGCTTTACTTTTTTTCCTCAGCAATAAGAAAAATCTTTTTTTTTTTTTATACTTAAGCTCTCTTTCTTCATTATGAGGGTCTACTAACTCATAGAAAAATGTAGAATATTGAATCTGTGGAATTTAATTCTGCAAATTTTTGCATGTATACATGAAAAAATAGGTCTATTAGCATGAATTGAATTGTTAATGCCCTAAAATTTAACATTTATTTTAAAAGTAGGAGCTTTCTTACACTGATAGCACAGTACACACCACATTATATGTGCAGGTGCTTTGGAGTTAAAAAGTATGTTACAGTGGCATAATACCCCAGGAATACTTATCTCTTCTTATGAAGATGATGCTGTGTAAATAGCTTCATGACATTCCTGCCTCTTTGGGGATCATATGCAGATGATTTGCACAGATACATTAAAAGGCCTTAGACAATTGATGTCTGATATAAAAATACAACCTGGTAAGTCCTAAAGTCTTCACAGAACAAGACAGAAATCCTGAATAATCATTTCTGAATAGTAAAATAGCCTGAAGATAGGTGAAGAGAATCCATGTTTTACTCTTCAGATAAGCAGAACACAATTGTGAACAGAAATAAACTACAGTTGTTTTGCTTCTTCAGTTCCATATCTGGATTACATATATTTTATGTAAAAAATAAAATGCATACTAATTATTGTAAAAAAAAATATTTAGATAGAGAGATATACAATTTTAAAAGCCTGAGGAACCTGAGGCTAATACCTATATCTCCTCTCCCCTTGAGAAGCTGTGTACAGCTAGATCAATAGACAACAGATTATGACCATATTGTATCTGCTCTTTGTTAGGGTTTTTTTTTGTATTTTTTTCCTTGTCATTGTTTAAAAACTACTCCTCAATCCCTTAAATATTTGCACTTATTTTTTTCCTTAAGGGAAAACTTAATGGAAATTTATTTGATTGTATATGTTTGCAGGCATCTGGTTGTCTCCACAGCTATTCAACTGACAGGAACTTGTACTAGTTTAAGTTAATCTCAATATCTTTCTTGAAAATATGTTGTTTTGTTTTTTGTTTTTTTTGTTGTTTGAGGGGTTATTTTTTGCATGGGTTGGGTTTTTACTTACTGAAAGACTTTCAAAATATAACTAAATAGACTTGGCAGTGCATGTGAAGGCTTCCAGCCGGCTGATTTCAGCAGCAGAGATTGATCCAACTTACATACTTTTATACATCTGCTCCTTTTCAGGAGAAATTAGGGTACAGATCTTGGCCCATTTTTGTCTAACTACAAATCTGAAGCAAGTATGAAGTTAGTGTGGGGAAATGAGAAGGAATTTTGGCTCTCTGAGTTAGCTCATAGCTTTATTTGAACAGAAAGGTCTTATGAATTTGGGTAAACCCAGATAATGTTTCTCATGAGAACAGAAAAATGGCTGGAAATGTACAATTGACAATTGATAATTGCAATAGTGCTCCTGCTGTTTCGTCAAGGAAAAAATATGCTTGTCTGTATAGACCACAAGTACAACTTCAGTGTGAACTGCACAGACAGAATCACAGAACTAAATTTTGAATTCGAATATTATTTTAAAACAATGAAGGACAAGCATTAGGAAAATAAAAATCAATACCACTCTCAGACCCAGAAATATTATTTCTTTTAGGACACATCCATAATAGAAACCAGGGGGCATCTTTCATCTTTAAATGCAGCTCAGAACAGGCTTTTGCAGCACTGCCTCTGGATGATGGTATAGAAATCTTGATTGTTTATAATTTTTTTATTATTACTAAAAATATTTTCCTTTACATCTTCATTGGAGCAAGAGATTTCATATATTTCTGATTCCCTTACTCCAAATCTGTGTCTAAACCATCTAAACCAGCTTATAATAGAAATCTTATAATTAACCAATTAAAGTATGAATAGAGGAAATAGAAGAAATTGACTCTTTGGGTTACTGGGACTGGAAATAGCACTACAGCTGGACCCATGCAGATATTAGTCCTTCAGGGATGCGCAACATGGACACTGTGTTCCACATATTCCCCCAAGACAAAAATCATTCTTGGTCAGAAACTGAGAAGTAAACTGCATTTTTTCTTGTACTTATTTTTTTTTTTTTCCTTGTCCTTGTGTTTTCTAACCCTAGGTTATGGAGGAAGAAAGAAAATCACAACTGAGCATGAATTCATTACAGATCATATGCTGTCTCACATTCAGTTAAAATGTCATAGTAAATTCATAGCAATTCAAGATATATTTAAAAATCCGTAGCATTTTGACCCCTTGCTTATGTAGCACCCTAGATGACTAACAACTGTGATTTTTTTATGGAGTACTGTGTCGGTAAGGAAGGGTTTCTCACGAAGTCTACAGAATAGCTAGATTTTCCTTGTTATAGAATGTTTTTTTTCTCTCTAATTGGGGAATAATGGACAATCTTTCATAAACAGTAATTATTTCCCCTTGAGCAATCAGAGCAAATGCGCTCAGATTACTAAATGCAAAACACAGACTATTCAAAGCAGTTAAGTACACATTGCTCTGACTTCCAGCTGGCCATGAATGCTTTGTAATTATCAAAACACCCAAGGTTCTTTTTTTGTAGTCTCTGATTTGGCTTCCAGCTTCCATAGATGCTTTGCAAAATTTAGAAACTGCAACATAACAAAATCTTGCTTATATATAATTCTAGGCCAGCATGAACACAGTTGTTACAGTGTTTATGCAGTTTGAAATTTCCATAACTTTTCAACTCAACTTTTTTTCTGCATGCTACTTCAAGCCATTTTTGTTATGTCTGGAACACACCACATATACTCCTACAATCGTGGTATCTACTAAAATTATAGCGCTGTTTTCCACAGCTGTTAATCACAGATACAGGAGTTTTGCTATGGGGCTACAACTCATCTAGATCTTTCCTCTGGATATGCCTGCCCCCTTGTCTTAAGTAACCACAGAAGGTCAAAGGGCTTCTAATATTGTGATTTATAAGAAAATGAAATTAAAAAAATCCTCCTCTTTCACAGAGACAGAAAGACCCTAAAGTATTTTGAATTCTCTTTTAACACTGTAAATTAGATGTCGTCACGATAGACTGTAGAATGAAGGGCGTGCTAAAAATTCGACTGTATCTTTGCAAAATGACACCTCTTGTTTTTCTTAAACTAGAAACGTTTAGGGTCTCTGGAGAAGGGGTCCCACAATCTTGAACAGCATGTGTACCTAATCTAAAGCCTGATTTCAGCTGTGCCTCTGGAAAACTGAATGCCTGTTTTCCAACTGAGACTGCTGTCTTTTTCATTCCAGAGGTTTCTACCCGATTTTGAACAGACAGTAGACAGCCTTCCTCACTATAACCTTGTGAATTCTTTAATAGAACATGCTATAGTGGACTAATGAACAGTGGACAAAAAAGATGCACCATTCATCACACATAGAAAACTAAAATTCATAAAGCATGATGTTCTTAAAAAGGTCTCTTGAAAACCTATGCATTTGTCAAACACATTGATTGTTTCCACTAAATAACTATGTCAGAGGAAACACTGAGTCTCAGAAAGCATTTAATCATTTGTATTTATCATTATTTTTTTACATAGGATATTCAAAAATTAAAAATATGCCTAATAAGAGCATAGAATACTTTCTTCTTCTTTTCAGAATTTTGGAGTTCAGTTGATGTATCTGCTGACTTCAGCAAATATTCCATACTTAAGTTAATACATTTCCCTTAACACACTTCTGTTGCTCCCTTCGGGATTGCTAGGAAATAAACTACTATAAATAGAAACTTAATCATACTTCTACAGAAGTGAGTGGAATTTATAACTCATTGTCTGAAAGTCCAACCCACACTAGACTGTAAAAAGTCCCTGTACAGCTTTCTTGAAGGGCACCTTTAGGTACTGTAAGTGCTATAAGGTCTCTCCTGAGTCTTTTCTTCTCCACGCTGAGCAACTCCAACTCCATCAGCCTCTCTTCACAGGAGAGGTGATCCAGCCCTCTGATCACCTTGGTGACCCTCCTCTGGACTCGCTTCAGGAGGTCCATGGCCTTCTTACGTTATGTGCCCCAGAGCTGAGTGTAAGCACTCCAGGCAGGATGTGATGAGAGTGAAAGAAAGAGGGACAATCACCTCCCTCAGCCTGCTGGCCACTATTCTTTTGACACAGCCCAAGATAGGATTGGCTTTCTGGGTTACAAGTATTCCTAGTTCACGTCAAGGTTCCGATCCACCAACAATCCCAAGTCCTCCTCCACAGAGCTATTCTCAGTCCATTCACTTCCCAACCTGTATTTGTGCTTGGGATTGACCAACCCAGAGCAGGACCTTGCACTTGGACCTGTTGAACACTATGTTCACACAGGCCCGTCTCTCAGGCCTGTCAAAGTCCCTTTGGATGGCATCTCTTCCCTCCAGCATACACATAACCATCAATCATTTGAACATGATTTTAATGGAGACATTACAAATGATCTTAATAACAAGTTTAGTACTTAACTAATCTTTATACATTGAAGATCAGTTTCACAACTGTAATGGACTTTTCCATGAACAGTGCTATAGAAATACACAAAAATTAAGTGTTCACTTAAAAATATCACTCAAATCCAAATGCTCTTTAACAGTAAATGTAAATATATTATGAAGAGACTAATTGAAATATTAGTTAATATTTAAAGTCAAAACTAGAATATGGCCAAGCTTCCATCTTATTACTTTGACAAAATTAACTTGATAACAATTTTATATGAATAAGGATTGAAGACATCAAATGTTATGCATTATAATTTTAAATATCCATTAAATGTTTTCAAAACCTCTGAGACAAAACTAAGTAAGCTCTACTCATAAAGGAAAACCCAGCTAGCTTTTTCTACTAGAAGGGCAATGAAACTGTTTTTTTAAAGGTAGATCATTAAAGAGGATGCATGCCTAGGATTTTTTACCTTTTTTAAAATTCTGTCAGGATATGCGCTATTTTAATAATGCATAAATGATTCTCTCTATACAATACAAAAAGAGGCAACTTCTTGACACTTTCGTTTCACCCTAAATTAACAGAAGTGAAGATACTAGAGTGTCTAATAAAAATTCAGCATCTACTTTCACTGTCATATTCCTTACATGCTAATTTGGAGGTCAATGTAGCTGGGTAAAAGTTTTAATATTTTTAGCTGAAGAAAGTTCTATTATGCATTAGGCAGTCAGTTGAGCCTTATTAGAAACCGTGCTGGAAAAAAGAAGCTTTGGACTTGAATAAAGTTAAGATAGTAGGGAACAGACTCTTTTAAAGACACAGATATATTTCTTCTGTAATTCCTGGTTCACAGGAGGTGTTTCAGATTTTATAGTTGATTCTTTCCTTTAAGTATACATACATCTTGTGGACACATTTAACGGTACTAATGTGAATATGTATGGTTCAGTCTCTGCCATCCATTTCACCAGCTGAGTGTTTATCTCAAATTTGGCATAATGGTGAATTTCTCTGTCCTCATCTCCTCTGATTTTGAAAGAAAACTAACTTTGGAACTAGTGAAGGTTCAAATCCAGGCTTAGAATTACACTTTCTGAGCACTGCAATTAATTTCATGCTGCTGGTTTTGTTTCCTTTCTTCCCCACCCCAATACTTAAAAAGCAATATTACTTTAAACATTTGAAACATTAATCTGAGGTTTTACGGATATGTTGTTAATCACTGTTATTGACAGAGAAGTAAGTGTTTGGTCAAAATAATAACAGAAAGAAAATCAGAGTGCACGCAAAAGTCAAAGGCTTTTTTTCATTTTGGCTGTGTCCTCAACAGTCAATGCACCACTGCTTCACAGACATTTCATGACTATCTTGCCTGACCCGTGAAATTGCTTTTCTATTTAAGCATATGTTAACAAACATTGATTTATTGTGTCTTCTCTACACTAAATGGGTCAGTGGTAATGCACTATGGATTAAATCCTGTGGTGTGGAGGTAACAGGAGTGGTGGTGGTGTCTTTTTTTTTTCTTTTAATATTCCTTTTATATAAATTCTAGGTTTTGCTCTTTATATTAAGGCATGGCATAACTTCAGTACAGATTGCATGATAATTTTTCATGCCATAACTACAAATCATAACTAAAAATCATGGTAGATTTTTGTTGGAATACATGAAGATAGAAAAATTCTATATAGCTAATAAGAGTGACACGTATTAATAAAGTAATTATTGAGATATAGTTATTAGGTTCATAAACTGTAAGTCAACTTTTCTTACAGTCTTATTTCCTTCATATCATATGAACAACCTTTGAATTCTATAAGCTGCACATTATTCATAATCTAGATAAATGAGCTGGGATTGTTGGTATCTCAAGAATTTAAGAAAGAAAGAATGGTATAATATTCCTACATTATAATTGAGCCCAGATTATGAGTTTTCTTAACAAGAACTTGGACTAATCATCAATATTGACACCTAAATGCAAGTGTTTTAAAATTGAATGAAATTCTATTTCAAAGTCTGATGTTGAATCACACCATAACTATATTTTTCGATAGTCACTAGTGAAAAGAATCACAACTTTCTTTGCAATCTCATATGCTGTTGCATCATATATGAATGAATCAAATTAATTTTGTTCACAGCAGCTTGCATGCTGAAATGTTTTGCATTTGTGATGAAAACAGCAAAAATAACACCCCTACGTTATAGTTTTTTGAGCAAAGCTTATACAGAATGGAGGAGCTTTCTGTTTCTCACTGCAACCTCTCAGCTAGGTGGCCTGGTGTGCCTGGGTGTGCATGTGTACCTGGGAGATGACCCAGCTGGGACAGCTGAGTCCAGCTGGCCAAGGATATCTCACACAATACAGCATCATGCTGAGCACATAAAGCTGGGCGAAGCAGAGAGAAGTGGGGTGTTCAGAGTGATACCAGTTGTCTCCCCAGGTTACTGTCACACCTGATGGAACTCTGCTCTCCTGGTTGTGTCTGAACACCTGCCTGCCAACGGGAAGTGGCGAATGAATTCCTTAATTTGCTTTCTTGTCTCTGCTGCTTCGCTTTCTTCTTTGAACTATTTTTATCTCAACCCATGAGTTTTCTCTTCTAATTCTCTCCCACGTTCCAGCCAGGGAGAGAGAGTGAGAAGTTGTGTGTTGCTTGGTTTCCAGCTGGGGTTAACCTACAACAACAGCCATTGTGATAAAATCAGTTTGTCTGGGTAGCCAAAGGACTGACAGGGTGTCAGTTATCTAAATGCAAGCTTACTTATGACATTATTACTATTAAACCTCTATTTTGAGAGAAAGCAAGGATCATGTTATGTCTGCACCTAGGGTTACAGTGGTTTTAAAATTTTTGTAGGAAGAGTCTACACTTTTTTAAAGGCATGAAAACTGACACACCCTCTAGAAAAAGAAAATTATTGTCATACAATAATTTTTATTTGCTGCTTGCTTTTATTTTCATACCTTTTCAGATGTAAGACAGGAAAAGATGCTTTTTCTATTCTAGTTTTGGCATCTTTTTTCAAAAATTTAAACTAATTACTTATGATGTCTCCCTCTGCATCATATGTGTACAACCATAGTTTAAAATTCAGTTATATTGCTATTCTATTTACATATATACAAAAATCTTGCCTTTCCAAAGGCAAACAATAAGGACAAGAAAATTTCTGAAAACTTTCCAACACGTTACAACTCTCAATAAGTAAATGAGAATACAAAGTTTTCACTATGTCAGGACGTGATGATTCAAAGTATCTTTGATAGCACTCCTACTGAATTATTTTTTTAAATTTTGATTTCAGAGAATGGGATTTGTATGCCTAAATGGATCTCAATAATTACAGGAGAATACAGGCCATGGAAAAAAGCAGGTACTTTCAGAGTGAAAGCATGTAGCTTAGATTCTTGTGTGAATTGCTCTCTAGATGTGCTGATTTCTTTCCATGGTTTTAGAGAGACAAGAGTGATGAGCTCAATGGACGTAGTCTATGACTGAGATGTCTGTACACAGATATTTTGAGCCATTTGAGACTGCCTCAAGTAGCCAAAAAGATAATATATGAATGACAAATATGACAAAGGGGTTACTTATCTTTATGGGCCAGTGGTCATTCCCTGGCATCTCAGCAGGCACTGCATACCTGCAATTTAGGAAAATGACTCACAGCCTGAGTGTGACCCAGCTCTGGATTCTGAAACCTCAATAAAGGTGTCTACACACAAGCACACATGAACATCACTAAACAATAAATGGAGACTATTGAATACAGCAAATAAAGGACGAATAAGCTGCATATACATTGGCATTTATTGGCATCCAAGGTGCATTCAAGTGCAATTTATTTCATCTTGTCATGTAACTAATAAATATGTCTATGAGAATTAGATAGATTAAAGAAAATTAGCAATCAGCATGATGGAAGTTTTTAAATGACAGGAATCAGGCCAGTTTTAAACATAAAATAATCTTACCACTATTGCATATATTGACAATTTACTTTGTGTTAGTAGTTCTTACTCATTGTCAGTCATGATCATTGTTTATTTAAAGTTGTTAGCCCTTAGAATTTCTATACTCCATGGCCCATGAGTATATAGAATCATAGAGCTGATGGGTGTAAATTGGCACTTATAGCTCGCCTCCTTGAGGATTTTAGTTGCCCAGAGTGAAGTAACCAAGCTTGAAAGGTCTTGCACATGAAAAACTTCATCATAGAAAGGCTTTGGTGGAAGGAACTATAAAGATTATCTAGTTCCAACACTCTGTTATGGGCAGTGATACCACAGGAAGGGATTCCACCCACTTGATTAGGATGCACAGGGCCCCATCCAAACTCACCTTGGACTTCCAGGGATGGGGCATCAACAACTTCTTTGGGTAACCTGTTCCAGGGCATCACTATCTACTGAGTAAATATCTTCCTAGCATCTGATCTAAATCTCTCCTCTTTTAGATTTAAACCTTTTGCTCTCACCCTACCACTATCTGCCCACATCAAATGTTACTTTCCCTCTTTTATATAAGCCACTTCAAGTACTGAAAGATCCTGATGAGTTCACTCTGGAGCCTTATATTGTCCAGGCTATCTTATTTATTGGGGACATAATTTTTTATCTTCCCTTTATGATCCATGTATCTCCAGAATCCCCTCTTACTGTTCTTCCCACTTGCCAAATTCATCTTCAGTTTTCCCTTAGCATTTCTCATCCTGTGCCTATACAGAATTTCTCTGTTGTTCTCAGGATATAAAACCCTAGTTTCACTGCCTGTGCGCTTTCTTCCCACACTTTATTTTGACCAGAAGGAGGTGGTACTTTCACCATATCTTGAAAAAAGTGTAGACTCTGACTACAAAAAATAGTAAAATCATTGCAACCCTAAATGCAAACGTATCATGTTCCTTGCTTTCTCTCAAAATAGAAACTTCACTGGATATCACAACCTGTCATGAGTAAGCTGGTGTTGATATAATGATACACTGTCAGACTTTGGAGTTAACTCCAAATGGCAACTAAGCACCACACGGCTGCTCTCTCACTCTCCCCATTGGAATGGGGGAGAGAATTGGAAGAGTAAAAGTGAGAAAACTTGTGGGTTGAGTTTAAGATAGTTGGACAGGTAAAGCAAAAGCAGCAGAGACAACCAAAGCAAAACAAGGAATTAATTCACGGTTTCCCATTGGCAGGCAGGTGTTCGGCCATCTCCAGGGCTCTGTCACAGTCAACAGTTACTCGGGAAGACAAATGGCCTCACTCTGAAATTTCTCCTCTTTTGTTCCCCCAACTTTGTGCTGAGCATGATGCCGTCTGGTATGGAATATCCCTTTGGTCAGTTGGGGTTGGTCACCTGTTCTGTCTGTGTCCCTTTTCAACTTCTAATGCACCCCCAGCCTCCTCACTGGTGGTATGAGGTGAAAAGCAGAAAAGGCCTTAGCTTTATGCAAGCACTGTTTAGTAAGATCACTGTGGTTTTAGTCCTATTTTCAGTACAAATCCCAAATGTAGCCCTATACTAGCAACTATGAAAAAAACTAATTCTGCCCCAGCCCCTACCAGAGCACACAGCCAGGCTTGTCTCTGGCCTGCCTTGCCTGATTTCGTGTACCTGAGGATTGAGAGCTCTGTCATCCTCAGAAAAAATGTCTTAAAAGAGCTGTGAGCGCTCCCTTGATTCTAAGTTGTTAAACTCTTTACCAAAAACATATTGGCACTTTCCTTTAATCCTAGATATATTTATACACTTCTAGTACTTTTCAAGAGCTAGCTATATATCTTCTGAGTACTAGTTGCAGGGTATAAGAAACTATATGCAATCTTTGTTTCTTTTCAGGCAAAGTAACAGATTAGTCATAATTTTTTGTGCAATTACAAAGTTCCAACACTTGGTTTTGAAAAGTTCTGAAGTTATTTTTAATAGATATGTGCATTAACAGCACTGTGCAAGGAAAAAACATAGCTGAGAACTGAAAAAACAAGCACTGAGGCATCCTTAGGAGACTTTTGTACTAAGAAGCTTTTCAGGGAGGACTCCCACAGTCATCACAACCTTCTGAAAATACATCCAAATTTAGCTGTGCTCTTGTATTAGTGCTAGTAAAATGGGCTGGTTTTGTCTTTCATATTCTATCTGTTTAGGTGTGCAGGAGGTAGAATCAGAGAAGTGGCAGTAATTCTAGCAGTTCCCTGCTTTTATAAGCTCCCATTGCTAAAAGACACTGACCACTGCCAAGGTCAGCCACTGTTCATGCAGTGATTGCATTTTGAAAATCCTCCTAACTGAGGTTGGTTGTGATGACAGCATGAAAAGGATTGCTCTCAAAAATAAGAGGACTGTGTGCAGGTGTCTCTAGCAGATATTCCAAAGCTTTCAAGCATGAATAAGCCTTTTGAACTCATGGCCTGAGTGGAAACTGCATCAGGTGTTATGCTACACTTTGAGCAAATCTCCTTTGAGTCAAAGATGGAGGATCCTGCCCAGCTGCTTCTCTTTAAATTTTCTGTACTGGAATGGCACCTACAACTATGCAAAGGGACTCTACCAAATTCAATAATTAGCAGTAAGGTTACAATTCCAAGAAGAATAGAGATTAATGGTTCCAATGTTTTTGCTTCTTGTTTTCTTGTTCATTTAATAAATATTTTCATAAAGCAAATCCCTTTAAAATTTAACTACAGTTATTATTCACCCAATGGGCAATATTTGACTTAAGATGCCCAGTTCTCTTACCTTAAATTAAAAACAAAAACCACACATATTAAAATATATTTGAAATATACGTTTTTAAAATATATTTTAAAAACAAAAGAAAATCAAAACAATTTTTAACAAAGTCTGGCATTTATTTTGCATAATGGAAAATGGAGTCAGCTGCCATAAATGGAATTATGTATCTCAAAGCTGGGCATGCAATACAAACTTATTATATAACATATTACATAGTAATTATATTGTATATAATTGTATTATATTATAGCATTGTATTAGCGTTTTTAATAATTAGTGAAATGCATTTTTAAGATCTGTTTGATTCTGAATTATAAAATATGTTGAAGGGAAATATGGTGAATCTTCCCTGGAAATAATAGTCCCTTTATTCTTGTGAGACCCTAAATGGTTATTTTATATCAAATGTTTAGTAACATCCAGTGAGATGAGTTGTGTTTTAAATTTTGAGTCCAAACTCACAAAAAATTAACAGCCAAAATAAGATTTAACTTTTAGAATATCCAGATACTCTTTGATCCTTTGATCTTGATATACCAGGACCTTTTTTAGAGACCTTTTAATATCTTACATCTAAATATAGCTGTATTTGCTGCTGCCTCCTTGAATACCATTTTCAAACTGCTCTTGCAAAATGGTTTGAAGTTTCCAGGCCTATGCCTAGCAATCATAGTTGTTCTGCGCCGTACCACTTCAGGGACAGTGGCCACTGTTGCGTTGCTGCCAAGTGGTTTGTGCTTCTTGTAAAGATTACTGGCTGTTATGCTAACATTGTGTTACAAACTAGCTTTGAACCAGCTTTCAGGTTGCCTTTAAATAAATCTGAAAGATACACTGAACTGTATTCATATTATGCAAACTTTAATGGTTTGGTGGTTAAGACACAGAGGTCTCTGTCACCTCCCAAGCTTCTTTTCAATAACATGTTTAGGAAAAGGAATGTTGAAATTTAGAACCACCTCAGAATATTACTAAATATAAAGAATCAGATTAATGGATGAATGATAAATAAGCATGTAAGGCCAAGATCATTATTAAAAATCAGTAAAAACATTGGAATTAAAAGTTATCATTTTCTGAATGTTACACATAATGTAATTCCTGCACAAATGCTATCACACAGAAAATTAAAAATCAATTAAAAAATTAAAGTGCAATATATGAGGAAAATTAGTTCCTTCATAGAATGTTTAAATTAAAAAAAAAAAAGTTGGCAAAAATTTATATCTATAAAATAAAGTTTTATGTAAAAGAATATAAATAGCTATTATAATTAAAGGGCAGAACTGTTCCTGATGGATTAAAAAATATATTAAGAAATCTACTCATAATTATGAGGACCTTTTCCTGTACTCTGGGAGCCCACCCTGTCCTGGGTGACCCCAGATGTGTAAAAAGTCCTTTTTTCCAACCCGCTTGCTGAAGAATCAGTCTGGAGTCTTCGGCTGTTGTTCTCAAGGCTGTTTATTGTTATCTTATTTAATACAGTTTTTTCTCTGCCCTGCTGCGAGCTGCCCAGCAAGAGAGTTTGAGACACACTGCCCGCCCCCTAGCCAGAGTTGTCTTTTTGTACTACTAGCTATGTAAACTTTATTTACAGTTAGTTTCCAATATCTATCACCTATGTTAGACAGTGACTTACTACTCTAAACCAATCCAGACATTCCACCATCATCAAGAAGATGGAGGCTAGGAAGAAGTAGGGAAAAAGACAGGGCAACACCTTGATCCCTCCATCGTGTCCCTTAGACCCCCATGTACAGAATTTCAGACCCCCCTGTACCCAAACTTTTTTCTTTTACTCTATAATTACTGCTATTTTACTACTTAAACTTTTGTGACTTGCAGTTCTTCATATAAAGTTGGTAACTTGTTCCATGGGTCAAAATCAAAACCACAGGCTGCAAGCCAGGGTCTCTGACCCCTCTGCCAGGGCTGAAAAGCCTCCTGGCCAGGGCTCGGGTCATTCAGGAATGCCATAGGAACCTCCTGGGTTCCAACACTGTACAAAATTTCTTATACCTTATTAATTGTAGATTTAGTTTTCACTACTACAGAGATACTGCTGGAAAGTTTACATATTCCTTAAATGATGCTTTTTTTTTAAAATCTGAAATTACCCAACATTAAAATATCTTAATAAGTCTCTACTTGTTATTTAGGATTCAACTTCTTTAGCCTCAATTTCACAAAATGCTGTTGTAGGCACCTAAGTTAGGATCTTAGCATGAGACCTCTTCCTATTTGACTTAATTAATTAAATTTTCCTTTTTTTTTTTTGTCCAGCTTTAAGATCAGGAGTGCAAGTTGCTTCAAGATGTCAACTGATACTGATTTTATGAGAAGACATAACTGAACAATCCTAAAAAGTGGAGAGAATATTCATCCTTTCAGAGAGTTGTACAGCATCATCCATATATCATAACTTCTGGTTATAAATATGTTTGTCAGTTTAGATTGTCTACAGATGAGGCTTGTCTTGGTTGTTTTCTATGAAATGTACTTTATTCAAATATGGGCACCAAAAAAATCCCAATTTTTAAAGAAATCATTAGATAGATAGATGATAGATAAATAGATAGATAGATAGATAGATAGATAGATAGATAGATAGATAGATAGATAGATAGATAGATTTTTTTTAACTGCAGCCACAAAGGAACACTGCAAATTGCAAAAGTGAATTTTTATGTTACTATTTGGACAAAGGCTACTCTGGTACCAAGCTACAATACTTTAGTGTAAAAAATAGCATTTTAAAAGCTGTTCTTACTAAAATATTGCTGATTCTCTCAATAAAGTGTTGCATGCAGAATAATGACTCATCTGTAGCGTTAATATATCCTAGTGAAATCATTGTAGACTGGACAGATAAAAATACCTCATGATGATCAAGATCTAGTGCCAAATGCCCACATAATTAAGGAAATAAAAGTTTTAATGCATGTTTGGCCCTGACCTTGTAAGCAGCAGGACATCTAAGCAACTTAGCAAAAGTCTCTACTCCTTAGTGAAATGCAATGTGGAGAATCACTCATGTTACATACAGAAGCAGAAATATTTTCAGTTCTTGAGACAACACTGGACAGGACTAAGTAGCTAAAGTCTGACACTATGTTAATGTGCAGTCAAGGTTCAGTAGCTCAGCTGACATCTGTCTGCAACATGTTTAGACTGGAATGTCTGACCTCTGAATCTCTCTTAATTACATAGCAAGAACACCACACACCGCCTCTGACTTTTTCAGTCTTGCCACATGTCTTCTAATGTTCTAATTTTAAATCACAAAATAATATAGCCCTTTTGGAGTAGCAAAAAAAAACCAAAAAACCAAAAAACAAACCAACATTTCATAAAAAGTTTATGACAATGAAACCATTAAGATCTTTTTACTTTATGATGATCAAAAACCATCCAATGTCTTCCTGCATCAGTTTCTGTTATTTATTTTTAGATTAATGATAAAATGGATAAGTTGCATATTTCTGATTCTTCAGTGTATTCTTTTCAGAGGATTTTAAAGGAAACAGGAGGTGAAGTGCAGAAAAATATGAACTACTACTACAATATGTTTACAAGACTACACACTTCAATGTGTAACAAAATATTCATAGACAAGGACTTCTACATGTGCTGGATTTCTGACATCCGCTTCAAAGAGTCTTTAAATACTATTGAATTATAAGTCATGAAAGTCCTTTATTTAAAAATCAGTTTCTAAAAAAAATAGTTGGAACATTTTCTTTTGCATTTGCAAACTTAAATATCTACATTTTCTGTTTCCTGACATAGAGTGTTATTATTTATTTTTTATTTCTGTGACAACTGTTTTTTTGCGGACTCTTCTGCTATCAGTGGTGCTCAATATGTTGGAAAGTGAGCAGAGTATCTGCTACTACATGGGTACTGCATAGGTATATAAGGCTATTATTGGTGACTGAAGTTTTTCACAAATTTTCCATGAATGCAACTTTGATACTTCTTCAATTTGTTTACAGAACACACTTCAACTTTGTTTTAAATGTGCTGTATACTGCTTAGCTGTCAATTGAAATGTGATATATATTCCCTGAAATGAGAGCCTCAAAGTCTCCAGCATTAGTAGATGAAAGAGTTTTCCACTATTGCAGTTTTAACTGTCTCTATTATTCCCTTCTCACTGCAGAAAGATTTGGAGGACTTTTCAGATTTACTGATGTATAGACAAATAAAATTTACTGAAATTTTTATGTGAAATTATGAAATTTCTAGAGATCCTTCATCTCAGTTGAGATATATAAAAGCAAGAATAAGTTGTTCTAAACACCTTCTAGTTTTTTTCTTCAGTTGTATGCTCATACCTATAGAATATTAATACATAATATCTGAGCATATAAATATCTTGATATTAAAAAAAAACAACCCAACAAAACAAACCACACTACTATGTAGTTTATTTACTAAAGGTAGTCTTTTCTACTCTAAGATAGAAACTTCTTGAGCAGATGAAGTATTATCTCTTTCAGTATTCTTAAGTGATTTATGGAAAAATAAAATTTTTCTTTTTCTGAATCTTTCAGAACACAGGAATTATTAACATTGGGACAGTTTTCAGATCATCTATTTCTCTTGTACAGTCCAGCTAGGGAGGAAAATAATAACAAAAATAATCCCGTTTAACTCCTTTAGTTCATCTGGAGTCTTTCCTTGGTCTACTTTGTGTTATAAAAAACAGAATTTCTTTTCCCCTATTATCAAAAAAGATTCTTAATTACACTACATTTTAGTAGTACATCTCAGTATGACCATTTGTGAATTAAGTAAAATAAGTAAAATTATTCTTCCCACTCTAATTGGTTGGGAGTATCACTCATAGTAATGTAAGAGGCTTGTTTTTTATCTTTCTCTGCACTGGAAATAAAAATACAAGTCAAAGTCAACAGCAATCATTTCATACTACAGTAATGATATTATGGAAACAATACATGAAGTATGAAGCTTTATTATACTTAATGCAACTTTGTTGAGGGAAATATATCTGTTAGTATGCATATCACAAAAGCATGAAAGAAAACAATCAAACCATTTCTTTACAAAAATACACTTTTTCAAAGATAATATGGCTATTTCATATGGTACACCATAAACACTTTGCAGGTTGTTGGCAGCTAAATGTTCCTGATTTTTTAATGGAAATATTAAAAAAATAATTAAAATTATAAATTAATGGAAACATTTTTTTCCTCAAAGAGAGGCAAGGTATCAGTATGTTAAAAAAAATTATTACTTCAATTGCAATGTTTAGTTGATTGTTTTGTTTGTTTTCCATAAGCTTGATTGTGTGCAGATTCCTCAGAAGTATTGTTTTTCTGTTTCCTTGACATTTTGCCTTATAGCTAATCATTTTACATAAGCTCTTCTCTTTTCTGATAGTAATCTTTTCCTTGTTAAACTTCAGAGAAATAAACTCTAGGTATAACGTTAAAAGGCATTGCCTCTTGCCTTCCCACATTTCATTCTGGATCTAGAAATGAAACTACTCCATTAAGCCAATAAATCCTTTGTGTGGAATACATATCCAATTCTTTTAACAGCAAAAGCAACAAAAAACTTTATCCTTACAGAAAGACTAATAAACAACTATTTTCACAATATTTGGTTATTTATTGCTGACATGGACTGTGATCCTGTAAACACCATAGGATACTATAAATGTCCAGACAACATTAATTATAGGAAAAATATGTATGAGATATTATGTGAAAACAGTTTATTGTATTCAGTAAAACTCCTACTGCCACCCCTTTTGCTCAGGATTCAGTGACAGCTTGTTCTGATTGCCACTGCTGACAGAGGAGTTTCACTGCATGGAAATACAGAGACCTGTTTGGAACGTGGAAGTAAGATATCAGTGCCTCCACTCCACCCTGCTTACCAGAGGCACCGATCCCAGTGAGCCTCTATCTAAAAATCTCCTTCCCTATTTCTTTCTGGATGCTACATCAGCCTTCTCCACTTTTCCCAGTATAACCCTCCTTCTGTGTAACATCACAAAGACATTATGCAGGCAGGATAAACACAGCTTAAAAGTACAAAGTAATTTCTTATGCGCTGATACACACAAAGTTAACTCTGAATAGCATTTCACTATGCTAAGCATAATGCATAATATGTCCCCCATTCCCAGTATGGCACTCAATGAATCTTTCCCAGCTTGGCAGTCATTGCTCAGGTGGTAGAAATTGAATATCTTCCTGAAAGGGAGACAATCTCTGCTGCTGCTGCTGCTGCTGCTCTGAAAGAATTCCCTCTTCCATTAGAATTCTGTTAATTTTCACATTTTCACTTCGGTGTTCTATTGTTTTTTTTTTTTTTTTTTTTTGTTTTTTGGGGGTTTTTTTTGTGGGTTTTGTTTCTTTTGTGTGTGTTTGTTTGTTTGTTTGTTGTTGTTGTTGTGTTTTTTGGGGGAATTTTTGGTTTTTAAAATTATTTTATTTTTATTTAGACCTTGAATTTTTATTTCAAAAATTTTACCTTTACCAGATTTTTGTTTTGTCCTGTGTAATGTGAATAAAATGTGTTCTCTCAGCATTTAACAAATTCCTAAGAATTTACAGGAATCCAGAATAACCTTATAGGTCCTTCAGGAGTATTTCTTACAAAACCAAATTTCTAGGCCAGAGAACTACTTAAAAGTACAGATAATTTTGATACATTATGGCAAGAAATTAATTATTTCTTTTCTACTTTCTTTTACTTCCTAGGTAAAAAAATTAGTGATAAAACCATACTTTCCCAATATTGCAGGAGTATGTTAATTATATTTTCATTCCTATTTTAGCAAGTTAAGCATGACATTTGCTTGAAGTGCATTTTAAAATATTGCTTAGTACAATTACTGAGGGAAATTAAGATAGAAAGCAATATTGGAAAAAGGCAGTGTCAGCAGTATAATAGCTTCTGGTATTTATCAACTCTTTCAAAGATGTGCTGTATTAAAATAACAGTATTGTTCTCTGGCGCCTCTTCAAAATGAGTGAAATGTACCAAAACCTGAACCACAGAAGTATGAGGTAGCCTGACTCTCCATCAGCTGCACTGCATGTGGAAGACTAAGCTGACCTTTATTTCATGAACCAGCAGCCAATGAAATGAATGAGAATATTGCTAGGACTGGGAAAGAGGAATATATGTTAACATCATTTTATGTAGGGGCCAAGTG
This sequence comes from Bombycilla garrulus, assembly GCA_013400315.1. Classification (NCBI taxonomy): domain Eukaryota; kingdom Metazoa; phylum Chordata; class Aves; order Passeriformes; family Bombycillidae; genus Bombycilla; species Bombycilla garrulus. The sequence continues at coordinate 231,972 of VXBU01003979.1, forward strand.
CTTGATTCTTTTGAGCAGTGTACTTTTAAACAAAAGCATTAACAGAACTGAGTTAAGAAAAAAACCAACAAAACAAAAACAACCAATGGTAATATGTCGCTTGAGAAAGAAGTAATTTTGCTGATAATATTTTTAAGAGTTCAAATCATGAGCCCACATGACTTAATTACTATAAACTTATTCAGCTGCATAAGCCTTTCCTGCAAAATTGTTGGGTTAGATCTGTTGTGCCATGAACACAGAGCTGTGAACAAAACCCATGAGACTGCTATTTACGTCCTCCTCCAAATTATCCCTATAATTTGATGAAATTTGTCAATAATAACTGAAATTATACATTCTACTTTCTCTTGAATATAAGTTTGCTACTGCTGTTTCTATTTTGGAATCAGCTATGATAACTGCTGGGTGTAAGTTGTAAACCTGTTGTTGATCTGTGTTGAAAACTGACATGGAGTTTCAGAGAGGGTGGGGTGTGTGTCTATCATAAACCGGCAAAAATCAGAGAAACTCTACTATGTCGTGTAATGGAATGAGGACTGATCTCTCCCACAACTCCTGTTGAGAGATTGCAGTTCATTTTTTGGGGTTTTGGGAAAGTTCTTATTTTATTTTTTTTTAATATACGTTCAAGAGTTATATAATGAGGAGAAGACAAGACTGAGTGAAAGGCTGTAATCCCTGTTAAACCTAAATATTACAAGCTGAAATGAAACTGTGTAAGTTAAAAATAAGTGACCAATGTAAGAATAAATTTATCAACACAGAAACCTTTAAATTTCTTTAAAAAACAAAATTTATTTAAGATCTCCAGATTTTAGATAACAAATGAGAGATCATTATCTTAACTAAAGATCTGATGGCAATTGTCCAGTAAAATTCAAAATTAACTAGAGTTTAAAAACTCAGTTCTGTACAAATATAATTTATATAAATACTGACTTTTGCTGAGATTAATTTATCTTTACCTTCCTTAGTATAAAATAAAACCCAACCTAAGAAACAAAAAAAAAATATACTACCAACAACTAACTTTTAGCTAAGATGTCTTATAAGCCTTTTTTGTTTTCTTCCCAGTAATCATTAAAACAATATCAGGTTACAATGCAATAATATGATTTAAACAAAAAACAAACTCCAATACATTTAATATTTCCCTTTTCACTTCACAGTAGCCATTTTTGGTACTACAGAGTACTTTAATGCAGTTTATTCTCCAATCCATGGAGATTAGACTAAAGAATCTATTGCATTTTATGTTCCCTTCACTAGTTTTTATGTTTCTTTTACTCAGTTCCATTGCATTTATTGTTCAAAAGACCTTGCATATAAATATGCATGCTTAATTTAAGTTATATGGAGTGAATTTCACTTTTTTTGTTATATGTTTCATATTTATTTGTATTTTTAATTGGACATATTTAACAAATCAAATTAAGTGAAGAGTATTCACTTTTCCCATTTCTTATTCAGATAATATCTCATCAGCAGATGAAAAAGTAAATTTACTTATCTTTGAAGATAATATGTTTAATAATTAGCACAGTAATTCTTTAATTAAAATATTTTCAATTATTATAAATTATGGGTTTGTTCCTAAATAGAAAATTAAACTACATTCACTTTGATTAATGTGTTTTAATTTATTTTTCTAAATAGATTAAAGCAAATATTTCTGGAGAAAGATTTCATTAGTAAAAATTCAGAAAAAAATCAGATGGCAAATTTAGTCTTTGGCAGAAAAACTTAGGAATGAAAGAATGAATTTAAAGAAATTTCAAATTGTACAGACATAACAAACTCAAAGTTTGTTTTGAGATTTGGAAATTTAACATACTTTTAGAAAAGTTTCTTTAAGGATTTTTCTTTTCTGCAAAAACAGTGTCATAGCTTTCCCTTTAGGGAATCATCATCAACAAATCAGGACAGTAGAGGACAAAGTTTCAAGACAGGAAGATTAATGAATGGCTGTAGGCAAACAGCTAGGATTGGAGCTTTATATCCTGTGAACATTGCAAGGAGACAAAAAAATGTATTATAAAACTTGTTTCAATAGTTCTGTTTCCAGATCACAGCAAAATCTGGAAATTACCTTTATTCCTGATACAATCAGGTGATGAAATTAAAAAATTAATAAATTCTTGTTACTCTTACTAGGTTCTTACACAAGTAAGTAAAGACTTGTAGTCTTCCTCCCTTGAGCCTCTCTGCTCACACTTCTATTTGCTCTGGTTGCACCAGCATTTTCTCAGTCCTGAGTGTCACATTGTCTATTTTTTGTGTAATTATTACTGAGTTCTCTTCAGTATGTAACGATATACAGTGCTACAAAGAGATGAAATTTTCAAGATGGGTCTAGCAAGGAGTGGAATCAGAACTTTCCATTTCATCAAATGATATTTGGTAAAAACAAAATGTTAGTATCTTTTCTCCCTTGCATCTTGTTTGAAAACAAAACAAAGAAACTGTAAAACTTGAATAATATTTTTTATAACGCCAGTTAAGCTTGAAGGCAGACTGTTTTCCATGTGACTATTTAAATTCCTATTGATATTGAAGAAAAAGATAAATTAAATTGACCTTTTAAATAAAATTTCAGCCTGAAATCCCAATAGTTTTAGACTTTTATGTCTTCTATTTTGATAATTTAGTCTTATGTGCAACACAAAGAAATGCATTTCCTTCAGCCCCATCATAAATTTCATTCAGGCTAATACAATATATTTTTCATAGGTCTAAATACATTTATTTGGGTCACATCAAAAAGCTTCATTTTATTGCAAGAAACTAGAACAAAAGCCTTCTCACCTTAAATTTAGAAGATCTAATAGGAACTCATAAAGCTGACATCTTCCTTTAAGTGCTTTTGGCACTTGCTGTTGTTATAAGAATGGCTCAGGAGTCTGTCTGGCAAGAGTAGATGCAGCTGATAAAATTACTTTAAATCTACTGATTTGTTTAAACCTTTAGGTCCATTCCATTTAAGCATGTTTTAAAGTTATTAAAATAAATGGGTAGCAAATGTTTTTGAATGTTTTGCAGAAGGGGACATGTTGATATACTGGGAATATACATGCTTCTTTTTCTTTGCACAATATTATTTTTTTTAATGTAGATTAAAATCTCAGTGCTTCAGAATACAATAGCAAGTTAGATAAGGTAAGCTTTAGCTGTTCTTATTTTATGAAAATTACCTTTTTTAAAAACTATATTTATTGCAAAAAAAGTCCATATTTAATATAAATAAAAAGGTTAATGAAGCAATAGTGATATGATTAACATGGAACTGGCTCTGTCTTCCTTGTTTTATTCTGAGCTATGGGCGATGAAATAAATCCATTCCCATCTGCTAATGAGAAGTTCAGTACACTTAACAAAGCCTCAAAATTCAGCAGCAAGATAAATCAAACATGAAAATATTACTATTTACCCAAACTTTGCATTCATACAAGTGAGACAATGGAAAACTAGAGAACTGGACCCAAAACAGCAATATAATATTCCCTCTATGAACAATTTCAAACAACAATATGCACTGTGTATTCCTGCCCAAGTGAAGAAAGCTGAATGAAGAAGGAGAAGGGGTAGTTTTTAAGGCCTTTTCTATAGGTGTAGACCATGAACACTGAATTTACAGGTATGGAGGAAATGGGTAGTTCTGATTAGTGATTTTAGTTTATTCTTTTAACAACTAGACTGAAAGTTTCATGTTCATTTCCTCTGATTCTTATGAGACCTTATCAGGACACTGCCCTCAGCATCTGCTTTTACTCTCAGAAGTGAAAGATTTATCACTACAAAACATCAAAATAAGGCTCCTTAACACTCAAATTGTGTTAAGGAGGCCATCATTTATTCAGGCCTGAGGTCACACAAGGAATACCACAAGTCTTATGCGGATTCATGATTCTGCAGGTGTGTTGCTTATATAGAGCTGCTCCAAACGTACTACAGTTCATCCATTACCATAAATCCCATCCCAAGTTCTCAGAGACTCAGTCCTTTTTTTCGTGTATCACGGTGCTCTTGAAACAGATGTCTTATCTTCCCACCTTTTTTGCTGGAGGAGCAGTGTTTACATGCTTTGTCTCTCTGCTAAAAGTTTCCAAGGCACAGTAAAAATTGATTTAACCCTTTTGGTATAATTGGAGGAGAACATTCCTGCTTTCATTGTGGAATGAGATAACATGCTTTTAAGTCTCCCATTTTTGATATTTATAAATATATATGTTTAATTGAAAGTTATTGGAAGATTATTCAACTTCCATAGGGTACTGTAAATGTAAAAGATTGAGCCTTCTTGATAAATTACTTCACTGCAGCCATTTCTTTTGATTATGTAAATTCAGTTATCTGGTAGAATTTTTCTATTATGAGCACTATCTGGAAATATTAAGCCAACATGGTGTATATGGGGGCTGAGGGATACTACTGTTTCAATATTCTCCAATTAAAAGCCTGTAAGTAAGTGTTTACTGGAAAAAATCTGAACTGCAGGTATGAAGGTAAATGTTTCACTACCCATTTAGATTGCATTAAAACTTTTAAAAATCTTTATATTTGGAATGTTGAGAAAGGAAAGGAAAGAAGGGGAAGGGAAGGGAA
>VXBU01003979.1:237205-248249 GCA_013400315.1 Bombycilla garrulus
GGGAAGGGAAGGGAAGGGAAGGGAAGGGAAGGGAAGGGGAAATTGCAAGTGATCAGTGGTGAGAAACTCCTGAACTCAGAAAGGTCTAATGAAGTGTCATTGTATATATTTTTCCCTTCCATATGTAAGTTTGCACAGGAGAAAAACAAACCAAACCAACCCAAGACTTAGAGCATAAATGAGAATGGCCTTCTGGGTTCTGCTACAGCCATTCTGGGAACCATTCATTGACTCCAGTCCAAATGCCATTAGCATCTGTTGCCATGTGTGAATCAGGGTTAGATCCCAAGACTTTGTCAATTGCATGTGATGCACAAAAGTGCCAGGACAAGGGAACTTTTCAACTCATTCAAGTTGAAAAGTGGTATATTTATTGCAGCACTGGGCACATGTGAGGTAATCCTCCCAAAACCATGTGCCAATTCCCAAAGCATTAGCTTGCCTTTATACCCACAAAAGCCTTACTTATTCATAAAAGTTCCAAAAACACCTATACATATTCATTTCCTGGCCCCGCCTCTCCCCGTTTCATATTAAAATGAGATGAATGTCCATTACGGCTGCATAGTGCCTCTTCTTATTTGGGTCAGTGGTCTCTTGAAATTGGTCAGTGGTCCTCTGAAGATGAAGTCAGTCGTCTTCCTCTTTACCTTGTCCCATTGCCAGGGCTCCTTGACCCTCCAAGTCATGGTCCAGGCTCCCTCTCATGGTTCCCATTATCTCAGAGGCCAGGTGTGTTTTCGCTTCTTGGTTCTTCACAATACTACGTGTACTCCCTATTGCTTCTAAAAAACATAACTGGATCAAATGCATGATATATTGTCTTTGCTCTAGCTACTCCAATTCTACTCATCTGCTAATAATTAAACCTCTAGCTTCTTCCCGTCCTCTTGTTAAATCCCTCAATCAAAATATACTACTTTTATCTTACTAAGTTAATTTCTAACTTTTAAATTTTCTAATTCCTGGTTCACATGTAGTAATTCTGGTTTGAAGTAGAACTGCTGTCAAAGTCAGGAAGGACAGCAAACCTGGTGTGGGGGCTACTACCTATCGCCATTATCATCAGGAAAGAGTTTAACTCCTTGCATTATCACAAGATATTATTTAATGATAATAACGTCTAAGAGTGGGGGGCCTGATGTTGCTGAGCTCTTTTTTGATAAACCTGCTCAGAGCACAGCATTTGGACAGGGTTCATCAGTAACCATAAGTTATATGCAATTTAAGAAGCTTAGGAGTTTTTCATGCATTTCAATAAAAGTTTCATAATTGACAAGATAGTAACAAGGGATTAGGAAGGCACAATGCATTAATGTATGCATATATTGTTTCTACATGTAAACACAAAAAATTAGAAAAGACCTGGAAGATCATTGAGCAAATATACACACTTTCACACATGAATTTTTCACTATGACTCAGATTTCTGGGAGCTCTGAGAAGTAGCAATATACCATGACGAAGAATGTATTAAGATTACTTTGAACCATAAGAAGAAAAATATTCTTTAGTTTTCTTTAAGATACTGCATCCTAATGCCATTTTAAAGATAATGAGATATGCTGCCATAGGAATCCTGGCTGAGAAGGTGTATTTTGATGATGATTCACAAAATGGATGGATTAACAAGCTGAAGAAAAAATAACCCCACAAAGCCTTCAATGGGAAAACCAATTAACCAATATATAAAAATCACAAAATTGAACCATTGGGAGAATACATCAAGTGGGTTCTCTGCATATTCTGCTAAGATGCTGAAGCTCTTTTCTTCAGAATCCAGTATGCAAAATCAACCACTCTGGTTTTCTGTATTTATATAAAGCTAAGTATTACTTATAATTAAAGAAAAATTATATATTTTGCTCTTTGCCTTTAGTCTGACAGGCATTCTGACAGGCTGTCCTTTGAGACTTGATTGCACTTATGGTACTTCATTAGGATTTTAGCTGTGCACTTCCTATGGCTCCAAGCTCTTTCCCCGCTTCCTGGGTCATACCCTGGTCACAGCACACTGCAGCTCTCATCTGACCCATGTGTCTGGACTCACTGGGTGCTGTTCTCTTGGCTCATCCCAGTGATCCTGGGGCTGTGTTTGATCCTGCTACCCCTCACTGGGCTCGTTCCTGGCCTTGGTCCTTGCCCATTCTCCGTGAGGTGCTCAGTACCTGGGCTGAATGTCCAGGTACCATTGGTGTCCCTGCTTCTGGCTGAGGGAGTGCAGTGGGCCCTGCCTGCTCCTTCTGTCCCGGAAAGCCCATTGTAAAATCCCTTGTTTCCCAGCACCATGGTCCTATTGGGCCACAGACCCCCACTGTGCCCGGGCATTGTCTTCCTTGTATTGTGGTCAGGATTTTATATGGTTTGTAAGCAACCACGAACTTTGGGGGACACAGTCACAGCCTGTCACTCATCTGGACAAAATAACAAATAAAGATATAATAGCAGTGTTTAAACCACAACTGCTATGTCTGGTGCAATTTACTTCCAATTTTCTTAAATAAGTATAAGTGATCAGAAAAACAAGTCTGTGAAGAAAAGATTGAAAGAAAAATAATCAGAACAGACACATAGCTTGAGGTTGACTATAGTGACAGAATCATGTACTCTGAGATTAATCAGGTACTTAGAAAAGTTATTTCTCAGTATTTAATTTAAATTTATTGTAAAAAGGAAATTTATTAATAAATGTCAATAAAAATTTAATGTATTTAACAAATTCAGCATTTTGGTCATATTAATGTACGAGTTATAAAGTATAGTTTACAATACGCATGTAATATTAAATCAATATTTAATAATAAACTCTGTGTAGTAATAATTTTAAAATAGTAAACTTATAGAAATGCCTTATGTTTGGTATCAACATTTGCTGGTGATTCCATGTTGCTCTTTTCATTCATCTTCAAAATAAAACCAAAAAACCACTTTCATTAAAAAAAAAAAAGAAAAATACAAACAATTTTCTGTAACGTCTATATTGTTTAGTTCACCCTAGATCTAGATGGTTTTATTTTTAAATTTTTAAATTTCTAATCAAGTCAAATATTATCTCATTGCAAAACTATATTCTCTACAGCGAAAAGACAACTATATTCCCCTAAATACCTCAGGTTCAAAAAAATATGAGACTCATGCTCACAGTTGCAGGTGTCTTTTAACTTATGCTTAGCCCCACCAATTTATTTTTCCAGCACAACAATATTATTTTAAAGAGACATGTAATTGTGTTGCATTTTGAAAGCACTGTAAATTATGCACAATCAACAAAGCTAATATGTGACACTGCAGAAGGTACAACTAATGAAAATGTAATCACCAGACCTTATCATTTTAGCTGAAGTTCTAATTTAATAATGCAGTTTCATATCCCCAAGAGCTTTCTAACATTTATTTATCTTGCCAGTTTCCATTATCTAATCCAAAATAATTGTGTTGATTCTCCTAAATTATACTAATAGCATCCTGAAAAGGTCTATAGTTTCAAAAGGTTTATGACAATGTACACATATACATCACATTAATATGCCCATGCTGTAGTTTTGCTTATTAGCAAATGTTTTTAGAATTTATAATTTAACCTTGCTGATGAACTTTTCTTTGACCAGGCCACAGATTCAATTGGGTTCTTACTTCCATAAAACAAAGACTGCATCAAGAACACTGCATTCTCTTCACTTCAGATAGTTGCTCACTTATAATATGATTTTCCATCTCTTGATGTCTCAATTCCAAATCTGAGTTCAGCTTGAAACTTAAGACTGCTTCACGCTCATAAAATCAATGGCAATGATCATTAATTATTCGTAAAATATTTCATAAATATTGCAAGAGTTGACCTTAACTGCTCAAGTTATTTGCTGACAGAATCTCGTCTTTATGCAACTCCCTCCCACTGCCTGTTGGAGAAGGCAGGGAGGTGAAAGTGAGTTGTCAGTGAGAAAGGCTGACTGTAGTTTGCCCTGATTACACAGAGAACTCTGGTTTGAGCCCCCTTTACCCTCCATGTCTATTTTGAATATTCAGAAGTGTGAACATCTCTAGGCTCTCTGGATACTACCTTCCATTCGAACCTGAAAACTCCCTAACCAAACAGCAACTAGGCACCACACAACCACTCATTCCTCACCAGCGGGATCAGCGAGAGAACAGGAAGGTTACAAGGCACAGAACACATGGGTTGGGATAACGGTTTAAAGGGAAAGCAAAAGGCATGCACAAATGCAAAGCAATGCAAGAAATCAATGTTTTCCATGGATAGGCAAGGGTTCAGCCATCTCAAGGAGAACAGGGCACTCAAACATGTTACAATGACTTAGGAAGACAAACACCATCACTCCAAATATCCTCCACCTTTCCCATCTTCCCCACTATATATACTGAGCATGATGTCATATGGTCTGGAATATTCCTTTGGTCACTTTGAGTTACCTTTTCTGGATTTCCCATGAACTCCCAACTTCCTTGAAACAGTAGTAAGGAAAAGGCCTTGGCTCTGTGTAAGCCCCACTCAGCAATAATCATCTCTATATTAGTCTGTACTCAGCACAAAGCCGAAACACAGCACCAAAACACAGGGAAAACAAATGGGAGAACAAGGCAGAACAGAGAGCACAGCAAATCAAGATATCCTGGCCTTGGTTTGGGTTAGGAAATTTCCTGGATTAGGAAATTGCAAATATGAAAAGGTACAGCATGGAAGTAGCAAGGTTTTTGAAATTATGTGGTTTTGTAAGGTTGCGAAGCAGTATGAACAATAGGCTATCTGTAGCTAGTGAGTGTCCTAGGTTACAATGTAAAAATATGCCAGAAGGTCTGTATTCTATTTTCATCTTCATGAACTGCTGAAACCAGAAGGGGCAGTGTTTTTCCTTACCTCCTCCCCCTATCTCCTGCTAATGGGCCATCAACGCCTTGCCCTATGAGTCATAGATAACTCCCTCCGNTTTTGCTTAATTCTGCATCTTGTTCTAATTTTCCTATTAAGTTGTAGTTTGTTCGTTTTTGTTTTACTTTATTTTGTTTATACATATTAAAGAACTGTTTTTTCCTATCCTCATATCTTTGCCTGAGAGCCCCTTTAATTATAGAAATTATAATAATTTGGAGGGAGGTGGTTTACATTTTCTATTCCAAGAGAAGCTCCTGCCTTCCTTGGCAGGCACCTGTCTTTCAAAACCATGACATTGAGAAATTTTTAGTAGAAGCTGGAGCTGTAACAGTATAAAAGTGCACTGTGAGAACCAGACTCTGACTTCAGACTTTCTATACCCTGTACTTTTATGCTCAAGATGCTCTGCCTTCAATAAATGACTACAAATTTTGACTTCTGCTTGGGCTTCGGCTTTTGCCTTGGATCACTTTACTCTCCTTTTTCTGGACTCCCGTTTCCTCATCACCACACCAGCCCCTGTGTGAAAATAAACTCTAATCCGGCCAAAACCAGCACAGAAGGAAATGCACAGTCAGAGGAAGCACAGACAGGGAACCTGGGAGGAGTACAGGGATGCTGCTGTTATGTGTAGGGATGGGGTAATGGAATTTAAGGCATGGAGATAATGGGATTTGGTAAGGGATGTGAAAAATAGCAAGACAGGATTCCATACATACATAGGTCAGAAAGGAGGTGCACCTTCATATGTTTTGCAGATAAGACCAGGCTGACTGGCGCAGTTGACTCAATAATGGAGTGCATGAGGACATAATGAACTTTAACAAGTCCAAGCGCAAGGTGCTACACCTGGGCAGAGGCAATCCCAGACATGACTACAGGCAGCAAGAAGAGCTCATTTGGAGCAGCCTTGCAGTGAAGGACTTGGATGTTCTCAGGTATAGAAAGCTGAGTGTGAGCCCAGAAAGCTGAGTGGATACTGGGCTACATCAAAAGAGAGGAGGCCAGCAGGTCAAGGGAAGTCATTCTCCTTTGTGAGACCCCACCTGAAATGCTGAATCCAGCTCTGCATCATCATGAGAAAAACATGAGCTTCTTCAAGCAGTTCCAGAGGAGGACCACAAAGATGATATACATATATGTAGGGTGGAGCACCTCTCCTACAGACTGAGAGAGCTGCAGTTTTTCAGCCTGGAGAAAAAACTCCAGGGAGACATCATGGTGGTCTTCCTGTACTTAGAGGGGGGCTTATAAATTAGGGGGAGAGCAACTTTTTATGCAAGCAGAAAGGATAAGGGGGAAGGGGTTTAAACTTCAAGAGCTTCAGATTAGATGTTGTGACAAAGGTCTTTACTCAGAGGGTAGAGAGGCACTGGTACAGATTGCACAGGGAAGTTATGGATGCCCCTCCCTGGAAATGTTCACATTCATGTTGCACAGGGCCCTGAGTAACCTGCTCTAGAAGGGGGATTGGAAGAAGGTGATTTTCATGGTCCCTCCCAAACCAAGCCTTTCTGTGGTTTATTTTAGTAATGCATAAAACAAAAGCTCAATTTGATAAAAGAACTGCTGCAGAAAATAAACACAAATAATTCCATAGTCATAAAATAACAACATTTATTCAAGTATTTTGATGAATTTTCTCCAGTTCTAAGCAGTAAGTTTCATTCTTGATATGTTATATTGCTAGTCCCTTTTCACCATGCTGCAGTATCCTCATTCATGCGCTGTGACATAGAGATGAAAAATCCAAATAAGCCATCACATTCTTTTCTAGCTTCTAGGGAAACTTTCTTCCCATCTGTCTTTGGTTATATACCAGTTAGAATCTTAATCTGTGTAGAATAAGAAGATTTTCATAAATAATTTCTGTAGCTTTAAAAGGAAATCCAGCCACCACCCCAAGATGCAGCACATACAGTTCACCACCCCCACAGTACCACTAAGTCACCAGAATGACAAGAGCTTTTTAGAGTATAAGCAAAGCCACCAGATCGTCTTGCCTGGCACAGGCACTAAATGCCTCTGTTCCTGTTACACACCTCCACCGCTGCTTATGTCTATGATTCTCTTGCAGCCTCGGGGAAGACAGCACTGAAGCAGATAAACACATTGCAGGCTGTGTAGTTTCCCATTATGGAGCAGGTAAATGTTTCCTGAAGGAACTCTGTCCTGCAGAGAATGCATGCTGGAGCAGATTTTCCTGACGAGCGCTGCAGCATGTGTGGAGGAAGGAGCTGCAGATAGTGATAGTTATGGCTTGACCACAGCCCCTACCCCCAGTCTCCATTTCCATCTGCTCATGGAGGAGTTAGGAATGAAAGAGTAAAGCTGAGCCTGAGAAAAAGGGAGGGTGGGTGGCAGTATTTCAGTCTGTTTTTCTCACCATCTGAATCTATTTTAATTATCAATTAAAAAAATATCTCCAAATCCAGTCTGTTTTGCCTGTGACAGTTGGTAAGTGGACTCTGTGTCTTTATCTCGACCCATGAGCATTTACATCTTATTTTCTCCCGTGTCCTGTCAGGGAGGTGGAGTGAGAAAGCAGGTGAGTGGGGTCTGGCAGCTGGCCAGCCCAGCACAGCAGTGTATCAAAGGCTGTGCTGGTAGAAGTCGCAGCAATAACCAAGTGTCTTTAGAACTCAAATTATTAGTAACTCTATTGCTATTATTTTGGAAATGGTTAATTTTCAAAAGTGACACTTATATTCTGAATCCCTGTTATTTTCCTGAGCTTCCTCTATACAGAAGTGGAGTCTCTCAAACTGATATTTGCTGCTTGAAATTGGTTAAAGAAGTTGGTCATGTAAAGATTAATATCCTCCTTGACACATAAACTGAGTTTTGAAAGATTTCAACTCTTTCAATAGATCAAAGAATGAACAAGGAGACCACAGAACTGTTTAAAAGGTAGGGCAAAGAACCCAAATAGCGATACACAAACCACAATTAGCCCACAGAACCCACTTGACAAGCAAAAAGAGACAAGATTCAAAATATTTAAGAACTTTATGTAAATAAGTCTTCTACAGGTGAGTTAATTGGAACAAAAACTAACTAATGGATTCAACAAAAGCAATCTACAGAGGAAAATTTTTCTGTTTTGACAGGTTATTTCATAATTTTCTAGTACATGAGTCCCTGAACATCTTATATTCCAGTTACAAGGTTATGATGAGAAATAAAATACTCATAAACATAGGAGTTCATTCTTTGATCTATTGAAAGAGTTGCAGTCTCTTTCAAAACCCAGTTTAAGTTTCAAGGAGAAAATATATAATAAATACACACTGCTGTTATAAGACAGTTTATTTGGTATTCCTTAATACAGTGAGGTATTAAAAATTAGAGAAAAAAGCTCATGAGGGAGTATATCCCTGGAAATAAACTTTATACACAAATGGAACTTATTGTCATGGAACACTGCCGACATTAGATGGTTCATGTCCTTACAGCAAAACTCTCCTTTCTCCCTTCAACTAGAATGGTGAAATACACACTGTGTACCAGGTTCTGTCCTCTGCTATTTCCTGAACAGTATTAGAGTTTTGTTTAGGAGAATACTAGCTGGGGCAGGCTGAAACCATAAGGTTCATGTCAGTAAGTGAATAGTAAGGGCAGTTTTGAGGCAATACTCAAGCTTGAATCTTGACAAAGCTTTATTTACTAACAAAGGTGCAACGTGCCATCCTTCCTGTAAAATCAAATTCTCTTCTCCAGGCTGAACAAACCCTTATCCCTCACTTTCTCTTCACAGATCAAGAGCTCCAGCCCTTTAATCGATTCAGTACTGAGAGTACTTCTGCAGCTTCTGTTTGTATAAAGAAAACAAACAAAAAACCAGCTAAAGAGCAGACTGATATTTGCAAACATTCATAAAACTCTGTCTTAGCCAGGATTATGCTCCCTTGGGTTAACTGTGTTAGCAGATTTTCAGGAAATAAAATTAAATTGTACTTATGCCATTACAAAACTACAGCATACTGTGAAAAAATACTGATGATTTTTTTTTCTGTTTCACCCTAATTCTTCCTCAGATAAACTTAGTTTTGTTTGTTTGGGAGTTTGGTGGGGTTTTTTTATTGTTTTGTTTTGTTGTTTTGGTTTTTTTTGTTGTTGTTGTTTTGAGGGGCGTTTTTTGTGATTTGCTGAAAGATGTTAATGGAGATAAGGTGAGTAGTTGCAGGTGCAAAGATATGAAAAATGGCAGAAGATATGCTTTGTAAGAGAGGATTCTTTAGTTTTCCATCACTATTCCAGACAATACAGTGAGACTGGCAATTAATGATTTCTTAGCCATAAAACAGCTTCTGTACTGTTCTTTTAATGAAATAATTTTATTACACAATACATCTGAACAATGGGAAATCATATTTTTAAGACCACTAGTGGCCACTAGTTAGTGGTTGAAATGTAAATAGTCTACATCTCTACACCACAACATTACATCTAGATAGAGTTCTCATGAACTAGAGAAGTTTGGTTAAGCATTAGTGAATAAAAGCAAATCTGCACCATTTGAAGTTTGTTTGTTTGTTTTTCCCACCCACTTGACCTGGCAGTCTGTCAGTCAGATATTTTCCTCTTGATATAACTCAGATTTCCCCTTCAATTCTTTCAATTAATTTCCCATTTTCAATTCTTTAGAGTCTGAAGTAATTTCTGAACTGAAGGACACAAAAGAATTAAGTACCATTCCCAATCATAAAATCCAATGTTAAATCAAGATTTAGCCAATGGTATTTTTGATCTGGTAAAGTGTTTGAGGAGGAGGAGAAAACTCTTCATTTCATATGGCTTGCTCAGGCTTGGGTTTTTTTAGCATAAGGGGTGGTTTCTTTGCTTCTTTGTTTTTGTATGTTTACATCCTCATAATTTCCCTAATTTTGAATAGATATTCCATTTCTCTTTCTTGCAACCCAGTATTTCAGTACTTCAAATCTGTTTATGTCTCCTATCTGTTCTTGAGTCAGCTAATAGATCTTCGTTGCAGTATTTGGCCACAGATGATGGCTTAAATTAACCTATCTTAAAAGCAATTAATATTAAATTTATTGAATTGTTTTTCATTATCACTATCCTATAATGTTCATAAATTACCATTATCTTGCTGCTTATGTAAAAGAGAATTAAAAAAGTCTTTATAAATACATAAGCAACAAAATCTGTTATTGGATGCAGAGTGGATATAGTGACAAAGAATAAGGAAAAGGCTGAGGTGCTAAATTCCTTATTTATCTCAGTCTTTAATAGTGAGATCAGTCCTTCTGTGGGTACCCAGCCCCCAGAGTTGAAAGACAAGCACTGGAAGCAGAATGAAGCCCCTGTAATCCAAGAAATGGTCTACAACCCATTGTAATGGGCTGGGATCAGTTGCAGTATCAGTATTGAACAAGGTGAAGTTCTGGCTCCTGTGCTTGGTCAAAACAAACGTGTGCAATGCTGCAGTGCATGACTGTGGATAGCCCAAGTCCTGCTACCCTGTATATGGCATAGGAGTACTGATAAAGACATAGGAATATCAAGTTGAAAAAGCTTTGCTTTGATGTAAATTCAGGGGACCTATTTTGCCCTCAGAACTGAAACAACCTCTTGGTAAATTTATACTTCTATAACCTATATTTTGAAAACTCATACCTTTAGAATAATATCTTCCCCAGGCTGAAAACTGCTGTTGCAACAAACTAAACTTAGATATTATGCAGTGACAGCCAAAAAGTTATGGTTGGAAGATTTTTAAAGTTCAGCTATGGTTGGAAAAACCTCAAGGAAAAAATAAAGGAAAAGCAAAAAGAGCAATTTGAGGGGGAATATTGTCTTAGAATTTATTCAAATTCCTAGTTGAAGTGGTCAAAGTTTTATATTTTAAGAACAGATATTAATACTTAATTAACAACTAGAACAATAACAGATTTATTAATAACATTCCTATTGCGGAAGATATTATGCCACTCATCCACCTTTGCTATATCTGTGTGGTAAATAAAAAATAACTCTGCTTTCAGTAAATTATCTTGCGTCATTCATCATAATTAATGTATTTTAAACAAAGCTATCTTTATCAAAGAAAACACTGATTGAATAAATGCTTCATTCTGAAAAGGATCTTAGAATTTCCATAGTACAACATTCTGTTCAAAGTAGCACCAACTG
>VXBU01003981.1:0-43639 GCA_013400315.1 Bombycilla garrulus
GGGGCAGAGGGGCGGGCTCCGGGTCGGTAGCGACCCGCGACAGCCCGACAGGGACGGGCTCCCCTCCTGGCTCTCGCCGGTCCCTCACATAGCAGGAGGTCAGTGTTCCCTCCTCGCTAGGCCTCCATCTCAGAATCACACAATCACGCTGGAAAAGACCTGCCATCGTTGAGTCCAACCTGTGACCCAATACCAACTTGTCAAACAGACCGTGGCACTGATAGGAAGGATGTGTGTTCACGTCTTTCCAAGTAATTCCATGGGTGAGGGTATGGGTGTTAACGTCTTTGAAATAGATCTTAATGTTGCTACCCACTTCAAGCCGTATGTTTGTTACAGAACCCAGACAGTTTGACTCCTAAACCAGGCAAACAGGTCCGCACAAACCTGAGTTTCTGAACTTTGGCATAAAATGACAGGTTCAAGGGTGGATATGTGGTAGGCGGTTCGGGAAGGCGGTACCTTCCAAGTGCCTCAGGTGGTGGGGAAAGGAACAGGACAACATGGGGCTGGGAGTTTAGGATAAAAGGAGGCTGCACCCTCCAAAACCTTGAGAGGAAGGACCCCATGGGCATGTGCCCCAGTGGACTCTTCCCCCTTTGCTGGAATAAAGTTGCAGGGCTCTCTGTCTCCTTTGTGGACACTGGGTTTTCCTAGCATGATTTTCCGTACAGCGCTGAGTGTCGAGTCCAGCTTTCCCTTTAAGACCTCCAGGGATGATAACTCTACCGCCTCCCTGGGCAACCCATTCCAATGTCTGATGACATTTTCTGGGAAGAAATTGTTCTAGTGCCCAACCTAAACCTCCCCTGGTCCAGCTTCAGACCATGTCCTCTTATCCTATTGCTGGCTGCCTGGTCCCTGACTCCCACCTGGCTGTACCCTCCTGTCAGGGTCTTGCAGAGAGCAAGAAGGTCCCCCTTAAGTCCCCTTACCCCCAAGATGAGCCCAATGGCTTCCTCAGCTGCTCCTCACCAGACTTGTGCTCCAGACCCTGCTCCAGCTCTGTTGCCCTTCCCTGGACCTGCTTCTGTCCTCAGTGTCTGTGAGGCCACCAGAACTGGATGCAGCACTGGAGGTGTGGCCTCACCTGTCCCAGGTACAGGGGTCAATCACTTCTCTGGTGCCAATGGCCATGTTGTTGCTGATACAGGCCAAGTCCTATTCTCCTTCTTGACCACCTGGGCACTCATTGGCTCACATTAATTTCCTGCCACATGTATTTTCCATCATTTCCTGACATGAGGTGCCTGTAAGCCCTCATCGTCCTTGAGCTGGGGCAGCCCTGGCCTTGGAAACTGCCCCATGAGCCTCCTTCAGAGGCTGTTCCCTCCAGGCAGAGCCATCTCCTGCCCTTCCCATGGGAACTCGGCATAGAATCATAGACTCAAAGAAGGATGGAGTACAAGCAGCTCTTACTGATGTCTAGCAATCTTTTGGCCAAAAAGGGCCCTGTTCTGAAGAGCAAGGCTTTCCCTGTTTGCTGTGTGTGTCCCCTCTGGGGCCTCTCCAAAGCACCCGACTGAGAGAGGGCAGAGCACTGCATCACGTCCAAACTGCAGATGCCCAAAGTATGCCTTTTAATTTGTTATCTAAAGCATAATTTTAAAAAGGTTGCAGGTTTAATCTTGCAGACACACACAGACACACTGCATAACAGTTCGTCACTAATCAGCACTGCTTTATTATCGTAGTTGTATCTGGCTGTATCTGAACAATGGAGCATTTATCACCAACTGCAAAACACTTGCAGCCACGGGTTTCCTGCTCTTGCATATAGCAATTATTTACCAATAATAAGCCTTTTTATAAGTTTTTCATGAAGAGGTAATGCTAAACATGTGCAGCATTTCCAGGGTAGATTATATCTGCCCTACATAAAACCAAAGCTGGCAAAACTTGACTATTTGTGTGACATCAAAATACAGTTTATTCCCACACATTTAAAAACCTAACAACTTAGCATTTTGAAAGACTAATGAAACAAACTGAAAGGAATATTTCCTTTGTCATACAGTCACTGTGACATCTTCAAATTCCTCAATTCTTCAAATTTTCAGTTTCCTCAAACAGTGAGACAAAATGCACCAAACTCTTAAAATCCATATAGCTTAGAAAATCTACCCGAATTACTCTTACCTAATTGTTCTTGACTGCTTAATTCAGAGTTTACAGGAATTAGGAGATTAGGTTCCAGGTAAATTTTTCAAGTAATTTGTCCCTAGCAGATGATTTAAAACTGATTTTTCAGTAAATAATGCTATGAAAATCATCTTCAGCTTTGTAGTTACTATCTGCAGGCAGTAGTAGAGGATAGATTGTAAACAGAGATTAGTGCAGATTTGCAGTTACTGTCTAAATCCACCAGTCATGGGTTTCTCTGGTGCATTGCCAATAACCGTTGGGCTGCTGTGCAGGAACAGTTTAGAAAGATTCATATAGGCTAATCTCTGAGGCTTTTTGTTTAGAAGAGTTTCCTGTTTTGATCTGGTCTAGGAGAAACACATTTTATACCTAACTTAAAATGGACAAGTATAAAATAGTATAGAAGAAATCTATGCATTTCATAGATGTAGTCATTATTGCTCAAATGCTTACAAGTACATATGAATTAAAAAAATAATAAATCAGCTACGGATTTGACAGTACTGGAAGGAAATGGGCACAAACATGGGCCCACCCAGGAGATTCTGTCTTATACTCCAAGGGCCTGGCACAGAGCTTCTTCTGGTGTCTCCAAATCCTTCATCTCATACACAAGATGCAAAGATGAAGGGAAACTGCATCATAGAGCCACAGAACGGTTTGGGTTGGAAAGGACCTTAAAGGTCAAGCTGCTCCCAACCCCCTGCCATGGGCAGGGACACCCTCCCCTATCCGGGCTGTTCAGAGCCCCATCCAGCCTGGCCCTGGCACAGACAGGTGTACTGGATACAGGCCCTACTTATCTAAGCCGTTACTGCCCACGTCATCCAGCCTCTCAAAGTCGAGCTTAGCCATCCTCCTGCGGTTGTCTCTCCTCAAACCAGATTTACAGAAAGATACTTCTCATGTTATGGGGATTACAGGAATGTTTTGCATAGTAATTCACGCAGGTTTCATAATATATACTCTTTCTGTACTTTGATCGAGAATGATATTCAAATTTTTTGTCGCTGGGCTTTGAAGTAGTAATCAAGAAAAACAGTTTGAATAAAGGCATGAGTTAATCAGTATAAAAAAACATTCAGGAATCAAAGTTTCCCAAGAATGAACATGTGTCAGTTTAGAATCAGTATGCCATGAACTTGAAACCTTTACGAGGAACATGTGAAAAGTCTAGAAATTATTGGCCATTTCTTAACTAGTTTTAACAGACAGACTGCAAAAGTGAGAGGAGACAGTACAGAAAAAAAGAAAAAAAGGAAATAAGGATGTTTATTGTAATATCAGGTAGGAAGCCATACAGTACATTGTACTGTACAAAGCCAGTTCATGCAGAGTTCTCAAAAAGAACTCACCACCTGCTTTTTTGACACCCTTAATTTGGCATAGCTGCACTTCATTGCAGGAATTACACATTTTACTGCAATCTCTTCTTCACTGATCATGATTCTGACAAATCCACATAACCAAAGGACACAACTCTTGGTTGTGTGCTGTCTTCAAATCTTGGAAGATCACAGAGGCAGCCACGGTGCTGGCCTTTGGCGGGAATTTCACACAGGCCCCATCTTTTCCATGCTGGAGGGTATTCAGGGTCAGTCATAGTTTCTCTCTGAAAGCGGCTGCATTTGTATCAGTGTGCTAAGCCAAATAAGTCCTATATTGTAGCCATTCCTTTTAAAAGTTTAATAATAATTCATAATTTAAAACTGAAATACTTCAGCTTCATGACCAAACTCTGAAGCTTTAATGGTTTAAACCTAACACTGCAGACTGGAGCAGTGAATGAGACTCATGCCCAGAAAGTGGGTTAGTATGTCGTGTTTGCTCGAGGCTCATGAACTGCTCTGCTAGACACCAGCTGCTACACAGGCAGGCAGCAGGAAACAACCTGTCTTGGGAACAGAAATCACCCAAGTTATTTTGTGGATGTTTCTAGTGTACACACTGAACCTGAAAGACAATTCAGAAAACAATGGCTTATCTATATGCCTCTTTGCAAAAGCCTTCCTTTATAATTATGAGGTAAAACATCTGTTTATATGAGCAAATCTTCATGAGATGCACTTTTAGAAATGCAACAGTGGTATAATATTGTCTCTGCAGAAACAAGCATGAATCACTGAAGGGAGTAACTCTAAATGTGTTGCAATCCCATCCCATTGTTTGATTCTGTGATTCTATAAGATGTTATATTACAGTTTATACATATATATATATGCACTAGACATATGTTTTGGACAAAATTGTTAATTGGTACAGTTAACAGTGCCCATCAAACTGCAAAACAAGATTAAAAAATTATTAATAGAGGTGTCGTTTGTCCCTCCTGTGGAAAGAGACGCCACAAAGGTGTGTTAATAGTTTATGATTTGTCTGAAAATAAACTGTGTGGTGAAACTGCTGTGGAGTACTTGTCGGCATGTTGTTCAAACCCCATTGGGCCAATGTTTTTATTCTTTAATTCATACATATATATATATATAATCTGTATCTAGCAAAAACCACAGTTTTGCAATCACTAACGTTTTGGAGAAGGTTCCAGTATGACGAGGCCTGGCTGGGATCATGGTGTCTGGCAGCCAGCTGGGCAGGGGTCACCGCCCAGCTCAGCAGGACAGGTCCACAGGTGACACCAGGGTCACATCATGGCGCAGGTCCCTGGGGCTGTGGCAGCTCCACGGTCAGGCCGGGTCAGCATTCCTGGCCAGGCTCAGGGGTGGCAGTGGCTCCAGCACAAGCTCCTGCTTTGCTCAGGGAGGGACTGACAGGCCAGGGCTGAGCTTAAATGGGCACTTGGGGCCCTGGGGCAAGGCTGGGGGTGAGGCCTGGGCTGCTCAGGCCTGTTGGTGCCTATTAGGTCATGAATGTATTAGTGCTGTGACACTTTCAATGGGTAACTGCCCACTAATCTGTTAAGCGCAGGTTATTTGATCCTCTGACTCAATATTATCCCAGCAGAGTTAAAAATAACCTGCCAGCTAATTCACCTTCTGTTTATTGATGTTGGTATAGAGATCACAGTGTGTCCGACCTGAGTAATAAAATCCTCTGAAATGGCCATATTCACTGAGGTTCTGATAAATGTGTTTGAGTTGAGCGCACGACAAATTGTCTTTAGGATGCCATCTTTAACACTTTTGGTTCTGATTACACTTTTTAACAAGTAGGTGCCCTTCACACTGAGAAAAC
This sequence comes from Bombycilla garrulus, assembly GCA_013400315.1. Classification (NCBI taxonomy): domain Eukaryota; kingdom Metazoa; phylum Chordata; class Aves; order Passeriformes; family Bombycillidae; genus Bombycilla; species Bombycilla garrulus. The sequence goes on from VXBU01003981.1 coordinate 5,338, forward strand.
ATCGGCATTAGAGAACTAAGGCTGTCTGTAGCAGGCAGCTGAAAATTTTATTTGATCAGAAAAAATAGCTGATAAAAGAAATACCTGGTAATTTTGAGTTTTAATACCAGAAAAAGCTTTGTAGTTTTATAGCTGAGTTATAACTTAGCAAAGCTGCTTATGAAGCCTCCAGAACCCTCTTTTTTTGGAAGATCTCACAGCAGGTAAGAAAATTTTGGATAAGGATTGTGTAGACACACCAGACCATGCTTCTGATCAAAGGGATTCAACAACTCTGCAAGTTACCCTTCAATCCTATATTGCGATCATTCATGCTTTTTTTATGTCCTTATTTTTCTGCCATTGCCAAGTTCTGGGCTTTTTTTCACAGATTTGAGAAAATATGTTCACCCAGTTGGCAGGAGAAGGAAGTGGGTTTGTTGCAGTTCTTCTGCCAGGAAGGGAAATTCTGTCAACAATAAAGGTTATAGAAGGGGTATCAACCATTTTCCTCCACCTTATTTGGATTTTATCTGTGGGGCCTAGGATTCATGCATAGATTAAATAATATTTTAGCTTTGGCAACCTCATCTTGCTTTTTCATTCATTTTTCTGACAGTCTTCTTCACAGACAAATTCCTGTTCATTCTTTTCTGTACTATGCACAGGTGGTGGGTTTTTCAATTTCTTTTTAATGTCAGACCAATGGCTGGTGAACAATAAAATGCAAAACTGATGGATTCTCTGCAGTTTTCATTGTTTCATTTCTCTCTAAATGTCTGTTTTGTTAAAGATATAATTTTGTGTATACTTTCAGGTATTGCTATAGCATCACTTGGTCACAAGAGGGAACTCGCATATCAGTCTCAGGGATTTATTTTTGTGTTAGAACTTTGAGGACTCTGCAGACTAATAAAGAGATACTGGTATATGTGTGTGTGCTGGGGGTGTAAATGTGTATGTATATACATCTATATTTATTTATATATTCATGCATTTTGGTTACCAAAGAAGGGAAACCACTCACAGAAATAAGGAACAATAACCCTGGCAGGCATGACAGTAGAAAAGAGCCTTAGAATGGCCCACAAATAGTTTTTATATGCTCATGGGTCTATATTTACATTCACAGATATATGCCTATGGGTTGTGGCTTTTCTCTGTTCCTATTCTGCAGTTCTGTAAATCTCAAAAACAGTACTAATGGTATCAGGATGGAGCAGAACATGCTCCCTCCAGCAGAGCCTGACCAGCAGGGATTATTCTCACTAAAACATTTGAGCAGCCCTTTATTTGAACTATCTGCTCTTCACCTCTTCAGAGAGTCATTTCCTAGCCAAAACTTGACATTACTTGGAATCTGTTCCAGAATGTATGGTATTTAATGTGCATGTATACAATTTGATTGTTAAATGCATTTACAAAGGGAGAAGACTCAAATACTAATTAATTTCCAATTTCTGCTAGATGCCAATGGCAGCATCATGGATTGTTATCCGATCTGCCCAAGGCTCATATTTCCAAAGTAAATAAAGTTATAAATCCCGAGCTTTCTAATCTGACAGCTAACGTTGTTCTCAGAATGTGGTGTCGACATCTTCTTACACTGATGTTCCCAATCAAGCAATTGCCCGGTAATCCTGCTATTGTATTTGCAGGTTGCTGAAAAAAAGCGCATGTTAAATCTCCTTAATAAACTGAGCACAGTATAGGAACTTTCCTTTGAACCTCGCTGCTGTTTCTGTCCATCTCCTGGAGAAGATGTCCCATGTGGTGTCCCAGCTTCCCCTGTGAACATGGACTACCTTGTTTACCCCTGGGGTGTATCTGGTCCCTCACGCGTGTTTGTTAAGTACTGCTGTCAAATTGTAGTGGCCTTTTGGCTTATTGCATGGCAGTGAGGCACTGCAGTCCCACTGGAGCAGGGGATACATCATCAGGTGACACTGGCAGCACTCAGTCCTGCTTGGTTTGTCTTTCAGGTGCATCATGTCCTTTTTGCACATTTTCTATTTTGTCCTCTGACTGTGTGAGTTCCTTAGCTCCCTTCAAGTGTTATTGCTGTACCAGCTTCTCCCTGTGGAGAGCATCCCCCCCATGGCTGGAGACACTGCTGCAGATGCAGAGCTGCACGTCTCTGATGTGCTGCAATGGATTTGGGGCCCTTTGAGAAAAGAGGTGTCCTGCCCCAAAGGGTGATTCCTAGAAGAACTACTACATATTTTGGGATCTGGGAGGAGATGTTTGGATTCAAGAAGCCCAGAGTTGATTCTGTTAAACTGATTCTTGTTTATGCAGTGAAAGCCACTAAGGATAGATGTCAGCTTTCCTAACCTGAATCTGCTTACTGAACAATGAATCACAGTTGGTATCTGTCAGTTTTGACAGATATACAGCTTCTAGTCCTGAAACTTCTAAGAGAAGATGATGCATAACTAATCCTTACCTATAATCTCTACATATGATTTATTAAACAATCTAATAATTTATTTAACTGCACCACACCTGCATACCATTATCCTGTTAGTTTGACTTTGTGGCATAACAAAGTTTGCACAATCTAATTTTCAAAATCTTGAAAGACTAGGATTAGTCCAGGAAAACTACAAATAATAAGGTTAGACTACAAGCCAGGTGTAGGAGCCAGAAACATGTCTCATGCTGTTAGAATTTACAACATCCTTTAGCCTGGAGAGGAGGGGGCTCAGGGCTGACCTTATCACTCTCTACAACTGCTGAAAGGAGGAGTAGCCAGGTGGGGGTCAGCCTCTTTTCCCAGGCAACCAGCTGATGAGAGAACATTGTTTTAAGTTGCTTCAGGGGAGGCTTAGGTTGGACATTAGAAAGAATTTCTTCCCAGGAAGTGTGATTGGGCATTGGAAAGGAGGCGGTGGAGTCACCATCCCTGGAGGTGTTTAAGGAAAGACGGGACGTGGCACTCAGTGCCACAGTCTGGTGACATGGTGGTGTTCAGTCACAGGTTGGACTCAGTGATTTCAGAGGTCTTTTCTAACCTGAGTGATTCTGGGATTTTGTGGTTCTGTGTGTGGTACCACAACCTGGATGTGAGCACAAACACACTGTTAGAAAAGGGAAGATTCTCTCAAGGCTGTGTCTTTTAACTGTTATATTTTTGTGTGCTGCCGATTCTGGAGTTGATTTGTGTCTTGCTGTACTTTTAAATGCCCTTTACTGGTGTGTCTTTTTGTAATGTATACAGCCAAATTACAAGCCTGGATGGTCCTCCTTGGAAAAGAGTGTGCATTATTCTTGAGTCTGGGCTCTAGCTAATCTAATCCTTGTGGATTAATCTGCAATAACTGGTTTTCCAGCTTGATCAGGAATTTTGGTAGGAATGACTGTAAATTTGTAGTATAAAGTATAACCAAAGCACAGCCATAACTGAGCTTCATTTCTAAATGGAGCCAGAGGAGTGCCAGCTGTAGAGCCACATGACAGCTTGTTTCCAAGAAACTTTGAGGAAAAATCGAATGGGAACAAAAAGCATGTACTCTTCATTATTAATTCTCCTATGGTTTTCTCAGAACACCTCATTGAAAAATAGGAGTCTTTCCTTAGTTTTCAGTTGCTGAAAATGAATGCTGAAATTTCTGAAAGTTTTCCAGTAAGAATATAATTTTCCAGTAAGAACGGATAGGTGTTGCTTGAAAATAGTTCTATTTTGAGACGCAGACATTTAGGATGAAAGGATTCATCATAGATCCACCCATTATGTTTACTGTGTCAGATAAGACTCGTAAGGAGTGATAATTCTGCCAGGTTTCCTTTCATTACTGATAAATCTGAATGGATAAAACTTGCTGCCACAAGTACTTACCCAGGTGTTGATTGAAAAGATACCTTTAGTGAATGTACTTGGAGTTGGCCTTTGTGAACAGAAAAACTGTCAGCTTGTCGAAGTATAATTTAATGATATGCCTAATCTAATTTCAGAATACACTCACTCAACTGAGGGCACCCAGTGCGGTTACAGTCTCACTCTTCTTTGCTCTCTCCCTCCTGTGTGAAGAGTCGGATAGAAAATGAACGATTATTTTTAGATGGGACGGTTTTCCGTCCTGCAAAGCCACGTTTCCTGTATACAAAACTGTGTGGGTTCAGCCACCTTGTTCCAAAGTCCCAGGCATTTTGTAGTCACCCCATCACCTCCTGGGGTCAGTAGTAGCAAAGGTGTCACTTGCTGGTCAGTAGTTTCTAATCACTGCTTCCCTGGAGAATTTCTGGAGCTTCAGTTCTGGTATCATAGTCTGCCTACTTGCCAATAACTTCAGATACTTTGTCTATAGCAGGAATTCTGTCTGCATTTTGACTGAGTACATTCTAAATTACTTTATAAGGTATTTGTATTCAAGAGCATGACCATTCCTAGGACATGTCATTGGATAAATATCTCAGCATCAAACCAGTACCAGACTAGATTTCCATATGCCTTCAGTGGCTACTGCCTGATGTATCTCTAATCCATACACCCATACAGAGGTTTTCCTCGTGAACTTTGTAAAAGTCCTTCTGCCTTATGTTAAATAAGTATAAAATGAAAGTACTATAGCATTCTCTGTTCATTTCTGTAGCTAGTTGCTGATGCCTTTTTAGCTTTCATATTTTCCAGATTCTGTACTGCATTAGTATATAACTCTGAACTTCATATAAAGTGTTAGCAAGTTCTCTTCACAGTTTAGTCAGACAAATCAATCCTTTCCCAGCCTCAGAACCAGGGACACTGCTGCAGCTTCAGGCCCAAAAAGTGTAAACAGCAGGATACTGCGGAGAGCAGTCTGGGAGGATGGGACTTCATAACCTGAAGCTGTAGTTGGACAATTAACCCCAATATGTAAATGGACCAAAACTTACAAAAGTGTGGAAACTCATGACTCAGAGTCCTTCTGAGTCCATCTCGGGTGGAGCCACGATCGGGCTCTTGTGCTGCCCAAGGTTTATCCTTTGAAGGCCTTTTAATAAATACCTACTTTACTCCTTTAGCTCTGTCTAGCCTCTGCTCTAGGTACCTCTTTAGGCATCATGGCCTTGCTGTCTGCAGCTGTGGGGTTGGCAGCAGAACCTTCCTGCACCTCTTGCTTCCGCTTCATCCACAGTGCTCCATTTCCCTTGTGGTTTCCCTTCATGCAAGGGGAATTCTCAGGGCCTGGAATCTCTGGATCCCTATAATCAGTTTGTTCCAGTGCCCAAGCTTTTTCTACCTACTGGACCTCTGTAGGAGATAATTAGCAAGGAACAAAGTTTTCAGCAGTCATTGGGATGTTCTGGCCTTCCAGTTTATCCCAGGGTTTGGCCCAGCTAAGCTGGGGCAGAGTGGGAAAAACAGCAACATTCCAACAGCAGCATGGAATGGCAGCTCCCACTTAACCCAAGAAGTCTGTTTGATTCATCCCTGGAGGTGTTCAGGGCCAGGTTGGATGGGGAGCTGAGCACCTTGGACTCATGGAAGCTGTCCCTGATGACAAGATGAACTCTAGGTCCCTGTCAACCAAACGGTTCTATGATCCTCTGGTTCTTGCCACTCCTTTTTTTTTCTTATCTCTGTGCTCTGTGTTAATGAGGGCATTATATTAAAATATGCAGAGTATGTGCTGTGCTCAGACTTCTTCTTAATTCCACGAAGATCAGTAAGAGGATTATTGGAATGGGGAAAGCTGAATTAAATTATCCTTCACTTGCACATCTTGCCCTTAGTATCACAGAGTGTGCGGGGAGCAGGGAGGCTGTATTTTAAAATTCATAAATTGATCTTCCCTGTTCCTCAAAACTGTTGTACAACTTTTTCTGCCTCAGTCAGCCATCAGCGAAGGGTTCATTGGGCCCTAAATGCCTGTTCTCCTAAACCCTTGTGAAATGTGCTAAAGCAAATGGTCTATAGGGTACCTGCTTCTGAGTAGGTGACAACAATTAAATGCATGTTTTCACTTTTTCTTCTCTTTGAATGCCACAGCCTCTATTTCTAAGTGCACTATATTGCTGAAAATCCCTTGCGATCAGTAGGAATCTTCCTTTCTATTCCATTTTACTTAATTGCACGATGTCAGCCTTAAGGAAGTATGGCAAAATGAGAGTGAGAAACTTTGTGCCACTGTGGAACGATCATATATCTCAATGACTGATTTATATCGTGCCTGAAGTTGATGTCAGAATATGTCTCTTCTCTCCCGCAGGCTGCTTGTAAAGTCAGAATTAGGCTGATCACTATCTTCATCTCTAAAGTCATGATTTCCCTCTTCTTTTGCTCTTTTACAATTCCAGTTTGTGGGGAGTCAGGGGGAACTCCCCTCACTCCTGGGCTTTTTGTTGACTTATTGGGAAATACTTATTTAATCTGAAATTTATCAAACTAAAAATTAGCAATATGAACACAATGAAAAAATCAAGGGCACTTGTTTTCTTGTGAAGTCTCTTGATGATGCTGTTTCTAACATGAATAAGAAGAAGTATCACTGGTATTATCCCCGGACAGTTATCTTTAAGGTAGTTCTTACTTACTGATATTTTTTTCTAGATTATAACCTGATATAAGGTTAGGATTGTATTGTGTTACTTCACTACTAGATTTAAGATAGCAGAAGCAATTTAGACGAATTGCTCATTCATAATAAGCATCTTTGATTTTTTGTATGTGATTCACCAAAAAAATTAAAATATTGCACTCTTTCGTTACCTGAGCTATAACCCACTCTGTATCCCAGTCGGAAGAAGACAGCGCTTCTCTTGTATCTCATAAAAGTGGTGTAAAAATTCAGGATTATTTACAGAAGCTCATGGAAGATGATGAAAGATTTATTCTTTGAACATGTGCAACTTGTGCTATGGAGTGCGTCCATGAAGATGCTGCAATTTATAGATCACCGTGGTTGCTTCCATGACAGATACACCTAGAGGTTCTTACTTTAGTTCTCACTTTTGGAGAGGTTTCAATTGATTGAATCAAAAGTGGGAGACCAATAGAGAAGATGGGAAGGGAGCTGCAGGTAGAGGCTTATCTGGGTCTGGGGGCTGGAGTTCCTTTGGTTTTAGTCTTCCCAGTACCACCACCTGATATTGTTAATATGATATAATTTATTTAATATTATTGAGTCTTGGCAATGTTAAAGCCTGATGTGCGTTGAGCTTTACAAACAAACACTACCAGTCTTCAGAAAATTATAAAATGCAGAGAAATGAGTTCTCCATCTTAACAAACTAATTTTCTTACTTTTCTATAAAACTAGAAGAGTGAGGCTTGTCCACATGCCTCAGGAGGGTGTTATGAGGACAACCCAGATAAGATCAGCTTTCTTTTATAAGTATGCAAAGCTGCTTTTATGTATCAAGTGTGATTTATTATTTGAACAGCAACCTGTGCCTCTCCTTCCCATAGCATGGCATATACCAGACTTGTTCTTACAGGGATGCAGGAGATTAAGAGAGCAACAACATGCCAGATGCACTGGGGCAATTCTAGTGCCTCCAGAAATACGTTCAAAACCAGTTTTCATTTATTTGTCATTGGAGACAGATTCTTATTGGATCATTGGCACTGCTTAGGGCTTGAGCTTGTTCTGCAGCAGGTCATGGAGTTAGGTAAAATCAGGGATAACAGATGAGCACAGGAGCTTTGTCTCTGCTGCTGTACTTCTGCCCTCGTAAGTGTCCTAGCAGAGACACATGCTGCTATGTGGATGCCTGGACTAAGAAAATTCTACTGTGGAACTGCAGATTTTGTGAATGGGTTCCTGGCTGACTGTTGTCAGCGAAAAAACCCTTCAAAGAAAGGGTTGTGTGCTGGCTGCTGTAGCAGGATGAGGAGAACTCTTTGTTGAAGAGCAAAGTAGCCCCTCAAGTGTCTTTGGGTCAGTCATAAGATAGAATTTTGCATTGCTTCATGCTAATGAGAAAAATACTACAGTTGTGGTTTGCGATATGGAACTGGTCTGTACTCTCTGAACAGGCTTTCCTGAAGGAAGAGGTGCTTTGTACACAGATAATGTTGTTACTTTCCAGTTTGCAGAAAGTAGCCACTCCTGCCTTGTATCCTCAGTTACCAGGTGTTTCTGTCTCTGAAATCATAAAGCAAATTGTCCACCTTGTGTCTGAGTTTCTTATATCTGATGTGAGGTGTAGAAGCAAGGCAAGTGTGGAACTGTGCATGCTTGGAAACAAGCACTCACCCTGCCATGGGCTCCTGCGCAGGTTTGAATTGCTGGAAAAGGGCCCTTTCCCAAAGTCACTGTTGATTGTCAATTAATAACTGTCAATCTATTCTAATTGACTTGTGCAGAGAAGTTATCTTGCATACTGAATGTCTGACCTTGTCACCTCCCCTGTCCCCCCTGCCCTAGGCCACATCTTCTCTATCAGAGCATGATATGACACATCCCGCTAGAGAGCTGCAACACAAAGATAACTGAGATAACAGAACAAGGTGCTTGCTACGGTAATTCAGTAACTCAATGGATTGATTGTATTTTGTTTTGATCTGGCAGTTTCCAATCCTTTTGAGAGCCAAGCACAGAGAGAAGAGGCCCATGGGCATCTGCTGGGTCCTAAATCCCTGAGGAGGCAGCCCAGAGTTGTCTGAAGGGACGTTCTGGCTTGCCAAGAGACATCCAGCCATGCCCACAGCCTGCCCTGGGGCTTCCAGAGTCTTGCAGGGCAAAAGAGTCCCGGGGAGAATAAGTAATTTTGGAAACAAAAAGTATTAGACAAAGAATTTAATTTTTCTTTGCTGTTGGCAGTGCTATGACTTGGGAAGTCTTTTGCTCACCTATAGAAATGAATCGACTTCTTTCAGATTTTCCTCTTGCTCCATGATATGTCTAGACGCAGTGGTGGTGAGCTGCACACACAAATCAAAACATCACAGGAAGACTGGAATAGCTTGGATTTGCACTTGGAAAATATTACCAAGACAGAATATTAACAGAATATCAGTTTGGTGGGGATACTTAGAATTTTGAGATCTAGCATCATAGATTCAATATGGATGGTAATGACCCTTTTTCTTCTGCTTAGGGCCAGGAGCATACATAAGCATTGTGCTGATTTGTCAGAGATGTGGATGATTTTTCTTTGCACTAGAATGCAAAAAATCGAATGGTTATTTAGGGGAAAGCTGTCTGAGCTGAATGTTATAGAAAATATAACCTTCCTATAATATAATCTTCCTATAATGTAAGAAGATACAAAAATGTGAGAAACATTAAACAGTTGTTTTATTTTTGGTTTCATCTTTGTAGGTGTTCACAGAGGACAGTCTTTTCTATTTTAATTTTTGTTAGTTATCATATTTTAAACAGGCTGCAGAAACATATGAGAGAATGTCGCCCTGATATGTTACAAAAGTCTAACTCCTTTTATATGGTTATCAGATCAATTTCCTATAACCCAGTTCTGTCTTTTCCCCAAGCCCATACAAATGGGAAGCTTAAGAACAGAAGTGTAGATGAGCATTTCCATCATGCTTTTATCCCAGAACCATGTCCATCCCATCAGTAAATTAAAGAAAGTAAATTATATGCTTTGTGTTTCTTTCTGGAGGTTCTGAAAAATCCACCCCACTCCACTGGAGGTGGTGAAAATATGAGTCCTTGGAGATATTTAAGATATTGCATCTCAAAGGCCCTGTTACAATGGTTTTGTTCCTCTCTGAGCCACAACAGAGATGAAATTGGGATTTGGGATTTCCCTCCTGTGAAGAGATCTAAGCAAGATGTTGGTAAGGCTGGAGTAGGTGGCTGAGATAAGCATCTTCACTTACACATTGGTTGGTTTCTTTTTCCAATAAAGCTCCATTTTTGACTCTTCTGAGCTGAGTAGAGAAGTGATAGAGAAGCATTTCTGAGCTCATGGCACTATAGGAAAAAAAGCCAGCATTAAATACTGAGAAAGAAACAGTTGTCCACAGCACATTCCAAATGCACGACCCTATTAAGAGAGTGTAATTAACGCTGGGTTTGGTCTTGTTTTTGTCAGTTAAGATGTTCATGATTTTTCTACTACTGAATATTTAGAAGAAAAAAAAAAAAAGTGGTTATAAGCAGGAAAACCTGCAGCCTTGCAAGGAAGAAGCTAAGTCACTTGTTCGTGGTGTGTAAGTATTGTCAAAAAATAAGTGATGCAGAAAGTAAAAGCAGATTTTTTTGTTTCTATCTCAAGTCAAGAAATAATTCTTGTGCTATACACTGGACAGAGTGTGAATTCTGCTGGAGCATCTCATATTGGTGAAATTGTTGGACTGGAGCTTTACAGAAGCATTTTGACACCTACTGGTATGATAACAGTATGTTCAAACCTTTCACCAAGTACAGAACATAAAATGAAGACTCAAATACATTTTGTGCTCAGGTAAATTAGAATTTTATTGGTTTATGAATCGTAATTTCTGCCTTTTATATTCCAGGTGGACAATAAATACAATATATAACTTCTGTTCCCTGTTCTTTTCAAAGACATTAGATTTTTAAAAATTAAAAAAAAGAAAATTAAGCATTGAATTTTTCCATTTCTTGATAGGTTGTCAGGATTTTTTTCAGAAATTCCTTCACACCTCCCTTGGTCTTGTACAGACATTGATTGCCATGTACCAGTCTCTGTGAAAGAAAGAGCAAAGATTGGGCTAGCAAAGATTTTATAATAAAATAAAGAATTAAGATGAACCAATGAAAATATACAATATTTGGAGCTACACAAGGATTTCAAAATAATTTCCTGGGGAATTGTTCATTGAGCAGTGAGTGTAAGAGTAGCTTTTCATGGTGAATAGGAAGGTGGGAGGTGGATTGCAGTATAATTCCGTATATTGAGTTCATATATTCAGTTATAGCTGGAGCCATTTAAACTAGGCTGTTTCAACCCAGAAAACAGCGCAGATACCATAAGGAGCTGGGTGAGATTGGGACAAGGAGTCAGTGTCCTAAGGGCACCCAACCCTTCCTCCCTGCAAGTTTGGAGGCAGCCTGAAGGAGCTGGAGACACTGCACTGTCAGCGTCTTCTGTGTCTCATTGAATCACACAGCAGCTTTGCTCAGTCTGGAAATAAGGGAGGTTTCCCTGCCTCAGAAAAGGCACCTGAGGGAGGACCCAAGAGCCCTCCTGAGCATGCTACAGCTCACAGCTGTGTTTCTCAGCCAAGAATCAGGGGAGACTCTGCTGCTTAGGTAGAATTAAAGCTGCAGAGGAGAGCGATGCTCTGCCCACCTGACTCCAGCCATGCCACTCCTGCACATCCATTCCCTCGTGTGAGGTCATTAGTATTTAATGCCAAAACACATTTTGAGAAAGGAGAATAGAAAAGCAATTTAAATAAGCTCTCCCAGAGATCTATGTTCAAAGGGTTTGGAGAAGAGAAAGGGCACAGTGAGGGAGAGCCCATCCCCCTTCTTCCTCTGCCAACTTAAAAAGCTTTTCACTGCCTCACACATGTTGCAGTTTTATCTGGCTCCTGCACAGTATGATATTTAAAACCCATCTGAAACTAATGAAACACTTATCTAAAAATGTTTACATTATTAAAAAAATCCTTTCTTTTTTAAAAGATAAAAAATTTCTGTAGAAAAGTAAGAAAAACTTACTTTGCAGAGGTTTCTATCCAGTAGAGTCTGGAAGGTCAAGTAAAGCCTTTCAATTACTGGATTGGAGGATTCGTTCTTTTCCATCAGGTGTTTGGTTCCATCCACAAAGCATGCCAGCTCGTGGCCACGCTGTTCAACAAAGAAGGCATTAGAAAAACCTAGAATGCATTTTGTGTTTATCCACAGAAAGAAAAAATTTGTATTCCTAAATGTGGCAGCATGTCACAGTCAAATGCAATGTATTTTGCAATGTAATGAAAACTGGTAAAAGATCTTTGAGGGGACTGTAAAACACTGAATTCTCATGTATGCCATAAGAAACGACTGTCAGAAAACCTCAAACTTAGAAGTTACCTCTTTGAGGCATAGTTTCAGCTAATGCTGAGGCTTCACCACATCTGAGGAGGCTTAAAACAATGAAATAGTGCTGGATTCACCTAGAGCTGAGGCCTGACATCTCTAGCCCAGGTTCACTCAGTATTTAGTCACCCAGCTATAAAACAAAGCTTTGCAGAGATTTTCAAAGCAAGAGCCTGTATCTCTTGATGTGCAAGTCAAGCCTACAGAGGGCTTTTGCCTGAATCTGAGCTTGATTCTGATTGCTCTGTAGTGGGAAGGCTTCTGCTTCCCTCCCTGCCTCTATTCATCAAGCTCAGTTTTGCTGCTATTGGTGTATTAAAATCTTCCTTATAACTGAAAGCGAAAGTTACGTAAGGAGCAAAGTGAACAAACTTAAACTCAGTTAATACCAAACTTCTTTAACATCTACAAGAGCTTAAAAGGAAATATGCTTACCTCAGGAATGGGGAGACACGAACATGACTGAAAACAAAAACAATGAGTGTTAACATCCAGCATTCATTGTGCAAGTACAGAATTTTTTAGTCTCATTATATTCTCAAAAGCCGTGTACTCACACTAATAGCTGTCTGCCTACACGGGCATCTCACAGAACTATTGTCCTGGAAGAAGAGCAAGTGAGAAGTCAGTATTTACTATCCTGCACAAGCATGCGTTTGTTCAGAATTAAGGTGCCAAACAGCCACTTACAAGCAGGCGGTCTGTGTAGCGGATAATTTCCCGGACACCACAATACTCTGCTTGCACAGAGAGCAGCAGACAAGAGAAGAGTATGTATGACAGCATGCTGGTATTCATGTCAACTCAGTCTGATGGGTGACAGAAGAACAGGAGGACACTCCTTTTAATTGAGTCTTCACAAAATTCCCATTCTAATATGGAAAAACCCAATTATAAAACTGATACCAGGTGCCCACTATTTTTTCCCATTGCTTGGACAGCATTTTAAGAAATCAAACGTGGAATTGAGTCACCTACTTTAGTGAATTTAGTACTGCGGAAATTCACAAACGCTCCTCAGAAGTGATTAATTTGAACATTATGATATCACAACCCAGCAGGAAACAATAGCTTAAAAATCTGCAAAAGCTTTTTTTTTTTTTTTTTTTTACAGATTTGGGGTTTGCCTCCTGTACTTATGTAAATTATAGTTACATGAAAGCAAAGAGAGGATAATGTTTCAGAATTGCCAAAGTTCCTGAGAAAGCAAACTGATGTGCTGCAGGGTGGCTTCCCCCCAGATTCAGAGCAGGACCTTGCTCAAAGAAAGCTGGTGACACTGCAGGGGTCTGTGGAGCAGGCAGACAGATGGATGAAGCTGTGGAACAGTGCATGGACAAAGTGTCCCACTGAATTACAGCTGCTGCATCCAGAGAGCAATCCCATAGTCCTTGGCCATGATCTCACCTCTCCTGGGTGCACCAGAGTGCTGCTGAGCGCAGGGCCCTCAGAGTGCAAACAGGCTTGCATCCCACCCATTGCCTTTTGAACTGAAAGGACTGGATGCAAAAATAGTCTTAGAGAACCCAAATGGTATTAACTTGGAAATTCTCTCAGGTGGCCTCTCCAAATACAGCTGAGTGTTGATGAGAGCCCTCCCTGGCCACAGCAGTTTCGTTTTTGCAAGTTGCACACCTTGGCAGAGCAAGTGGCTGCCCTTCAGAATTCTTTTAAATCCCCAGGTTGGACTTCTAAGCATCCCTTCTGTTTGCTATAGGTCCCATTATGCCTTAAAGGTCTCCTCCATAAGCTTGATACTTCTTCAGGTCTGTCTGGCTGAAGGATAATTGGATCCCTCTGGAAACTGTCCTGGAAAGAGAAAACACTGAGCTGCAATTAGTGGGTTTTTCTCTGGCATTGTCCAACCAACAACAGGTTCACCTGGCTGAGTGTGGCTCCGCTGCCAGCCACGGTAGCAGAGGAGGACATGCCTGCTGCTCCTGCGCCTGCCTCCCTGCCTGCACACCAGCATCTCCTCTGGCCTGGGCTGGATGCTTCCTGCCTTTCCACTGACTCTTGTTCGTAGGTGATTCAGCGTGGAGGGTGTACAGAGCCAATAGGTGGGTCCAGCTTGCACACAGGCCCCAGGAAACATCTGGCAAAAGCCAGAGACCCTCCCTTGGCAAGCTAAAGCTGACAGCAGGCTGTGCAGTGATCAGAAGATGCACTGATAATACCCTGGGGATGGCTGGCATCCATGAGCCAGGCAGTGGCATCTTTCAGGGCATTGGACACTCTGAGAAGGAATAAAATCAATGATTTGTCACTGAGGGCCTGTGATTCCCTAAAAAGCAATAAAGAGTCTTCTTCTATGGGTACATCACCTTCGAGGAATCTGCTCTTTGCCCAAGCAAAGCAGTGGGCATGCTGCTCTCTGTTCGTTCAGCCAGTAAAGCCCCAATTAGTTTGAAGCATGAATCCCTGAGGGAAATAAATTGTGTAACATCTGTGAGACGCTTGGCTTCTCAGATGGTTGAAAAAATGCTTTTACTGTCTTTAAAGGAAAGAGATCAGAAGCATTTTTGATTTGGCCAAGGTTATGCAAAGCAAATGCTAACAAGTCGTGGAGGAGAGGGGCAAGGGGCTCTTTGTGACAACCAGGAAGTTCTACTGTGTCTGTTTTTAGGGCAAATATGTTCATTAGAAATCCCATTTTTCCCATCAACTGCTATGCTGCCTTTTCAAGAATTTTACAAAATCTGACATACTTAGCAGTGTCTCTAGAGCCTCATCACCTAAGGAATGACATCTCAGTGCAGCTGCCGTGCTCTGTAAACTAAGGCAATGTTGGTGTAAATTGTATGCAAGATAATTAGAACCTTTCCCATACACGAGATGTAATGATGGACATTGGGCAGTGTGCAGATCAGATAACTTTTTCTCAGGCCTACAGCCCAAAAGGCAAGGTCTGTATTTTTGTTCCTAAGTGCAAATCAGAATGGCAGAGCTTCCAGAGCTGCTTCTGAGCTGCTCCCACACCCGTGGCTCCTCCTTGCCCAGGTCACTCTCTGCCAGCAGTGCCAACACTATCTCTACATCTTTGCATTTCTATTTGATTACTTAGTGAAATCTGTCTCACCCTGTTGTTGCTCCAGGCTTAATGAGTTGTCAAAAAAGCTGCATTCAATTTACATGAAAGAGAAATTACCCGAAGTCAAACTGGCAGTGAAAGATCTTTCCATATATTGACTAGAGCTGAGGTGGGTGAGACACAGGAGCGAGTGGCACCAGTTACAGCTTCTCTTTAGAGAGCTGAGGTTCTTTTCTGGCATTTAGAGCCTGATCCAAGGGTGTAGAAATTAATATCTGATGCCACCCCAGCAAAAAGACTAACTTTTTAATAGAATCTTCAAACATTTAGCTTTGGTATTTTAAAAATATTCATTATGATGACTGCAGGAACATACTTTCATAAATAGGTTGTCATTTGCCTGTTAATTTTCTGTCCTCATGTCTAGGTAGCTGATCATCCACTCTTCTAGCTTAATCCCTCTTTCACCAATACAGATGAAAATGTGGGGAGGAAATAAAAGATTTTCAGCCATTGCTCAAAAAAAAATGAAATAAAGATCACCAGCCTTAAAGGTACTGGCAACAGCAGCCCATAGAATCATCCCCTACATTGCCATGGGGACACCTGAGCAGGGAAACTCGCTGTGCTCAGCCTGGGGCAGAGCCACACAGCAGCAGATGGAGTATCCCATGTCCAGCCACTTCCCTACACGCTGGGGGATGCAGTGGGCAGGGTGCAGTGGAGGAGCAGAGTAAGGGGGGGTAGAGAGCTCCATCACCACAGGTATGCCAGCACCAGGGCAGCCCATCAACTTCCAAGTGATGGGGTATTAAGATTCCAACCCTGAACAGATTATTTGGAAAAGGTGAATATGTAAAACTCCCCGTGGTATTTCAATGGTCTCTTGCAGGCAGTTTGTTCTGGCTCCTTTGGAGACTCTAATGTCCTGCACATTTTTGGTTTATGTGTAAATACTTTGGGATATATATTTTCTTATGATGCCTTTACTTTGATGCTAGGTTAAATCACCAAAAATGCTGCACAAACCATCCAATTTCCAGATCTATATTTTAATCTGGTTTGCATAAACCTCCAGAGTTTATGAGTTCTCATGAGAGAATTTGCATCCCAGTGTAGAGTTTCTAAGAATCTCTACACATTTTGGGTTTTCTGATGCAGAAAAAAACAATTCCCTGCAGAGGAAAAACACCCAGATAACAAACCTGTTTGTTTTACGTTTGCTGTGTGCACTGATCAAGATAGAGGAGATGCAAAGACCGCAAATGAAGAGATGCTATTCATAGTTTCCTTTTCCAGAGATAAGGTGCCTTGGAGTATTTTTTACCCTTTCTCTTAGATAAAGATGACATATGCTAATGTAGAAATCAAGGAAAATAGGGGTGTTCTAGTCCCTTTGTGAAAGGGTAAACCATAGCATAGTAATAGCAAGATTGCTTATAACAGAAAGGCATCAAATCCTGATGAACATTTCAGATCAGGGAACATTTCAGATTCAATCCAATCCAAGAGAGTGGTGCACCCCCTGAGAGCCGTGTGCTGTGCTCTGCCCTAGCAGATGGACCACAGGATGTCCTCAGGACTCACATTGGCTTCTGTAGGTAATGGAGCTCTAGTTACTTTCAGAAGAGTTTTAATTAATTTGAAACCATTTAAGCTTATTAAAAAGCACTAGTGGCTCTCAGGGGCTGTGAGAGGGGAGAGTACATGAGAGAGACCTTCAGAGCTGCAAGTCCTCCTTATTTCATGCAATAGTACAGTCACCAGAGCTGGCCTGGGTTGAGCTAAGCTTTCCATGTTGCAATGATATCTAGCACGAGCAGAGAGATCTAAAAGAAAAGAGCCCTGACAGCGACAGCCCAGCCATGCTGCGTGTCGTGCAATTGAAAATGTTTCTCACAACCAACCATCTCTAAAATCAAGCAGAAGACAGCAGGAATTGACCACAGAGGTCACCAGTTCTCCTGTATTTTAGGATTTTTCTTAGTGTCTTCTAGTGTCTTCTTTTGTGGCCTGACTGCTTTCATACCAGGAAAGAGAAACATTGAGCGCTCTCACATCAGAAGTCCACTCACCCTTCCTTGCTTGTCCCACTGTGCAATGAGCCTGTGTGCTGGATTTCCCACTCAGCACAGCATGCAGAGGGAGGCTGGACATGCAGGACAGACAGCACAAGGCATTCACTCCGTGGCTGTGTTAGAGCTCTTCACCAGCCAGCCCCACATCGCAGCTGCCTTCTGTGCTGGAAGTGTTGAAAATCAATCTGCAGGCTGCTTGATGGAAGCACGGCAATAGTAATTTGACAGCGAAGCAGGGACAGATATTGGTTCCCACCTGGTTGCATAAGTAAGAGCAAGCTGGCCCTTATCCATGAGAATTGGCAGGATTTCTATACCATGTGTTTCTTTACCGTGTGTGAAGTAGGCTATATTAGTGCTAAAATGTTTTGAAACATGGGAGAATGGAACAGTCTGTGAAGATGAGCTAAGTCCTGGTGCTTTCACTGAGGTGAGGCCAGTCTGATGCAGCAGATATTGGTGGCAGGGCAGTCTCACTGTGTTTTTTCTCACTTGCAAGGTTCTGGATTCTCCAAATCTTTCTCCTTTTGACTCAGGATTATCCATTGCTTTCTCCATCACTCAAAGAGCACCTTTGTATTCTCTTCAGACTCCGGGTGTTGTATAGCCCAGTAGACTTAGAATCTCACCCTTACTAAGCAAGGATTTCTTGATGTATCCAGCACTTTATATCTTACAGTCAAACTGCACATGGGATCTCTAAAACCCCTGAAAAAATATACTTCTGCTGCATGAGTGGCTCCTAACAAGTTGGTTGTTCCACTTGTGTCTGGTTCTGGAGCTGTCACAGGATCTACAGTTTAGGAAAACTGCCTTGAAAATCAGTGTGACTACTTAAATTTCCCTTCACTTCATGGCTTCATTCCTTTTGAAGCCTGTCTCTGGAAGGATACTCTACATACTGCTTATTTAATCTGGCATGATCGGTCTGTGCATTACTGAAGGAGCATAGATAGGAAGAAGATGGCTTTAGAGAGAGGAAGCTGTTCTTTGGCAATTTATATTCAATTTAGCACTTGAACTTCCTCCCACTTCTCTCTTTGGATCTCATAATTTTTCTGGCTCTACACTTTACATTTTTCTTCTCAAGTACCAGGCAGGCATTGGCCTTCCTGGCTGACATGAATGCCACACCTAGAAGAGTCTCTGTATAACAACCTCTGTGGCAAAACAAAGAACTTCAGATAAACCAAAGAGATATATCTTAATGCCTGCAAACATGCCAACTATTCCTCTATCTCAGAAAAAGAGAAACTGAGATTTGGACTGTGATCTTGCCTTCCCCTGTGGTGGGGAAACACCAGGCAGGGACTCCGAGGCATGAGAAAATCTCAGCCTGGCCTAGAGCCATCATAAAATCACTTAGGCTGGGAAAGACCTTTACAGGCAGAGTTTCAGTCGGTGCTACAACTGCTGGGCAGCCTCTTCCCACTCTATGCACCATAGACAGGACCAAGCTTCTCCCAGCCCCAAAGACCTTCATCCAGGTCAGAGCTGATTTCTAGAAAAACAGATTTTCAATGGGAAATGGGTTCCTGTTTGATTGGGTTTTTTCAGTGAAGGAAATAAGCTGCTGTTACCATTTTCTCCTTTCATAGCGCTAAATGATTTATAAAGTGTGGAAAACAGCTTGCATCTCATTACGTAATAACAGGCTGTTGTAAGAGCTGGAATGCCACCAGAGATGTGAAAGTTGGGCAATTACAGATTATTTGAGGGATGACAGGTCTGAATGTGCTTTCATAATCCAGGCAACAAACACATAGAAGTATGTATCCCTGGTATCTTCTGGTCTCCCTTCTCATTTTTTGACAATTTCAGAATTTACTGCATTTGTTTTAGAAATAAGGGGCTCTGTAAACACTTTGAACAACCTACCAAGCTTCTACCACTGCAGTATGTGTGTGGAACATGCCACCGATGGCAGGTCAGTACCGAGCACTGACAAAGGAGCTGGGTCCATGTTCTGAATTCTGTTGACACAGGGGTTTTTCTTTTTTGTAATTCAGAGACAAAGTCGCCAACATAAGTAATCAGTGCCCCACTGAATCAGCTGTGTGCCTGTCTGTCTGCCTCCCAGGAAAGGCTGTTTTAAACTCCCATCACCCTGAAAAATTCTTTGGAGATCCTAATTTCTATCCATGGATAATGATACTGATATTATTTCCAACAAATTCATGCATTTGATATATCATACAGAAGATTATTCACAAGACACAGACTTGTGAAGTTTCTGTGTGTGTAAATTTTAATTGCCATCCCTCATCTTTGGGACATGGGGCTGGCCCCCTTTGGTGTCACACAACCCCAGCACCACAGGACCTCTTTCTCTGGTGAGGCAGCCACACACTCACTGCTACAAATGCAAGAATACTGTCTATCAATCTCCACGTGCAGGGATCGTAGAGCCATAAAATGGTTTGGGTTGGAAAGGACCTTAAAGCTCATCTCCTTCCAACCCACTTGCCATGGGCAGGGACACCTTCCACTGAACCAGGGCCCTGTCCAGCCTGGCCTTGAGCACTTCCCAGGGCTGTGATCGGTCAGCGAGGGTATCACAGAGTGCTGTGCCTTAAAAGCTGCTTGTCCCAACCCTAAGGTGTCCTTGGTCACCAGCAGTGGCCCAGAGGCAGCCAAATCGCCTTCACAGCGGCCTGTGCTGCTGTCACCCTCAAAACCCTCGTGCCCTAGCCCGGAGTTGCTTTGCCTCCTTTGTGTCTGTGAATGCTAGTGGGGTGATGCACTGATTAACCAGGGCTTGCCCCCACGTGCTGCCAGACCAGGGCAGCCTTTGGCAGGGCAGGGTCACCCCAAAATCATCTAGAGGCTGTCTGGTGTGGGGCTGCCCACACGGGGAAGGGAATGTGTGCTGGTCAGGCAGCAAACTTGCACTCGGGGGTTGAATGGACAAGACACAGAGGCAGCTCCACTGAGCAGCACGTGCCCTGCCAGGGATGAGGATGCCATCAAGTGGCCAAAGCTTTATATTCACTTCCCACTTGATCTGCATGATTTCATATTTATGTTATATATATATTTATACCATATATATTTATATTATTTAGGGTAGCTTTCTGCCCTCTACTCCCTTTCCACACCAAGTTGCCCATGGCTCTCCCTGACAGCTCCTTCTGGCAGGTGTGTGCTACACAAGAGTTTTGTCCAGGCAAATCCTGGGCTCCAATCTCAAAATTTGTTTATATTGGATGAATAATATAATGAAATATCACCATGCAACTCCAACATGGGTCCTAGGGCTTTACACCCAGAGAGCACTCAATGGATTGAACCTGGGCACCATGAGTGCAGGATCATGCAGATACACAGCTTGTTGTGAACTCATCAGTTTAATTCATTCCTGGTCCCTTTTACATTATGAAGGCAGATGAATACACCTTTTTTTTTGCATTAAAAAAATAGTCTGCCTAGGTATTATCCCTGGAGACACATTATATTATCCATCTAAAAGACATGTTTTACATACATCATTAAAACAGGCAACATGAAAAGGATGAATCCTTAAATGCAGCCAGAAACAAATAACTGTGTGAAGGCTCATCAATTTTTTCCGTATTGTTTATCAAAACCAGTTCCATGTATCTTAAAGAAGGTCAAAGGCACTGTGAGTCTTCTCACAGTGAAGTCCTGAGATGAAGCAACACCAGCTGTTTCTGCCCCATTTTAAGGCCAGTTCTGGGACACCCACACTTCTTTTTTTAATCTCGGCCCCATTTCCAAGTACTGCTCCAGTCCCAAAGTTTTAGTCTTTTAGTCACTTTCTGCTGAGATTTTCAAGTGTTGTGACCAATTCCCCTATTCATCCAGGGAAGAGGGCGTCGGAGTTTCTCTTTCTGTCTCCTCATTTTATGGTGGAAAGCTGGACAGCTGCTCCACAGTGTCTTCAGAAACCCTTTTTGGAAGGCATCTGCTGAAACTGCAATCACTGGGCTTTTCCCCCAGAACTCTTCTCCTTCTAGGGGAAGAGCTATTCCTCTAGAACATTTCCCAGATGAAGTGTTGTCCTGGACTATTCCATCATGTCCTGTGTCCCTCTGCATATGAGCCCCCTTGGCCTCTCCAGCCAGTGCCACCAGAGTCCTCTTGTCACAGCAAAGCTGGTTCTTCTGGGGCTTTGGCATCAAAAGCTCCATGCTTAGAAAATAAATCATAAGGATATTTAACAGCATAAAGAGAAATAATCATGATGTAAAAGATCATGGAATAACTGGGAGGCTGAGGTAGGCCAAAGAGAGACTGGGCCTGCCCCGGTGGTCTCAGTGGGATTCCAGCAAGGATGGAGGCCTGAAGTGGACTGTGTCCTAAAGAGACTTCCTTTGGTGATGGTCTGCTCACGGCTACAACGCGATGTCTGCAGGTTTTGGCAGCTGGCAGGTCATGTCAGGGAGCTCACAAGGTCTAATGAGACACCTCAAGATGGTCCCTGGAGGGCTGCACCAGGCAAGCTGTGTAAATTAATAGCTACCCTTCTGTATGAAATGCAGACTTGTTTTATTGTTTTCTGTATGAATAAAGCAGCTTAGTCTCTGAATTTAACATCCTCCTGTTTCCCAATTTAATTTATACCTTGGATAACAGGCTGAAGTTGTTGAAGCCTTTACATTTTTCATGATAATGTGTTAAATTGTGCCAAACTGTGTTTAGAACACGAGTGTTTGTATGGGAGGAGTCACCCACTTCTTTGAACCTGAAAGTAAGCTAGGATTTGGTGGGAATCCAGACCTTCCTCTAGGAAAAGCACCTGTGCACCACTGCATTTCCTCCTGTCCTTGTTCCCCAAAGAAGGTGGGTGTTGTAACGCCGTGCTGTACAAAAGGCGCTCCCTTGGTGATTTGAGGTGGGCTGGGTTTGGGTACATCCCTTGGGAAAGGGAAGTAGGTTGTCTTCGTGGTTCAACAGGAGAAATGTCATCGGTGAAGAAGCCCACCAACACCACCGGAATTATTAAGGTGTTCTTAGTCAACAGTGAAAAATTAGATAATAAAATAGTCTTTGGATTTGATTGAGCTGGTGCCATTTTTGGAGTCCTCCACGGACCACGTGTCCACAGCTGGTGCTGTAGGTGCAGGATGGGAATCTTCAGTCCCAGAAGCTGAGCCCTCACCAACACCACACTGCTGATCTGGCTTGGGAAGGTAGGAGACTTTCTGGTCTTCTTGGCAACACTTTTGAAATAACAAGGAAGGAGATTTATGAAGTACTGCAGAAAACAGCAAAGATGGCCAAGAAGAAATCTTGAGTATCTAGCTGCTAAAAAAGTTTATTTAATCAATATTTTTAATGTTGCTCCTTTATGCAACTCCAAATTAATGAGGGAAAGGAGTGAAACAGTGACTTGATAGTCAAGGCACTTTGAAAGAGCTTAATTTCATATCTTTGGGGGTGGAACAAGTGAGGAAAAAATATTGTGCAGGGACTATAGTAAAAATGATATTTCAAAACTTATAAAATATTAGAGAATAATCTTCTTTCAGATTTGTATTTCTGATTGATATTAATTAAAATAATCACAACAATCAGAACAGATTACAGTGAAGCTCCAGGAGATGTGGGCTGAAACTAAAGTTTGCACATTGGCAGTCCATTGGCACATTTGCAGTCTCCTCCGAATCCCACAGACCCAAATTGTGTTTGGCTACTCAGGTGTAGGTACCCACGTAAGTTACACAACTTTCAGAGGATCTATACAGTTGCAACTCTATTTGATTCAGAGATTAATTCTGCAATTTTAATAAAGCTAGAGAGTCTTAATGTGCTGACCTGGAAGTTAGGGACTGGTCTCAGTTTGGCATCTTTTCATTGCTTTGAGAGAAAGTTCATAGCCCAGAAACATGGCTGCACTCGATGGGAATCCTCGCAGTGTATTGACCAGGAGGCCCCTGCAAAAGACCTGTTGGGAATGGAGCAAGGTTAGAGCATGGGAATACACTGACTGTTTTAAGAAGAGGAAGAAAACACTGAATTAAGTCATGGTGGGATTCTGAAGAAACAAATCGTTAGGGTTTGCTTGGAAGATAGGCTCCCACTGCTGGTCTTATCTGAGGTGTGCTCTGGGGAAGGGAACACAGTGGCAGAAGTCGCTGGTTTGGCATCATTGTGCTCTGTGCTCCCTATGGACCCCCACCTGTAGATACCAGACAGAGTTAAAGAGGTAAAGGGTAAAAACTGGCCTCATGGAATGGGTGTAAAACAGAAAGAAAGAAATCTCCAATGTCTTCCAGTGTTGTTCTACCCAGCTACACTCATAGCCTGACAGAGCCACAGAGTGCTCTGGATTGGAAGGGACCTTCCAGCTCACTTTGTTCTAACCCCTGCCACAGACAGGGACACCTCCCCTAGACCACATTGCTCCAAGCTGGTCCAGCCTGGCCTCCCTTCCCTTGGACACATCAACAAGAGGGGATCCCACAAACCCCAGGGTACAAGAAGGCTCTGTTTTCATGCTGTGACCCCGGGGCTGGGGGCACAGAAGATGTTTGGTAAGCGGAGAGGGAGTGTTGTGGCTGTGAGCCAGCCCAGCCATGCGGGCACTGTGCCATGGGGACAATTTTTCAGGTTTCACCTTTGAGCACAGAAGGAATTTCTCAATCAACTGAAAACCAGGCTTTGTCTGTACCTTGCTGAGAACTCTCTCACGTCTGCCTTTGGGAAAAATATTTGATAGAAGCTGATATTTTCCCATGAGTTTTCCTGAGGTCAAACTTCAGTACCCATACATAACCCAGCATCTTTATTTAATTAAGATACTAAATACCAGCTTCAAGATTTCCTTTTTCTGGTCAATATATTTCTTTTTAAAAGATGCTGGCATGCACAAGAGTGAAAGATTATGTGGCTTTTAAATGCTTGAACAGTAAAGTGGTTTTGAAAAAGCCTTGTCACTCCTGACTCCTGGCCTTGAGTGGTCTCCCTTTGAACCCCCCCTTGCTACAAACACCACACAAACACAGAAGGATGTGCACAAACTGCTCGCTTTAGGATGAGTCTGCTCACAACATGATGATTCCAGGGGGTATCTCTGCTGGCCTGTTTCTCAAAAAACCACTCCATTAACCACCAAGGCTCATCACCACTATTCTAAACTAGTCACTAATCTAAACACCACAAGTTCAGAATAGATGTAAAAAGGAACATCAGCAATCAAACCTCTTTGCAGGCTTTATAACGGCAAAGTTCCCACAGCTACTGTAAAAAAACATGAAAAATCTTGGGCCTGAGATCAGAAGTCCTTAGATTTAATCATGTAACCAATTTTCCCCATGAAATTACTGAACTCTACTAAAGTTCAGTTGAGATATGATACGATATGACATGATGACATGATATGATGACACTATCATCCTAGCTTGTGTCCAATAAATCCTAAGCATAGTGCTGACTTGTTTGAGACAATCAAAATATGGTCACATAGTTTAGATAAAGCTTGTAATGTGAAATTGCAGTGTTGGGACATTTAGGATATTATTTCATTTATTGGGATGTTTTATTTCTTTAGGAAAGATAAGTTTCTGGGAGCAAATTCAATGTTTTTGCATTATCCATAAAGTAATACAAGAGATCCAAGTTGAATAATGATGAAGATTTAGGATGAAAAGTCCAGAGGCATAATTTTTTTCTTATCAGAGTGAGCACACCTGGCTATGGAGAAAGACAATGGTATAGTTTTGTATAGTTGTGTTTCTTTGTGCTAGGCAGTTATTTCTCGCACTGAGAATGTTGTTCCTTCGTCCCAGAATGAAAACATCCAGTTTGGGGTTTGCCATTTGTCAATTGTGAGTCTCCTAACTTTTATAAATATTTTCTTTATGAGAACAGGATCCAGTCTTAATTACTCAATCCTACTGATGGCTGTGGGGCAGATGGCAGATGTGACAGCAGAAAAACTTCAAGTACAGAACTCCACCAGAAAACTCTTTTAGCTGTTAATTCAGGCAAGACACAGAGGGCAGAGGATGAGGATGAGGATGGAGAGAGAAGGGAACACCCGTGGAAATTCCCGTTTCGGCCACCCTGCTGTGAAAGTGCACAGCAAGTGGAGTGCACAAGGCCATAGAGCCTGGGCACCCTGTGCCCCATCTCACTGTCCAAGCACAGTCTCAGCATCTCGCCAGGTGCTTGTGCTTCACATGAATGTGACTATTCACTCAATGGCAAAAGCCAAACCAGACCACAGGCTTCTCTGGCAGCTGGCATAACAGAGTGGCATGTTAACAATACTGAAACCACACTGACTTGTGATTTTGCAGGTTATTTTCCTGTTTGTAGCTTGTTACATTTCCTCAGAATGTAAAAATTATCACTTTGGAGCTAAGAGACAACATGATGTTCTGATGATAAGTACATATTTATTTCAATATCATTCCACAATCATGCTTTGGCAACACAATAAAGCTGCAAATCCTTATTCTCTGCCATTCACATTTAACTGAGGCAAAGTTTGCAGGTATCAAGGTTGCAGAAAGGTTGCAAAAGTCTTTTATTACACTAACAGACAAAGTCAGAAAAGGGAGATAAATTGTTTGGCACGCAGCCCTTCTTCATGTTTGAAATGAAAGCAATTCTGATTTAAGAATGCTGACAGTCAACTCTATCTTGGTGCAAAATGAGGGTGAGCAGTGCAAAAGCAGCATTAGTTCCATGAAAGCATTGCTCAAGGTGATCAAACACACCCAGAGTGCCAGGACAGTCCCACCAGAATCAGTTCATTGGTACCAAAGTCAACAGGAAACATCTGACCTCTGCATTTTGCAGAAGAACCACAGAGGTAAGACTTTCTACCTCTGATTTATGATGAGTCAAATTATATCCATAATTAAGTGCACTAACATGAAATGTTTTTTGAAGTTAATTACACCAGCAGTATGTGACCCGCAGTCACTAATTTCTTCATTATGTAACATGCATTATTAACTCTCACTATTTTGATTTAGAAAGAATCTACACTACAATTACCTACTGCCTTTAGCACTAACGCACTTCAGCTGTCTCTCAACACTGCTGATAAGTTTTTAACAGCCACTGTATTTTCCAATCGACAATTAAATACCTAATAACCAGATTTGAATTCAAATGTCACTTACTTTTAAGCCCTCGTTCTGGTAGCTCTGCAACACGCAGTCAAGGATCCCTTTGTACTGGTTTAAATAAACTCCATCTGCCTGAAGTCGACTTTTCACAACATCCATTGGAGTACATACTGCCCAGGAAACGGCTCCTGGAAAAATGCAGAAGTATTTGAATAATTCCTTCTCTATACATCCCTCCCCGCAGGTCAGTGAACTCAGACATTCAGATCTATCACATCATATTCATGCCATTTTCATGTCAGGGCATTCACCCTGCCCAGGCACAGAGTACTTCTGGGAGAAAGTTCCCTGCTTCTGGAAGAAGTGTTCAGGTTTTGGAGGTTATGCTCCTGATCAGATGCAGGCAACCCAAAAGAGGCTTCTCCAGGTGCAAATACATCTTCTGCTTCTGGTGGAACATGGACATGCCATGGGAAGAGCCTGAGCTGCTGCTTGGGACAATTTCAGAAAAAAATGGAGTCTTCTGAAAATTGAAGACACAAATAACAGGTAGGTGCATCTCAGGCTGCCAGGATTAGGCTCCATGCAGTGAGATACGCTGTTATTCCTCTAAAGAAATGCTTATTTCCATTGAGCAGCCGGCAGCTGAGTGGGATGGTTTGCCTCTGGAAAGATCAGTACATGACTGCAATCCATGGCCCAGCTGGACAGACAAGAGTTTGTCTGGACCTACATGAGTGTTGGGGCACACTAGAAAAGCTATTCAGAGGCACCAGGGGTCTCCTAATTTGAGGAGAAATATAGAAGGCATTCTGTTATCATTACCTGAGCTAAGGACTGACTTGCCTTTATGGATCTGCAATTTAGAAAAGGCCAAGAAGTGGGCAGTGGGAGTAGGGGAGACCTTCCACATGGTGGGGGACGCACATGCCAGTTTTACTGGCAAGTGTACACATGGAAGAAAGAAGATCAGTAACATTCAACTGAGCTTGTGCTAGGTGTGGGTAGTGCACACCCTCCTGGTGGGCAGCCAACAGGTTGAAGTCCTCTTCTGGAGGCATCTTGGATTCCACATATCCCTGGCAATGTGCTTGGCAGGCTGCCCTGAGGCATCCAGGGAGATGCAGGCACTGTGTATTCTCCTCTTCACTGACAATGAGCCCAAGGAAGGTGCGATAACGACTTCCATAAAGTTTGTCAAGTCATAAAGTGCAGCTGTGGTGGCAGGGAAGCCAGCCCTGGCAGGGAAGGTTGTTCAGTCCCATGTCCTCTGCTGGTGCTCAGGAGGATGTGGTGGCCCTTGAGTCACCCGCGTAATCTGCCCTGAGAACCTCCCTGCTCTTGTTTTGGCAATGCTGTGAGGAAGTAAAGGTGCTTACCTGCTACACCCCCTGCCACCCAGATAGAGAAGGGATTAGGAGCAATGCTTCCCTCAGGAGTTATCCAGTCACAGAACATTGCGTACGGGATGAAATAGGCGCAGTACCCGGGAACATCCCTCAGCAGCATTGCTACATTGCCTCGGTAAACTCCTGCTATCCCCTCTTTCTGCAGGATTGTCCTTAAGCAGTGAATTGGGCCTCGGTACACAGGAGATCCAGGAACTGTGGAATTTAGTTTAAGGTTTGCTACGAAAAAAAAAATAAAAATACAACTGTTAGAATAGATATATTGCCAGAGAACTCCTCTCCAAAGCCCATTGCCATTGATTAGAAGTCACTGCTATCCAGTTTCTTCTGCTGGGGTCAACAGATAGCATAGGGAAAAATTTTAGGAGAGAGTATTTAGGTCCATTTTCAGAAAACATGTAGACTCTTCAAGACAGATTTTTCATAGATGCATGAGATAGATTGGCATTCCTCCCAATAGGTGTGTGCCCAGTGAGACTTGCAAATAAGTTTAAGGCAGTGTGCCAAATTTTAATGGATTTTAACTTCAGCTTATGCCAAGTCACACCTTTGAAAGCCTTAACACCTTCAGAGTCTGGCCCTTCCCATGCAGACCAAGTTGTTCTTGTAAAAGGCATTAGGCTGCTAAGCTGCATGGAAGCTTTAAAAATTGACACAATATTGTTTTATCAAAGGAACAGAAAAATGCCAGCATTTCACAGTTAAACACCATGACTGTAATTGTGAGAAAGGTGAAATGCTGAAATCCAAGCTGTTCAGCTCTGAAGCTGCTCCATGTCTTTATTTGCCTGTGCATGTGCTCTGGTGGGGTTTGCTCCATGCTGGCAGCCTGCAGTGGAATTCAGCTGCTGTCTGGAGCTGGGACAGCTCCTTCTGCCTGCAGCTTGTGGACAGGGAACAGCCATCCACTGCCATCCTGCTGGTGTCCCCTCCTGACCCATCCAGCTCACACCTGGACAGTCTGGCACCCTGTGTGAAATAGTTCAGTGGTTTTTAAATGTAAATGGGAAACTTGTGCTTTTGAGCAGAGAAGGGAGGAATAACAGAGGTTTATGGGCAGATATATAGATGGGACTGAGGATGTGCAGAGTGAGATGGGGAGCTGGCATTGTCACCTGTAGCCATGGTGCTGCTGCTGGGATCTCCAGGGGACTCACAGCCCAGGGACTCACAGTTTCTGCAGCTCCTGGTCTTTAGCAGACCTGCTTCATGTTCCTTGTAGATCCTAGCTGGCTGGAAATGCCATTGATTAAAAACCCTACCCTTGAGCTGAGCACGATGGGGTCCATCCTCAGGCAAAAGGGGCAATTTTTAGCCCAACCACAGCAGCACAAGGCAGCAGAAAGCCTGGCCTTGAACAAAGTTGTTGTAAAGGTCTGTGTACATACCAAAGACTGGCAGAGAGACAGGAAGAAGAAACTCTTGCTTCCTACCTTTGGTGTACGGCTGTGTTTGCATCTGTAGCCTGATCTTGACCAGTTCCACGGGCGTGCCAATGCCCACAGAGATGACCCCTGCCACGACGCTGGCCAGAGTCATGTCGGCGAGCGAGGGCGTGGTGGCCGAGTCCCCGTGGCGGAGCTGGCTGAGGAAGCGCTGCGTGTTGCTGAACACCCCGAACACCACCGAGCTGTAGATGCCAATGCTGGCCAGTGGGAAGGACATGCCCTTGAAGAAGCCGGCCAGCTACCCAGGAAAGGGAGCAGGGCTTAGGAGACTGAGCAGGACTGAGCAGTGTAAAGCCCAACTTGTCTATCAGGTTAAAAATCACAGAATCACGCAGTGGTTTGGGTTGGAAAGGACTTTGAAAGTCATCTCGTTCCAATCCCCCACCACAGTCAGGGATGAAATGTAAATCCAAGTAGCAGATGTCTCCTGGATCTGACTGTTTGCACACGCTGAGCAAAGGAAATTGGTTCATGCTGCTAAAGGCTTCTAAAGATTGTGCACAATGCAAGATATGGTTGAAAGCACGGGAACCCACATAGAAGTGCCTCGTATAGACAGTGTTTGTTCTGGCTTCACCAAAATCATCAAAATGCCTCTGGGAGACCTTTGCCAGTGGGATCAGGCAAAAGAGTCACTGTGGCTGCACCACATGTGGAGACACTGATCATTCCACGCCAGGGATCTCTCTTTTCCCTATTGCAGACACCAAGTGGGTTACCTTAGTTAAGCAAGAGAAGGCTGTAGGAATTTGCAGGCTCAATGGCATAAACTTTATTGGTCTTTATATAACTGCTGGTGTCAACGGCATTTTGTACAACTGCTTTATCCATTTATCTATTGATTGACTTGCACTTTCTACCAGCACATTTAAAGTACGATGAAGTACTTACAGACTCATTTCTGTACACAGTGAGAACACACTTGAGTGTGTTTCCATATCCTTGTCCAGCTTGCAAACGAGTCTGCAAAAGACATTTGTAAAATGTGATTAAAATCCTATGCTTCCAGCCCAATGGAGGCTCATGCTACATAAACAATGTGTACTTTGCTTTGAGAGCAAGTCCTTCCTTAGTTGTAAAGAGAACTGAGCAATAAAATAAGATGTATGTGCATCCACCCTCTTGAACTTTGCCAGAAGCAAGGCTAAGCAGGATCTCACAGCCTGAAGCTCTCTGCAACATCTGGAATCGATGACTGTCAAACTGCTCTCCAGTCTGGACTCACCACAGCAGGCTGCTGGTGTGCAGTGCTGTCATTGGCAAGGGCCTGATTTATGTGGAAATTGGAGAATGGTGTGGTCTTCTCCATTTGGAGAGGGAGGGCTGGGATGTGTTGCAAAGAGAGTAGAGGTGAGCTCCCCTGGGAGACTTCTGGGGCCCTTCTGCTCCAAGGTGGATTTTAAGACATAGAGATATTAACTGGAGCTAAAGTAATTCAGTGTCATCTCAGAAATTCCCCATGCTTCACTAAAAAACACAGTTTCATATAATTTCAAAAAAAGACATTTCATTTCTGGAAAGCAAATTGGTTATACACTTTCCAACACATTTAAGGAATGGCACGTGAGTCACAACCAAACCTACAGGATTAGGCATTTCCCCTTCTCATATGTATATATTTAGATAGTCTTTCATTCAATCTGCTCAAAAGATTGCACTAGAAACATCCTAACAAGGGATGCATTTTTTGGGCTTAGAAGTGTGCAAGGAAATGGAAGCACTGTTCACTTCACAGCACCTCAGGCTTCATCTTGGCTGATGTCAGAGCTCATTTTTTATAGAAAGACACACATGCTCCAACAAGAATGTTTTTAGGAAATGGGTACAACATTTCTGACTGTATTTATCAGCACTGCTGCTAGCAATGAAGTCTGAAGGGACACTGCCAGCCTGCGCTGGAGGGTTGGTGTCCAATCGCCT
The DNA here is from genome assembly GCA_013400315.1 of Bombycilla garrulus. NCBI lineage: Eukaryota > Metazoa > Chordata > Aves > Passeriformes > Bombycillidae > Bombycilla > Bombycilla garrulus. The sequence goes on from VXBU01003981.1 coordinate 36,186, forward strand.
CTGCTGGATCAGCCATGATTTACACCAGGGTGAAGCAGGAAATTATTTCGGAATTTAAAGCCCGAAGGAATGTGGGTCTGCCAGAGTTCATGACTGATGAGAGCTTTTGGATGGCAAAGAGCAGGTTGGATGGCACAGTTTGGCCCGGAGCCCTGCAAGAGGCTGCTAGTGCCACCGTGGGACCCTGGCAGGAGCAGCAGGGACCAAAGTCTGTGCTCACCTCTCAGGCCAGGCTCAGCCCTCACCCCGGGGAGGCTCCATGCAGCTGTTTGCACACATGGAGCATCCCCACTCTGTTCCAGGCCTGGCCAGAGGCCACAGAGAAGCAGCAGCAAGAGCGTATTCAGAATATTTACTGAGCACTCAGAACAAGCTGGTGTGTGAAGAGAAGATGCTGCCATGGCTCATGCAGCACACATTGTGCAGTGTGGGCAGGCCCAGGCCATGGGCACAGACTGGGCATTCCGTGACTCACACTGGGGATAACAGGGCTGGGGGGACCAGGGGAAGGTGACTGCACCCCAAGTGACCCAGGACAAAGTCACCCCAGTGCCCAGCCCTGCATTCCCTCCTGGCTTCATCTTAGTCCAGACATTTCCACTTTGCCTCTATGGACTGGATTATTTTTTTCTTTTAGCCAGTAACCAGGCATTTAGAGGTTCAAGTTAATATATCTTTTGAGTAACTGGGGGCAACTGAGTGTTCTCACAATCTAGTTCTCACACACATTTCCCTTAGCTAATCTGTAAACACTCTGCACTGGGTGCCACCCTGCTGGCATCTGTGATAAAATCAGCTACTACAAGTATGGCTATACCTCTGGAAAGTTACCCTTTTTATGTTTTGATTAGATAGGACTCTTGGATGACACCCAGAAGCTGAAGAAAGCTCTGGGGAAATGAATGCAATGGGTAGGATGAAAAATGAGTAAAGGCACAATTTTTAGAGTTTTGCAAAGACATAGGGAAAAACAGCTGCTGGAGTTTGGTGGAAGCTGCAGCAATGAGAAGGGGTGGCTGAAGGGGGAAGAGGTGGCTTGATGTACTATGGCTTAGATGCCACTTACCCCACAGAGCCTTATACTCAGTCCTGCCTCCTCCCCCAGATGCGGAAAGGCCCCTGATTCCCTAGAGGCTTTGGATGCTGCTGAGCAGCCCCTTTGCTGGCCTAGTGCTGTGTAAAGACTCTCTTTTCCACTTTCCTGCTCCTGAATTTGGAACATAGCAAGTCTGCCTACTTGGTATTCCCAAGGCAAAGCCTTGCCCAAAGCCGAGAGCAACGGAGGGGTCAGCCTGACAGTTGTCTTTATAACCACTGAAGGATGGGCTTGCTCTTTCTTGGCATCCAGAAACTCGATGTTTCCGAGCAGGATTCTCATAGCCAGACTCCCCCAAACCAGGCAATGATGTCGTGATCACCAGCCTGAGATGGGGATTGCCTTGGCAACGCTGGGCAGAGCCTGCCTTTGCAGCCCGTGCCCTGCCCGTGGCTGGGTGGTGTGGGCAGCCTGGTGGATCCTCCTGCATGGGGCCTGCACCCTCCTCTGCACATGGATGCTCTTGGGGCTGGTGTCACTTTAGCAGCTCAGAAAGAAGAGGGCTGGCATCCCCAGATCCCAGGAGAGCCTGGCGTGTGCAAGAGGATGGCTGTGGTGCCTGGGGAAGGGATGTGGTGTGGGCCATGCTGGGCCCTGCCTCCTTGGCATCACCCTCCAAAGGTCTTCAGGGTGCAAACACCACCAGTGGCTTTTGGGTTTGCCACAACTGGCAGCCCTGCCTGGTGCCAGAGCCAGGCTCGAACCAGAGTAGGGAACACAGAATTGTAGAGTAGCTCAAGTTGAAAGGGATCTTTTATCTTTTAATGTTATCTATTGCAACCTCCCTGCAGTGAGCAGGGACATCTCCAACTAGGTTGCTCAGAGCCCCATCCATCCTGCTCTTGAACGTTTCCAGAGACGGGCATCCCCCCACCTCTCTGGGCAGCCTGTGACTGTGTTTTACCACCTTTTTTGTATAAGACTTCCTTGTATCTAATCTAAACCTATTCTCTTTCTGTTTAAAACCAGTACCCCTTGTCCTATCACAATGGGCCCTGCTAAATTCTGTCTTTATTTTAGACTCCCTTCAAGTACAAGAAGGCCACAGTAAGATTTCTTTGGAGCCTTCTATTCTTCAGGCTGAACAACCCCAACAAGGGCAGAGAAGCTAAAGTGATGAAAGCTGCCCAGAAATGCCTGAGCCAAAAAGAAAGGAACAGGATCCTTCTCCCTATCTCTGCATCACAGGGATGGTCAGCTTGGCTGAGTCAGGATGCACTGGTGTGTGCATGGGCTTGTCTGCCTCTTGCTGACAAATTCCTTCTTACTTCTCTAAATCCTTCAGTTGGAGGAATAGTTATCAAGTGGGAATCATAAATACTATGCGTCACAGCCCTGGGATAACAATTTCAGCACTCTGCCCTTCCAGCGTTACCAGCACTAAGAAAACACATAAAAATGTGCCTGCAGCAAAACAAATACCGTTCTGTCATTGCCCTTTGAATACTAGTCTATGGCAAAGTTCAATAAAACATTGGCAGAACTGTTCAATGAACCACACGTTAAGTAAGGCCAGGTTAATTTTCAGCATTAATTCTCCACAGAAGAACTTGCACGGATCAGTCAGTTCTTTTAGTTTTTCATTCAAAATGAGCATTGGAGAGGAAGAAATTCTGTGAAAACATTCCAAATTCCCCTTTGGGATAAGTGAAGGTCCTTTGAGGCATCAGCTAGAGAGAAGGTCTGAACTGGGAGTGTTTGGGTGGTGACATGTGCACGCAGTTCCAAGTGTTTTACCTTGACCGTGTCCAGGGGATGGCCCGCAGCCACACTGGCAATTCCTGGGGATGAAAGCAAAGTATTATGCAAAGAATTGAAGCTTTTGTGGCAGGACAGGATGCAATGGGTTAGGAGAGAAGAGATTTCCATAGGAATAGTTGTAAGGGGCCTAGCCCAAGCAATGACCAGCATGGTGCCCTGGCCCTGACAACAGCTAAAAGCTGAGCTTAAACACTTTCCTGTGTACACTCTCCTGGACTCCTTCAGCTTTACACCTCAAAGGCACTGGAGAAGGAGAAGTCATGTTTCTGTATCCTGTCCAGGACCAAGCCCTTTCACACTCCTGTAAGCTCACACAAATTTTTAACGTCAGAATGGTGAGATTCCTGTTCGACACAAGACAGTGCTTTCTCAGAGCGACATCCTAGCTGACTGCTAATGGACCCTCAAATTCCTCATCCTTTGCTGTTTCAAGAGAAGTTTATAGAGCTATCTGTCAGAGGATTCAGATACAGAGAATACAGAGAGTCCTGCTCTGCATAGATCTCTCCAGTGCCATCCTGCCTTCTTCCCCATGGTTCTCTGGGGAGAAATTGGCCCATATTCTCTTACCATTCACCCACCTACTCACACCGCTCACTGCCAGGAGCTCTCGTGGCAGGAGCACAGGTTGGTTTCCCTCTTCTCAGGAGAATGGAACACCTGTGTGCCATGGCCAGGATATGGTTTTGTGCATTTGTTACAAACAACACTAGCAGGTTTTAGGGTTTGTGGAGCGTGGGTAAATTGTAATGCACCATCAAATCTCTGTGCAAAACAGGTGCTTTGGGGGCTACATGTAATTTCTCACTCATAGCGGGTTAGTACTGAAAAGAGCATCATGTCCTTGGTCAACACATTATGACGTTTTCTAAAAATGTTGAAAAAAGTCTCCTCTCCTCCCAGACCTGGGACCACCCATGGTCTAGTGCCATGCATGAAAACTCTCAGCTGCCACTGCCGCTGATCCCTGGTGTCTGTTCCCCTGCCAGGACATCCTGTCCCATTGCTGGGGGTGTGCAGCAACAGCACAGGGCAGTGGTGCAGAGAGAGCAACCACAGCCTACAGAGATCAAAAGCCAGCTGCTCACGCAAACCTTTGGCAGAGGTTTTTGTTTTTTTGGTCTGCTAACTTATTAACCTCCTCTGGCAGGACACCCGTGAGCCACCTCACGCCCTGCTCCTGTGTCGGAGTCTGAGGGGTCACCTGAGCAGAGGTTTGCTCTGCGGTGGCAGGTGCCGCAGTGGATCCTCTGTCCTGCTGCAGCCCTGGGGGTAGCAGAGCTGCTCACCCTCTCAGCTGGCAAACCCGGTGGGCATCTCTCGGTTCCATAAACCTTGTCCCGGTACTGACGCATCTACGTGTCGTTTGGCTTCCTCTTCTTTCTGTTATCTGTTTCCCGATGTTTGCCATCGGAATTCCCAGCAGACAGGATCAATCCCTGCCCTGGCCATCAGCCCGGTGGCGGCGGTGGGAGGCGGGGTGAGAGCCCGGCAGTGCCTGTGCCGGGGATGGGGACACGGGGAGCCCCGGGCTGACAGCTGCCAGCCCCCTCCGAGCCCGGCGGCGCTTCCAGCCGCGGACGCAAGGACGGGAGAGCCGGCGGGAGCTGGGGGCGTGCGGGCGCCTCTGGAAGCCGGCCCCGCACGGCAGCATCACAAGTTCTAAACTTGACTTTTAACTACCCCGCCACGGCAGCGGGGTCACACCGCGCTTGTGAAGCAAAGCAAAGCGAACCGTGGGAGACGCCGGGCGGAGGCACAGACCGTGGGTGACCCGGCCACCCCACCCGCGATCACGGCACCACTCACCGCCCACCAAGCCCGCCACGAAGTCCTGCAGCTNCGGCGCCGGGGCTCGTCCGCCGGGGGATGGGGGCACAGGGGGATGCGCATCACCCCGGGCTTCCGCACCACGGAGCGGGAGGAGCGGCGTCGCCCCTTGGGCTCGCAGGGGGGGACGGGGCTCAGCGTAAACGGGGAAAAGGTAGGGATGTGGGGGAGGTGATGTACACTCGCGAACTGAAGGTGTAAGTACAGAAATAAAGAGTGTTACACCCTTAATCACTTGAAAAATATCTCTGTTCCCTTCATTGAAATGACTGTTTCATCGTTTGAGGAGGTATCCCCAATTTCTATATAGCCTTTCCAGGAGATAACCCCAATTCCTGTATTTTGGGAAGCAATGAACACTTGGACCCCTGAACCATACCTTCTATGTAGTATGCACGGTTTTATTACACATCTGTTACATGCTTCTCCTGTGTCCTGTCTTTCCCAGAGTCAAGATTCCAGACCTGGTTTATTCTCCTGTCATGCAAGATGATACTTTTCACTCTCCTCAATCATTTTTTTAAAAGTCTTTTAACTGTGCAGTCAGAACCACAAGTGATAGGAAAGAACCACTCAGCAGAATAAAGATGATTTCTGTTTTGATCTCAATCCCTTTTCTGGGAATTCCTAACATGCTTTCCTGACTGGGGCTGAAGGCTGAACTCCCTCTTTTGAATGATGAGTACCTGATCTTGAGCCCAACCTGCCTGTTGTGCCTCCTCTGTGGCACTTTCAAATAATAAATCTAATGCTTATAGCTGAGCAGCACCTGGCCACTCAATGCAGGACCTCCTCAAGATCCTCAGCCAGCTCTTCTTGTGCCCAGCAACTCCATCAGAAAAGTCCTCTTGGACTCCAGAGGCATGACTGCTCTGAAAAAGATGTCTTGGCCCTTGGCCACTGTACACATACATCTGGCTGAGGTTTACACTACAGCCCAAAGCAAATTTTACTCTGTCTAGACTAGATTTCTGTAGGTGACAGTTCCTTTGGTCAGTTTGGGAGGCTTTCTGACAAAACTGGCATCAGGTTTGCTATACTGCCATCCTTAAATGTAAGATTGGATTTTCTTTAAGTGTATTTGTCTCTGTTGTTCTGGTAACTACAGAAAATGTTGATAGCTCATGAGCAAGAAATCCTGAATGACAAAATACTGGCTGAAAATATAAATATCTAAATTCTTTCCTTAAAAAATTGGTATTTCCATTGCTAAAATAATGTATTCCACAAAAGACCTTAAAACAATGTTCCCTTATGTTCATGCACATATACACAGGAAACCTTATCACCGAGTTGGCTGAAGGAGGCTTTTGTCTAGAAATTGCTTATAGAAATTTAATATTGTGTGTATGGTTATCAGCTCAGATAATCTACACCTGAAACTTTAGATTTTTCAATGCATATAACAATGCTCATTCTTCATGAGGAAGGTTTTCCTCAAGCACCAGGTCACTAATGGATTTTGAGAGGGACTGTGGACCTGCATAAATGTTGGAGAGAACATGTGTGCACAAGCACTGTGGAAACATGTCAGTTATTTTCTCAAACTTCTTTTTAGAAGAAATAATATTCCACATATACACTAACACACAAAAAGTTTTTGTCCTCATTTTTCATGCACGTTTTCTTGCAAAACCAGAAGAAAAGCTGCCTGAATGAGGTAATTGTTCAGATAGCAGCATTAATCATTAATCATATGAGTACTCTTTAACTGGGAGTAACACATTTCCATGCCAAATTCAGAACATCTGCTAACTCAGGGAGAATACTGGACATGTCTTTGTGCAACGCTGAACCTGGAGCAGAAACCACGTGTTATGGAGTGTTTACACTAAACAACTCCTGGCCTAGAGCAGGGAGGCAGGGAGGCTGGGACAGCCTGAAGGGAGATGCCCTTGCAGCTGTCTCTGTGGACACACCCGGGGGTGCAGGACGCTCGAGGCTCTTGCTGCCCACAAACCTATGGACGATCCCAGAGTGGGCAGGGACTTGTGTCCAAGCCTGGACAGTCAATGTTTGCTCAGCCCCTCAGTGCCCTGCTCCTCTGTGCTTTCTGAGGGGGTGTTTGTCCCTGAAGCATAGTGGCTGTCACTCAAAAGGGTTTATCCTTAGTATGGACTGGGAGCGGGTGAGCACTGCCAGCCAGGCTGAGGCACCTCTCTGGTTATGCACAGCTGAACCTGTGCTGCAGCTCCTTCTGCTGCTTTGAGCAGCCTGGCCCTGAGGAAGGGTCCTGCCCATGGCAGGCAGGTTGGAACTGGATGAGTTTTAATGTTCCATCCACCCCAAACTGTTCTAGGATTCTATGATTCTGTGATTTTTACCAAACTGGACTGAGCTGGGACTGCTAAAGCACAGCTGCTTTTGTGCAGTGGCACTGGCAGGGGCATCTTTGCTGTCAGAAGCGTTTTCCAGTGCTGCCATGTCCTGCCCGTGGCCTGAGAGGCTCAGGGCTCTTATCTCCACCTGCTGCTGTTAAATTGAGCGCTGTGTATTGAAACCTGTGCACACACCTCCATCTCCCAGCTTTCCTGGTTGGTAACAGGCAGCAGTGACCTATGGAAAACTGGGAAGGGATCCATCCTTTCTGCTGCTCTGAGTCGAGCCTGGGCTTGTAGTCACTCAGAAGTGCTGGTCAGAGGGAGATAAGTGTGGTTTCGATTAGGGATGAGCAATTCTCTTCCCCCTACCAAGAGGGGGAACAGGGAGATTGTGTCATCCTAAACACTCTGGATCTCTGGATTCTGCCACAAACCCTTTTTTTTTT
>VXBU01003981.1:43659-130989 GCA_013400315.1 Bombycilla garrulus
TTTTTTTTTGCAGTACCACTCTGTTTTGACCAGTTTACAGTTTCCATGGCAGGTTCATAATGCTACCAATAAAAAGGTAGGAATTTCTCACTGTCCTACCAGGAGCTGTGTATCTGTGTATTTTCTCTGGGAGAGCATTGCAGTGAAGGAACTGGGACAGACTCAGGAACTTGTGGTAGATTCACACTTAACCGCTCTGGGAATTAAAGAATCAGCTCAGCAGGGACAGAGTATGTTAGAGATAGAAAGGAGTTATTAATTTCATATCCATCTGTAAATGATTTCTGGGCTAGGATGCATTTCACTGTAAATTCACTTTCAAATTTCCTTTAAATATTCTCTTTAGATTCCTTTAAAATATTAACCTGTTAGTAACAAATAATGGCTTAAGCTGCTGGACAAGGTACAAGTAAAATGACATTAAACCTCACTGCTGCAGCCAGAGTCACTGGCACCAGATTCTGATGCTTGGTGTCTCTTTGAGGGGCTGAGTTGCATGAGCAGAGCCCAGTAAATTAAAAAGCAATGTACAAACAGTCTGAAGCAATGTGTAAGTGGTGGTAGGAGGACAACTTCATGGCTAAAGCAACCAGACAGACCCAGGCTGTGAGAAGACACGTCAGGGGGCACATAGCAGAAATAGTTTTCCCCTCCAGGAGCTACCAAACAGGCCTGTTTCTGTAGGCAGCAAAACATGAGTGCTTGCTCTGCAGGAATGTGCATGGCAGATGAATTAGAGGATACAAACACACCAGAAACATGCTTGGAGGGCCCCACTGTGAACAGCTGAAAAGCTCTTCTCTGTCCTTCCTTGCCCAGGACTTGGGCAGTGTACTGCAGGAGAAGCATTCCAGGAAGAACTAGGCAGTGAAGGGAATCTTCTGTTTTTTCATCAACTCTAGCTATATCATCCATATCATATATCATATCATATCAATCATATCATATCATATCATATCATATCATCATATTTCTCTATCTGTTTATTTTTATTTAGGGAACTCTTCTGACGAATGCCTGAAGTAGCTGATATCCCATGAGAAGATCTCTCTCCAGGCCTACAGGCAAGACCCAGCTGATGCAGTTCCAGGGTGCTGCACAGACCTGGGAGCAACTGGGCTCAGTGTCCAGCACCAGGCATCTAACATATCTGCCCTATCTAACATATCTGCCATATCTAACATATCTGCCATAGCCCCCAGATCCCAGCCTGGCTGAGCACCAGCCAGCAGTCAGGGCAGACATTCCATGAGCAGCTCTCAGACACCATCCTTTTCTTGAGAAATGAGCAGCCCTGTCCACTGCTCTGAGCTCTTCCTCTGCCACGATTTGTGGAGAGCAGGAGGAGCAGCAGTATCTGGAGCTGGCTGAGCTGCAGCCACACTCCCACCCCGGCAAGGCTGACTGTCCCACAAGCTCAGGAGGTTTTGGCTGAGATGAGCCAGCTCAGCAGGACATGCTTGAAGCTGAGAGCAGAGCAATGCTGTAAAAGGCAGCTACAGGATGGCAGCAAAGGTGCTCTTCTGTGTCCTGGCAGGAGGAGACAGCCAGCTGTGACTCGCGCTCCCTGCTCCCATTGCCTGGGTTCATTTTCCACACAGCAGCTATTGATGAGACCTGGAAAGAGCAGGAAGTTTCCCTGGCAGACGCAGCTGGGCTGGCAACCTGTGGCTGTACTGCTGATGAGCCTGAGTGGAGCTGGTGGCCGCAGGCATGAACAGGTTTTTGAGTTTTGACTGTTCCATCAGCAGCTCATGGTGCTCAGCTCAGCCCCACCACACTTCATGGCCATGTCATAGAACCACAGAATGGTTTGGGTTGGAAGGGACCTTAAAGATCCTTTCATTCCACCCTCCTGCTGTGGGCAGGACACCTTCCACCAGATCAGATTGCTCAGGGCTCCATCCAAACTGGCCTTGAACTGGCAAAGGATGCGGCATCCACACCTTCTCTGGGCAACCTGTTGCAACCCCACAGTGAAGAACGAGAAGGTCTCAGGGAAAGGGCTGGTGACCAGGAGGAATTTTCTCAACACTTGGGACAGGATTTATTCCTTTGAGTTTTATGTTCATTTCAGTTCTCTGCCTGCCATGGCAGCCCCCTTGGGCATCTGAGATGAGCTGTGGCTTGTCATCCAGTGGGAACATACGGTCAGGTGTACACAGTCCCACTGCAGACATCTACATTTAAAATAATCCCCACTCTTGTTTTCCAGGTCTTGTGTCAAGTCAGACACCAGGCAGAGACTCTTCAGGTGGGATGTGTTTGGTTTGAGCTTCAGCTTCGTGTGATCAAACCCCTTCTGCTGACATGCATTTGCTAGATACCACATCTGGAATACCAGCAGGTGAATGCACAGTACTTCACACAAACCCCATTGGCCACTGTAAATTAGAATAAACCCTGTTTTTCAGCTTGTGGAAGCTGGATGTCTAACTCTCTAGAAAAAGAAATGGTAAATTGGACCTTGTTTTTTGTAAATCACCTTGAAAATCTCAGTAACTCTGAATAATAAAATAGTCAGTTCTAAAACTAAATTTAAATGGTGTGAGGGGTGTGTCATGAAACTCATCATGGTGGGAAGAGGAGCAGGATAACTTTCCAGGGTGAATACCCTATTTGCTTGGAAACATCTCCGCAATCAATAACACTAGGAAGAGGAATTGCAAACAGCACAGTCAACTGGAGATTTCAAAATTGCAAGTACCAATCATGGTTCTTCAAAGCTGCAGGAAAATTTACATGAGAGAAGCAAACACCTCTGCTTTGTGGGCAATGCTTTGATTGAATGGGCACAGTGAGACAGTTTCTCATTTGTGTTAATGGAGAAGCATCCTTTGTTTGTGTTCAGTCTCATTGATTCCCTGCTGATTCCCTGCTCACAAAGCTCCATTAATTCACTGTGGAGTCTATAGGAAGAATTTGTGTTCATCCTTTCTGGAAGGTCTTGCAGCATCACTGTAGTGAAAGGAAAAATCAAGAGAGCATCAAGCTGAGAAGGGCTTGGGTAGGAAAAATCAGCAGAGTGAAGATGGGAAAATGGGGAGCAGAGCCTTGGGTCTGCTGGAGAAAACCTGTTCACTCTTTGCAAATCTCTCCATGGCAATTGTCTGACAGTACAGACAGGACTACAGGAAGGTCCCTCTGAGGTTCCCTGAAGTCCAGTCAAGCAGGGAAGAGTGATGCACCTTCAGCTGGGGCTGGATGTGTCCTTCTGCTTTTTGGCTCCAGGAGCTGCTGAGGATGAGGAATGCCTCAAGAACAAAATCCTGCTCATGGCTCCTTCCCCTCAGACACGTGTGTGACCTGCCCCGGAGCTCACTGAGGGCTTGTGTGCTTGAGAGTTGCCCATCTCCTGGACAAACAGGGAAAGCAAACGCTCTGGAGCAAAGAGCCAGACCTTCTGCTGGGCTCTAGCAGAGGGAGGCTGCGACAAGCACTTTGAGGGAAAAAATCCGGTCAGTGAAATTCTGGCAGAAGCAGTTGCTAATCACACAGGGTCCCATTCCCAGCCAGGCAGCTGGGTGCCACGGTCTGGGTGCTGTGCAGGGTCATTCCCTGCATCACAACATCTCCCACTGGTTTTGGTGTTCCATGGAACACGGGGACATCTCAGCACCTGTGTCCCCACGCTGGGCTCCACGTAGCTCAGGCTGCTGAGCTTTACAGCAGGAGCTGGGTCCTTGTGTGCAAATTCTGGAGCTTTTCACTCTGGAAATCTGTGGATCAGAGACCAGATCTGGCCTGAGTTGTGCTCTTGTGGGGCCTGTCCAAAGCTCAAGGAAATGTTTATTCTTCAAAATGTATTATTTTGCCAGTGGCTCATTCCTGTGCATCCCTGCTGTCATTCCAGAGACACCCTCAGTGTGACCACTACCAAAAGGAATTTATGCACAGAAACTTCAGGTCCAGCCTGGGTATTTGCCACAGATGCAATACTGAGTAATTACCTGGTTGTATATATCGATACTTTTCCTGCAAAAACTATGAAAGCAACAGAAACAAATTGGTGCAATGAACTTTCCAAAGCAACAAGAGCTAGATTTTGGTACCTTGAGAACGCCAGACCCCCGAGGACGTGGACCTGATGTTTGATAATATTTGGGCCGACAGTGCCACCAAAAGGAAATGGTTTAAACTACCCATCCTAGAAATGCCTCCTGACTGCTTTTGGAGCAGTTTTCCTCCCTCCAGATCTCTGCTTTACCCTTCCTCAGTACATCTGTCTGTATAAGAAACACTCACAGCACTCCTGAGGCACCGGGGAAGAGAAATTAGTGATTTAGCTGGGAGATTCTCTTTTTAGCAGCTAAAGATTTCTTTAGCTCTTTAAAATCATATGAAATTGCTTGGCTGCTAAATTGCAGCACATGGAGAAATTTTATTCTTTGTTTTGGAAAACAAATTCCCCATATTCTGCCAAATAACATTTTATTTGCTCACGGTTAACTGGAATAATTTTATCATTTTGTTTCCAATCAGGCACTATGACAAGAAATTAAACATATTAGAGTTTTCTCAGACCTTTAAAGCATCCATTGCTGTGGCTGACTTTGCTAAAATAAGCCTATCTGATGGGCTTTACATTAACCTGGTATCACAACTGCTAGTTTATTTTAATTTAATGAGGATTCACAGTCTCCATTTACAGAGGAAGATGGATTAAAATGCCTCTCTGGGACTGGTTTTTCGCAGCTCTGGCAGCCGGGATGGCTGCAGAGGGTGCTGTTCACCTGCTCACACCAGCGCCGAGATGGACTCTGCCCAGCAGGACAGACCCCTGGCAGACAGGAGGATGTTAAAGAATTCTCCTGCTAGCATGTCAGTGCACAGACCTGTATGCTGCAGCTGCATCTGAAGACTTTGACTGAATATGACAGAGAAAAGCACATCCCAGCCAAGTACTGTGATTTGATGCCTTGGATAAAACGCTGTTTGGATACGTAGCACAGCAGGGTCTTGCAGCTCTTGCTGGGTCTCAGCACACCCTGGGTGTCCCCAGCCTGGTGTGTTTGAGGGGAAAAAGCCAGAGAAGGATGTTCAGTGAGACCGGGATTGGAGCAGAGCAGGAGGGATCATTGAGCTTTGCACAAGCTGTGCTTTCCTTGCTGTGGGGGAAGGATCTGTATCCCTATTTCTTTTTAATCTGATGATGGGGAAAGCAGGACTTGGCCTCCCTGTACTGATGAAGTATAAAAATAGTCTTTTATCACAGTCTTAAAGATCTTTGTCTTTTCCCAGCATTTGGCACGAGCTGTTACTTGTTTTACCAACCTGAAAAGGTGCCGTTTGTTCCTGAGGAATGGTCCGGGCACAGCTAGGCTGCCAGTCCTGCCCTTGGGGCTAAGAGCTGGAGCTCTCCTGCAGCATCACGGGTCAGGAGTCAGTAATTCACTCCTTTGGTATGATTCAAAGCTTCATCCTCTGTTTGCAAACGCAGCTTCTTGCTCTAAATAATGACAAAACTAGGCTGTGCTCCTACTACCAAATGCTGCCTTCTGCCCTTTCATTTGGTTTTCTCTGTTTCAGAGGGGCAGGGTACAGGTTTCACTGTGGTGCTTGCAGGATGGGGCAGTAGTGAGGACATGGATGCAGGTGATGGTGGGAACCACCAGCCCTCTCCAGCCATGAAGATCTTTTACAGAACTCAGCAGCTGAGATGATTTTTTCATGATGGCTTTTTAATCCATTTCATTTCAGCATTAAATGCTTTTGCCCTCCTCACCATCAGCTACCCAATGGTTTTGAAAGCTGTTTTCCTCCCTTAAAATTCCTGCCATGGTTTTGCTTCTGATTGCTCTTGGGTTTCCTCTAATCCTGCCTCTCCAGTGAAGGCATCTGCAGTTCCCCCACTCCCCCAGACCACCTTGAGCACCGTGATTTTTCACCATTTGGCTCATCACCTATGCAATTAGTTTCCATTCAGAGGGTACACACTGGTGCCAGCTAACAGATGCAGCCAACAGACTGGTCTGAATGGGCCAAAGGTAATGCTGACCTTTTGAGTCGTGGCTGTGACATTTTTACAGATGGATTTTTACCTGCTCAGGTTTTCTGGGTTTGTTTTTATTTGCAATCTCTTTTTTATTTTTTTTTAAATAATAGTTTCAGCAACATTTTTCCAGCTTTTTGCCTATCTTATCAGGAGGAGTAATATGAGAGGAGTCAGTCCAAAGCTGATTGAATTTTTGTTACTACTGCTGTGTGAGCATGTGGTGAGGAGTAGGCACTGGAGAGCGAGGGTCCTCCCAAGGGCTGGGACTGTGCAGGGAGAAGGCAGAAAGCTGCTGTTTGCAGCCTCAGCATCTCCCTCAACAGGGCATGTGGTATCCAGCCCATCAGCCCTGCCTCTCAAACCACAGCATTTTGCTTGTAAAAAGACAGAAAAAAAAGACAGAAAGGAGAAAAATGTTCTCAGTGAGGGACTTAGAAGAAGCGTCAGAAGACTTGTTCTCAAATTATCCCAAGATCATTCGTTTCCATCCATTGCTGCTGCAGCTCAGTGGAAAAATCGTAAATAAAACTAGTCCAGACCTGCTGTACATGAAGACAAGCAGAAACTTTCAGCTTGTTTTATTACCCCACAGCTGCTTGCTGCTGCATAGAGTTTTCTTTAGTTGGTGTGAACCAAATCTCAGAGCTGTAGGCACCACGCCTGGATGTGCTGTGACTTCATCCTTGTCCCTTCTCAGGTGTCCTGTTCTTCAGCAGCATATCCCAGGGAGCCCAGAGGGACAGAGCTGCAGCAGGTAGCGTTGAAGCTGTTTGCTGCCATCTAGAGTCTCACAGCTAGTGCAATTAATGCAATTAGCGGTGCTGGGGCCAGGATTAAGCTACCCAAGCTGCTGCTCTCACTACAGCTCGCCCCAGCACAGACTCACAGCCTCTGCTTTCTGCTTTTCTTTTCCTTCTGTGAGTTTTTATGTTTTATTTCGGAGTTCCAGTTGTCCTTGTCTCTCTCTCATCTTTCCCTCATAAGACAGCAGCAATGATTGGTGAAAAACAAAAAAGGTTGTTAGTGCTTTTTCTCCCCAGCTCTTTCATTGCTGGTGATTCATGAGTGCCGTGATTTCCCTTCATTTCTCCTGAAGTTTTCAGTAGTTACTTCCCCTGCCCATTCTGTGTGACCACGCAGTCTGAGAAACATCTGCACCCCATTAGGAGCAGCTTTGGGTACATAAAGCTGAATGCAAAAGGTAAAAAGCTCTTTGATGGCTGAGTTACTCTCTCATCCAGGAAGCAATCTGGCAATTGGCACAGGGTCCCTCGGGCATCCGAGAACAGGCTCAACCCTCCATTTCTTGCCCTGAAGCGACTTACACTGCTAAAATACTAAACCTGCTATGAATCACACCTTGAGCATGAAGAAGCTGATGGCTTCTGTGTCATTTAGCAATGTCAGCTTCCTTTTAAATAAAAATTTCTTGGTGGAGTGCTGTCATGGAGTCACCACCATACCCAGTTTCTGGCTGCTGCAGAAACCAACTTCACTCCATATTTTCTCAAAAGCTGGAACAAACTGAGACTGGAAATCTGACTTATTGTCAAGGAGCTCCAGGTAGATCTGACCGTGCTTGCTCAGGGACTATTTGGCAAATGGCCCATCAGACAGCAGGGGGCTTTGTGGTTAATCTTGGCCGTACATCTGAAGTCAGCACAGCGCTTTGCAGTGGCTGCCAGCTCGGTGTGGAACCAGCAGGATGCATCTCCATTGCACCCGAGTCATGAGATCCAGCCTCCTCCCATGAGTGGTTTTATGCCCCATCTGCCTGCCCTGCTTGTTTAGGCATGTCCTTTGAAATCTTTCCTCAGGAAGTTCTGAATAACCTTCAATTTTGGTGAGTTTTAGGATTTTTGTGCTCCATGCTGATGCGTGGTCTTTTTTCTCCTCCAGATGACCGGCACATTCCCTGAGAGCTCACCTCCCCTTTCTCCCAATGTACTTTCTGTTAAAGAATTTCAGATTTTTTCTTCTCTTTCTGAGAACAAGCAAAGATAGAAGTGTTTATCAGCCACTTGAAGTTTTATTTTTCCATTTTTTTTCATCTTCTAGGACAAGAGGAAACTGACTCAGGTTGCACAGAGGTGGTTTAGGTTGTCTGTTAAGGAAAATTTCCTCACCAGAAGCGCTGTCAAGTGTTGGAATAGGCTTCCTAGGGAAGTGATGGAGTCATCATCCCTGCAGGGATTTAGAAGACATGTGGATGTGGCACTTAGAGATGTGGGTTAGTGATGGGCTTGGCAGTGCTGGGTTAATGGTTGGACTCGACAGTCTCGGAGGGCTTTTCTGACCTAAATTGCCTGTGACTCTATTTTGAGGCTGATTTGACTGTGAAGCTCCTTCCATGCCCATTGCTATCCCCAGTCCCCTCTGATGGGTGAGCTCAGTTGTCCCTCCCTGCTCTGGACATGGTGAGCCACGTTTCCCAAAGGCTAGAGCATTCCCATCGTGTCCTGGAGAAAACTCACAAATGTGCAAGCAGCTTTTTTTTTTTAGCAACCTCTTGGTGCTTTCCCTGTGCCAACACGGTTTAACAATTAATTTTGGAAGCTGTAAGGTTGAAGCCCCTGCGGGCTGAGGAGTGTTTCAGACACAAAGGCTGAGTGTATTTCACATCCTCATCCACTCATTTTCTTAGTCTTTATATGAACATCATTGCAAGATTCTCCTTCCTACTTTCAAGTGAGAGCACGGTCAAAGCAGCAATATCCAGCCAGCTACAGTTCAGGCATGTCTGGGGAGGGCAATAAAATGCTAAAAAACAGAAAATGTTTTTGATGCTGCCTGTTGCTACAGCTGTCAGAGCATTGCTGGGAGCCGGGAGGAGATTCCTCCAAATTTCATAGCCAAGACATAGATGGATAACTAAAAATAAATCAAGGCAGTCACAGACCAGAGCCAATTTTTTTTTGCAATGGTGGAGAGAGAGGATCTTGATCTGGGAAACACAATGATTATTTTGTTTTCATAGAGTAATCACCAATTAATCATTTGGCTAATTGTGTTGTGTCATGAATTAGTTATAAACAGACTTCAGCCCAATTATGAGGACTCAACCAGATCATTTAATTGAATGTTTATGCTTCCAAAAATTTTTCACAAGACTTTTTTTTAGTAGCTGAACACATACATCTAACTGGAAAATGGCACACGTTTAAATCCCTGACAGCTAAAGATGCCTTAAATTACACCCTGCTGTAATTAGGAGGCTTAGTGCTGTATCCATAGCTGAGCTTGACCCCTGTGATAATGCCAGTTCTTTAAGTGTGTAATCATTCCTTTACATCAGATCCTTTTTTCATGAAAATGTTGGTATCTAAGGGAGTTCTTTTACTTCATCAGATGAGGAGACCTAAAATAAACATTTTTCTCTGTGCTGACACGTGGCAACATTAACAATTGAAAATAAAATTGCACGTAATATGCTCTTTCAAAGAATGTCCTCAAAGTTCTGGAGAAAATACCAGCTGTACATAGCAGACTAATACTTAGCAGCTCAGCTTATCCCTTGGGGGTACATCTGCCAAATATAAGTATTAATGAAAGAGAATTGTGACAGGAAGATTAAGATTCATTAATCATTATTATTAGCCATCATCAGGTGCTAACGGGGCAGCTGCTTAGAGTGAGACCCCCTCACATTTACCCAGAGCACCCATCCATGAGGGTGCTGTAAGAGAAGGAGCTCTTCAAATGAGGGGATCAGCACTCTGCTGCCAGAGGAAATGTATTCAGGGAGTAAATACACAGCTTGGTGACTGTGGGTGTGAGTCGGGTTCCTGAAAGCATGTGGTGAGACCAGGGGCAAAATCTCTGGTTTGAGGGAAAATGCAGCCAGAGAAACCAGGAAAAGCTGCAGCTCCCATGCTCCAGTGGGACATAGAGGATTTCACAAGCTTCCCCATCTGAGGCGTTGTTCAAACACTGTGCAGCTGTCAGACCCTATTGTTAGGTTTATATTGTGCTGGGGTTTTGATGTCTCAGCCATTGCAGAGCTTCGGAGTGGGAAAGAGTTCACTGCCTCCTCCAGGCAGGTTGGTGTCTATTTTCACAGCTCTGGTCAGCCAGGCAAGCTTAACTCCTCACCCTCCACCACCCTCCCTTTGCATTGCTTGTGCTATCAGTTTCCTTCAGGTCTTGCTCCTACAAGAATTTCCAGTTTATCCGTTTGCCTTTGATAATTTTGCTCAGTACAAACCACCGTGGAATGTGTTTACTCTTTGGTGTAATTGCAACAGAAGCAGCTCTGTGCCACTTCTAGGCTTTGGCATTATTTTTTCTCAGCTAAAAGCATGAGCAGGTGGCCCAGCCTCCCCCAGACTGCAGGCTATGGCCAGGCAGGTGGCTATGCCCCATGCAGTTACTGATGCACACCAGTCAGGGAATGGTTCACATTGGAAGGGACAACTGGAACTCGTCTAGTCCGAGCTCCCTGCTCAAGCAGGATCCCCCAGACCACATTGCTCAGGATTGGGTCCAGGTGGCTTTTGATATCTCCAGGGAAAGAGGCTCCAAGCCTCTCTGTCCCAGTGCTCAGTCACCCTCCCAGCACAGAAGTTCTTCCTCATTCACAGAGGTGGGTGCTCAGGAAAGCAGAGCACAGTCATTTCCCCGCACAGTGGATGTATTTCAAACATAAGTTTGGAGGAGTCCAAAGCTCAGGTGATCCTGATGTTCAGCTGTCCTTGGGATGCATTTCTCCATTTATATTTACCAGTAGCAGAAATCAGCCCGAGGACACCAGCCTTGACAAAAGGCTGCAAACCAAAATACATAGCACGTGCATTTTTCCATGTGAAACTCTAATAATTGCTGCAGAAATCAAGGACTACATAATTTGGATAAGGTGCTAGCATTTCTGCCTTGCCCACACCTGCATATCCCATCAACATTGCATTCCTGGTAAAGGCAAAAGTGCCCCCAGGAGCCTGGGAGGAGTTAATAGGGACTGGTAGCACGGGAGTAGGGACAGACAGATTTATGGGGGATTATGTAGGTCAGCAGGCAGTTTCTTTTTCACCATCCCTTCTCACCTGCATCATTAACTGAGAAAGGGCTGCAGACTGGGCCAGCCTGTGCCTTTACCCCAGCCCACCTTTTAATATTTTGGGCAACAGGTTTGTTTTGGGCAGGTACCTCACTTGTTCATTCTGGTGAGATTTGGGATATAGCTCTAGATAGGTGCAGAAACGTGTCTGTGTGTCAGGACAGAGTAATGGAATCCATTCCAGGGTCCAGGTGTGACAGAAGCACAGCTGCTTCCCCTCCTCTTGCATCAGCTCCCCTGATGAATAACTGGACCTTGCAACCCTTGCTTCTTCATTCCTTCGTATTTCCACGTGTTCCTGCTGCTGATCAGCATTCAGTACAGCCCTCAGGCACTGCCTTCAAACTGTCCCTGCTCTGCAGAGCACAGTTCCTTATCTCTGATGTGGCTCCTAAATTGCACTGGCAAAACACCGGATCCTGGATTAGGCTGTCCCAGCAGGAGAGCTGTGTTGTTCTCCCAGCTCTGGGCTCAGCCAGTGATGTGCATGTTCTGGTATTTGCACAGAGGTGTATATTCAAGGTATTCTCTAGTCACTCACCATAAATACAGTTCTGAAAGGAAGCCAAGTTGTTTCCCATTAATGACTCACTTCCATTCCTTCCCATCACGTTTCTGGGCAGGGACCTGTTTAAGCTTCTTTGTTTCATGCCGAGTTCTGCTCTTCTGTGATAAATGCTACTTGCCAAAAGCTTCCTTTCTAGCAGAGTTCCAAATAAAGTTATTAAGCCATAAACATTGACACAATGCAGAGTTGGGAGAGAAAGGAGAGCCCGGCTTGGGGCAGGGTGCACACCAGTACATTAAATTGTTGGGGAGCTAATTTTCTCCCTAAAACAGCATTTAGTGGGGTTCAGGTTTATATAAAGAATATGCTGTTCTGTTCCACATGAGGAGACTGGAGGCCCAAGCTGTACCTTGCTGAGGCTGATGGAGTTCTCTCATTGATTTTAGGAGTCTTTGGGTCCAGATCTTAAGGCCTGCCGCATTTTACTGAAACAAGTCTGTTGTACCTGACTTCAGAGACAAAATCCATGCCCTGCCATGTCTCTTTGAATATTTTTATTGACTTTGAAGTAGGTTTTTCCCAAGATGTACACAGACTAACAAATGTTGTAGCTAGAGTCTTGTCTTCCCTTTCCAAATGAAATCTGACATGAACTGTTGAGAAAGAAGAACCTGTATTATCAGAAATCCCCAAAGACATCTATAATCATCACCACTTTTGTTATTAAAGGGCATACTTTACCATGGTTTGTTTGGTTTGTTTTATGAATTAACTTTGTGAATTCATGAGATTAAAAGCTTAAACAGGATCAATGAAGACTGCACAGCATGCATCAAAGTAATTGCAGATTGTTTTTCAAACTCCAGAGGACTGCTAGTGTTGAAGAACTGAAGGCAGTAATTATGAATTTTTCAAATAGAGAGATGAAAGGAAATACATTATCAGGACACAAGGATGAACCAAACTGTGTGACTAGGACCACTCTTGGGCTGAAAGCACATGATGTCCTCACTAAGGCAGGAATCTGATCCATGGAGCAGTTTGAGAAAAAATCATTTGCTGCCTGTGTACAGGATGTTAAATATGTGGAAAAGTAATAAAGTAGCATAAACCTTAGAGAGAAATACAGAAGCTTCCAGCACTGCCCTCCATCCTTTCCTTTTTACCTCTGAGCAAAACTGTATGGAAAATACATTAGAATCATGAGTTTTGCTCAGCTCCAATTTCAAGATGGCAAAATATGATATGATATTTGCCAGCTTTTGATTAAAATTAGTCTTCTCTGATTCACGAGCATAAACCTTGTAATATTCTCATCTCCCAAATCCTTGATTCCTGATATTCGCTGATCCCATAAAATCATCAAGTACAGCTAATAAAAAGCAGCTAATTTCTATCTATTAAAAATCAGGCAGATTTGTAGATTTGATAGTACATCATTCAAAGTATTTTAATATGCCAAATTTATGGAAATGCTGAATTTAATATTTTCAGAACAATCCACACCTGCTTTTCAGACAGAATTCCTTCCCTTGTCTGCCTGATCCCTTGAGTTTGGATAATCTCATTATATTTTGCATGGCTTTCTTTCAGTGTACCCAAGACGTCAGCCTTCTTTGTGCTTAAACCAGAAACTGTTTCATACAGTCTGACTTAGCTCATCTGGAATCTGATTTATCTTGTTTTTCAGCAGGAAGGTGGCAGGAAGGTACTGCGGTGCCCCGGGAATTCAGGGATGCAGCAGGCATGCATGGTGCTCCCGTTGCATTCCTGATTCCAGCTAGGACAGTTGTGTGAGGATATTGGCATGAATTTCCACCAGTCTGGCTGACCCCAGGTTTTTTAACATTTTTTACAAACCTGGGAGTGAGGCACCAGTTCATCCTGAACAAGGCCTACAAGAAAGACTGGGATCAAAGCTCCTGTCTGGGAGCTCTGCTGGTTTCCAACATCTAACCAAAATCCCTTCCCAGCTCGTCAAAACCCACTGAAGTGCAGTGTAAGCAGAAATTATTATTAAAACCCCCACGTGCCTTGCATGGCTGCAGCATTCCTGGTCTCAGGAATCATAAAAATCTACACACTTACCACAGGGAAAACCAGTTTACCTATGGAGATGTGAAATAGTGAAATGTGATGTGTTTTTCTTCTTCAGTCCTTAAAACAGGTGACACTGGTACATTTAGTCATGACCTGTCAATACACTGTCATACCAGTGTGTAATCATTACAGAAACACTTGAAGATTTACAACTGCTTGGAGTAAACTCATTGATTTTGAGCAGAAATTGTCTGTGTACAGTGCAGAGATGGGAAAGAGCCATGTTTTATCAACTCGTGTGGTGTCTCGAGGAGGTGACATAGTTGGCAGTAAGGAGAGGATGTTGCAAGATTTCACAAATGCAAAGAAAATACTGAGCTGACCTTTTTTGGTTAGATCCTCATCTGGTGTAAATCACTCAAGATTCACCAATGCCAAAATGTTTCTGGATGTTGTTTCCCGGTTTTCCAGCATCAAAATTGATGTTTATAGAAGCTCCTAGTTGCACATATTAAAGTAATCAAGAGTATTTTCATTACTGACTGTGCAAGTGAAATGAAGACAGACATAATGGAAATGTGTTCAAAAAATCATATTGACAAAGAATTTAAATAAAAATGTTTTCTTTTTTTCTCCTGTGTATGGCTGTTGTGCACAGGTCTAACAGATGCCAGTAATACAATGGAAGGATTGTAGTGAGGGAGAAAGGAAATGTATTTCCCAATCCCAACTGGAAATTATGTCTCTTTTTAATTCCTCCAAGCAACTTAGATTTAAATAATTCTTATTTTTTTCCCATTGGCCATTTCCCATAGCTGCACATCCCTTGAGTGACCATCTCGTCTTTGGGATTAGCTACAGAGAAGCACAGTTCTCTTCCTCAAATCTAGAGAAATTTTATTGGATTTCTCAAGCTCCTGCCCTGCTTATTTCTGCTTCCATTACACAGTCTGGGATATCACTTGTTGGGTTTTTTTATGAGAGAATTAATATTTTCATTTTATTCAAATTTATGCAGGTTTTCATGTTGTCATAAATTTCAAGGGTTCCTCCTTCACATCTGCTTTCACAAACTCCCTTTTTTCTTCTCAGGACACCAAGCAGCTGCTACGGACATTCCAAACATTTGATCCTCCCTTTTGTCCTCCTGCTTTGGTCTCCAGACCTTCTATCCCGGTGAAGGACCCTTTTCTTTGGAGTGGGTCAGTGCAAATCCCTCCGTCTGTTCTGTAGTAAGGAAAGTACCCAGAGCAGGGAGGGGGCTGGCGCAGGCGTGGGAGCCCGCTGGGGAGGGAGGCCGTGGGCAGGCAGAGTGCAGAGCTGCTGGCTCCCAGGAGCTTCTGGGCTGGGGGCTCTTCCTTGCTTGTAGAAGTTGTCTTCTTGCTTGGCTCCAAACTTGGTGGGATGCTCTGAAAAAAGCATATACAGGCCCAAGAGCTGAGGTTCAGGGAACAACACTGCCTCCAGGAACACAGCAGGGCCTGCAGCCCTGGGACAGGTCCCGCCCTGAGCCAAGTGTCCCACACAGCAGCAGCCTGGGTTCCAGGTGCTGTCTCAGGGGAGAGGGACCTTGCAAGGGCTGCCTCAGCTATCTCATCCTTGCAGATAGCTCTGCTCCTGCATTGTGTTTTCAGAGCACAGGTCATCATTTTGTTCCTAAGGGCCTGGATTTGAGTAACAATTTGATTTGGGATAGGCCTCCCTCTCCCCTTCCTACCCCTTTTAGAAACATTCAAGATGAGTTCACCTGAACCTAATTTGCAGGTATTTAACCCAATTTAACCATATGTGTAATCTGTATGTGAGTGGTTGGCTAAGAAGCTCTTCAGATGTGGAAATATCCAGTGAAGTGGCTAAATAACTCACTTTCTCATCCTGCTTAGTGTTAGCCTTGCCTTCCTTGGAGCTTTTCCCTCTTTCCGTGCAGATGTGAGATGCTGGGCGGACACAGATGTGGAATGTTCTGTAGTAGGGCAGGTACTCAAAGTCCAGCACCTGCGAATCTGGGTCAGGCTGCTCATTGCAAGGCAGGAGGTTGGGACTCAAGTCTCCAGGACAGTCTCTGGTCAGCAGGATGTTTTCCAAACCTCTTGGGCAGGATGATGGGGGTGTGATGTTGTTTTGTCTCCACATCCTGAAATAAATTTGTGTTTAGTTGAACATGATAAAATTATGCCATCAGTGGGCAAGGGCCACAAGCAGAGCCAGTCCCCAGTGTTGATCTGTCCTGCTGTACACCCAGGCCATGGCACCTCAGCCGCTGCTGAGAGAGAATCAGGCCTGGTAAAGACTGATGATTGTAAGGATTTCTCATTATCTTTCAGCTCTTTCTCCTTGAGTCTTGAAATGTTTTCTCATGTAGGGTTTTCAATTAAATTTAAATACCAAGTTAGTTCCTATACTTTCAAGCAGTCTTTAGTAGTTCACACAGGAAAAATATGAGAGTTGGTGTTTTCTCCTTGTGGATTAAGAACAGCAATAACAAGGCTCAAAAAACAACCCCAGTCTCACTACCTGATTTTTCACAGGCTACTGTTCAGCACTGTATGAAAACATGGCAGAGAAAGTATTTTCACCTCGTTTGAGGTTAAACTTATATCAGATTTCATGAGCTGCCTTGGAAGATTCCAAGCCAAAGAAAAGAACTCCCACAGCCTTGGGCTAATTAGGGTGATTTATGGTGTCCTGAAAATCTTTGTAGATCTGCAGTGATTATAAGCATTGTGGAAATGGAAGAACATTGAAATTTGGGTAGAGCTGAAAAAAAAATACTGTAGAATCCTCCCCTCCTCCAGATATATTCTTTCTGAGTTTTCTGTACAACCAAAATGGGCATATGCAAATCAGGTCTTTAAAAGTGTTTGAAGCTTCAAATCAATTCTTCTTCTATCTCTGTCTTTATTTGTAAAGCTAATTTAACAGATCATGGCTATATAAGGCACTATTTTACTGGGGAAAAGAAGGTCATCTTGCTGTTACAAGTAAACACACACAAATATTTTGGCACCAGAAAATTTGTCTGCTTCATGGCTATTTGCTACTCTGGTGTTGTTATTTCCCTTTCCACACTGACTTTCTCCTGCTTTTTTTTCTTACCTAAAGCCCTGTCTCCAAGGTTTTTTGCTCTTTAAGGATGCCTTACAAATATCTCATTCAAGTGGGCCTAAACCTCCCCATTGGGTAATGTAACCCAAGCACCTGCTCACCAGGTGACACAGGTATTTTTGTAGTTACCACATACTCAAGGAGAATCCAGGAAGGCAGCAGGGAGAGAATCATAACCCTGCATCTCTGGCTGCCGTGGTGACAGGGTTCCAGGGGAGCATCACAGAGGGAGAACACCCCAGCCACCCCAGCTCCCTGCTGGCAGAGCTGTCCCCTTCCTCCTCCCCAGTCGTGAGGGCATCCTGGCTTTACTGGCAGGCTTGCAGATGGCCTGGCTACTTTCTAAAGAAGCATCAGTTGCTTTTATCTCTGCCAGTGAGGTAATGAGCTGCTGAGACAAGCCCTGATAAACCAGACATCACCTTCCTTCACCTCCTTCTTCTCTGGTGTAGGAGAGAATGTTTGATGGACTTCCAACCATGTGACCAGCGGTTAAAGTGACACATTCCAAAGGATAAATTTTAATAGAAATGGCTTCAGATTAATGCGGGTTCTCTTCATTTCCATGCTAATTGTTGCAAAGACAGTGATAAGTAACTTTCCATTTTGATTGCAATATAATCACAGAATCACAGAGTGGTTTTGGTTGGAAGGATCCTTAAATCTCATCTTGTTCCACCCCCCTGCCATGGGCAGGGACACCTTCCACTCTCCCAGGTTGCTCCAAGCCCCATCCAAACTGGGCTTAAACACTTCCAGGGATGGGGCAGCCACAGCTTCTCTGTGCAACCTGTGCCAGGGCCTCCCCACCCTCTGAGTAAAGAATTTCTTCTCAACTTCTAACCTAAATCTCTCTTTTTTTAGTTAAAAGCCTTTCCCCCTTGTCCTATCACTATTGGCCAGCGCACAAAGCTGCTCTCCCAGTATCTGCCCTTATAATAATGTGTTTCAGGTTTATGAACATAGAAGAAAGCATGAGAATGCCTCAATTGTGCCTTTTAAGGTATTTCTAAGTCATATATTTCCATACTTTATAAAAAGAATTTATGCTGTAAATAAAGAGAAAGAGACAGACTTGATGATATTTCACAGTGAAATAGTTATCATGTATTTTCCTCCATTTAAAGTTAAAATACATTTTGCTACATTAGAGATTCTTTTTCTTATTACTGCATCATCATGTATGTATTTCAGAGTTTAGCTGGCAAGTGTAATTGAGTGGAGCAACTTCTCTGACAATACATTAAAAATGCTCATAAATAGCTGGGTAAGGGAGAAATTCTGAATAAGATTCATTTCTGCATAGTATTTGATGTATTTACTGAAATTCCAAAGCTCTAAAGCACAGGAACGATTTTGAATGGACTATTATTATTCATCCCATATATTATCCTGGTTGCTGCCTGCAGTAAAAAGTAGTTTATTATAATGTGATTTCTCAGCTGCAACAGTCTGATATACCAGCAGCTAATGAAGTGTTCAGGCACCCAAAACCCCACCATCATTGAGATTCATTACCACAAAGGTTCTGCCAGAACTAATTGCTGTCAAGGCTGCTTATGCATGTCTTAGTTTCATTTCACATAATGACAGAGCTAATGCTGGTACAAACCAACAGGAACAAACCCCTCCAGCCTGCAGCACATCCCAGAACAGTGAGTTAACACTCTGGCAGGGCCAAGAATAGTCTGAGGATTTGGTTGTGCCTTTTTCCCTTGAAATTGAAATATGGAATTTGTGTGCAGAGGAAATAATAACTGAATATGGGAGGGACTTAGGGAAAAAGTGGGGAGGCCTCCGCTGCCTCCAGTGCACCCTGAATCTCTGGGCTTTGGGCAGGGCATGGCCTTTGGGACAGAGAACAACGCACAGACTCAGACTGGGGATTTGGGGGGTGAGTGGCCAGGGGTGAGCACCCACCCATGGCTACTGTGGTGTTCCAGGCCCTCCTGCACCCCTGGGTGCTGAGCTACCACCTCTGGCTCCCACTGCCCTCGCACCTCCCCTGTGCCCCCAAAGTTATACCCACAGGCTGACATCCACACACGTCCTGAGCTGCAAAGGCTCTTCTGGAAAAAGAGTGCACCTTTAAGATTCTTTCTTGGCAAAAAGCAATAGAATTATTGAATCACTAAGATTGGAAAAGACCTTCAAGATCGTAAAGTCCAACCTTTGACTGAATAACAACAAAACCATACTGTGAGTGCCACATTTACTCATTTTTTTTTAACACTTCCGGGGATGATGACTCCTCTATTTCTCTGGGCAGCCT
This sequence comes from Bombycilla garrulus, assembly GCA_013400315.1. Classification (NCBI taxonomy): domain Eukaryota; kingdom Metazoa; phylum Chordata; class Aves; order Passeriformes; family Bombycillidae; genus Bombycilla; species Bombycilla garrulus. The sequence goes on from VXBU01003981.1 coordinate 62,633, forward strand.
CTTCCAGTGTTTAGCTGCTATTTCAGTGAACAAAATTTTCACAGTATCCAGTGTGAACCTCCCCTGGTGCAAATTGAGGTCATTTCCCCTTGTCTTATCTCTAGTTCCCTGGGAGAAGAGGCAACCCTCACCTTGCCACAGCCTCCCTTCAGGTACCTGTGGAGAGCAATAAATGCAATTTTCAGGAAAGGAAAGGAGAGGAAGTTTTGAGCTCAGCAGAAATTTCTGAACCCTGGGACTGCCTGAACAGATTTGTTGAACAACTCCATTTACATGCTATTTGCACATTCCTGTTTCAAAAGTCAGCCTACAAGGACTGCTCCTGATACGCCTTGCCAAAATACTTGGGAGTGATCCAAGGGAATGATCTTGACTGCTGCAGGTGGGTTGTGGACCCTTGAGAGGTGCTGGAGGTGTCAGGGAGCTCACTAATTACAGCTCATTACAGCCTGGAGGGGAAGGATGTTCTCAGCACGGTGAGTGTTGGTGCTTTACAGGACGCCTTCCCAAACACCTCCTGACACGGGCAGGGTGAACAGCCATGGGAGTTCTCTGTCTCAACCTCCTGCTGTTACATTTTGCTGCTGAGATCAGTGGGAGCAAAGCTGCCCTTTCAGTGTTTTCTGCAATGATTTCCCTGTGACTTCAGACCTCTGTGACTTGGCCAGTTTGTTTCAACAAAGACAATTTTTATTATTGCAGTGAAAAGTCTGGATGTGCTCGTATGCTGTACTTGCTACATATACTTTTTTAAGCATTAGTCATGCCATAACATCTGCTTTTTATTGGTAATTACACTATCCCCATTTTAATAAGAGGTAATTCTTAAATTTCTCATAAAATATACATGACTCCTGGGAAAGAAGGTGAAAGGTTTTGCAAGCCTCTCACAGCCACAGACCAAAATGAGTTGAAATAAATCCTTCCTGAGCAGAACTTGTCCATCCACTCACGACAGCACAACCAGGGATGAGGGAGCCTGTGTGACTCGCCATCCCTCTTTCTTCTAATTCTGCTCTGCAGAACAGACCTGCAAATTCTGTGCACCACAGCCCTGCTGGGGACTGTTAATGTGCTCAAAACTGAGGACCGGGTCCTAAAATGGCACATTTGTGGATACCTCTGAGTGTTACTGGTCTGGAATTAGCACAAAGGGGGAGATCAGCTCTGAAGTGGGGAACAGTAAAAGTTTGTGGGTTTTTTCCAAGTGTTTCAGACACTTTGGAATTGCAAATAGGCGTCTGGATTAACGGGCCATAACTTGTTTGCATTCATATTTATGGCAAACTTGGTATAATAGTATGCCTGAAAAATGAGTAACATCTGAAGTAGAAGACCAATATCCAGATAAAGAATTATGAAAAGCAATATTTTGGGGCTCCATTAAAAGCTTCCAGTTTCCCGCTGTTTCCCTGTACGCAAGCGCTGCTGTGCTGCTTTGGCCTGTGAGAACTGGGCTCTGCAATTCCATTGCCTGTTTCCAGGGATTTTCTTGGTGATTCTGGACAGGGAAGGCAGTGACAAATGACATTTCTTCAAGGTCATCCCTAAATCTTTGAAAACCAAGGGGCTTTTTCAGTGGCTCCTGCCATTCACTGAATGCCAGCAGCCAAGCCCATATGGAGCATTGTGTGCAGAGCTCATTGTTGATGCAAATGCACACAACTAGTTTTGATTAAGAACAAAATGAAGAATTGACTCAATCTGCTTTTTCTTTGTTTGAAACGCTTCAAGCCTCTCATTATCATCAGGGTTTCTTTCAGAGCAGGAAATCGGAATTTCCATAAAATAATGCTGAAAGGCACAGGGTGAAGTCAAAGAACATTTATGTTCCTAACGAATGGAAGGATAAACACGCAAAACAAATTTGGGGACACTCAACTAAACATTTGGGGGCATGTTATAGCATGTGGGTTGTTTAAATTATTCAATATATATTAAGCAGCCACATACACAAATGGTAAAAGGACAAAGCAGGGGGTTTGAGAGAGGCCTTTTCCCTTTGCACAGTAACTCAAAGCTATCCAGAGAGTGATTATTGCATTCAACAGCTGGGGAGAGTTTGCATGGTAGAGTGCCCAAATTGCAATGTTTTCATTTGGGGGTTGGAGTAGATGACCTCTAAAGGTCCCTTCCAACCCAAACTATTCTATGATTCTATGATTTATGGGTACAAGGAGCTCCTTCCAATGTGAGGAAGGTCCCATGGCAGCATTTGTAGTCTCAGGGTCACTGAGGTGGGATCAAAAAGGCTTTGTGTAACCTCAGGGCTGTGTTTGGAAATGCTGATGCTTGGAGGGATGTGCTGGCCACTGAGCACAGCCAGCACGCAGGTGGTCCAGCACCATTTCCCATCCTCAGGATGTACTGGATGGGTGGAAAATCCTTGTGCCAAGGGAAACTGGAAAGTGGCAATCACATTCCTCTCTCTTTCAACATCCAGATGGATCTGGCCACAGAGAGCCTTCATTTTTTACAGGGTTTAATCATAGCCAGGGATGGCAGTGTTCCTTGCAAATCTGGGTGTTTGGTATTTCCACTGCAAGACTTGGCTATCCCGTGTCTGATACTGCAGGGCAATTTTTCTGGGAAGAGGGAAATTAAGGGAAGGACATTTTTACCCAGGATGACATTAGAGAACTATATTGCAAAGACAAGCTCTCCAAAATGAGAATACGGGGAAATTGAAGGTGCTTTTTCCCTATTTCTCTGCATGCTTCATCATGAAAATAACAATAACAAAATCATCTCCTGATTCCTTGTGCCGTCTGCCTCCCCCAGGTGGCATGCAGAGGTCAGGTTCCTGCCATGTGGCTGGAGAGCTGTGTTCAAGGCACAGCTTTGCAGAGAAAAGAACAAACCTGTGAGCAGATGAGGGGCTGGCAGTTGGGTGGCCAGTGCTTTACTGGGGTCCCAGGGGACATTACTGGGAAAGAAATTGTCTTTGAGACACTTACAAATATGGCTGTCATTTCCAGAAATATCTGATAAATAAGGAACCAAAAAAGAGTCTTACGGTCTATTAAAAGACTAAAAGTAATACATATGAGGGACATTAACCATCCAACTTCTTTTGGCAAAGTTGGTGATTCCTGTGTGTTGTCTCAACAGCAAATGTTTCCAGTGTAATGTTTGCTTGCATCACCTGGAGCACTGTAATTGAGCCTTTGTCCTGAACAACACAAAATATCCCTTTCCTTTAGTTTGATGACTCGAACAGCAGCTCCCAGCTTCTCACGTTTTGTGCTCAGAAGAGGTCATGGAGAGTGAGATAATCCTGGAGACAGGAGAATATTCCTCACAGGAATACTCCCCACCATTTAGGAGCTGGGGGTATGGTGCTGGGGAACCCAAAAGGCTGATTTCAGGGTGAGTTTGGGAAAACTTGGATTGAAAGAAGGGGAAAAAAAAAGAAAATTAAAATACATATTCTTTTGGTTGGTGCACCTCAATGAAATATTGCTTTATCTGTGCAGGACAACCCCAAATATGGGAAAGTTACAGCTGAAGTTACAGCCGGAAGAAGCCTAAAGCAGAAAGCAGAAAGGGGGGATGTGTCAGAGACTGACACCATTAGGTTTTCCTAGAGCACATGTATCTCTACCTTCACAGTGGTAGGGTGGAAGTGCAAAGAAAACTCATTGTGTGTTTAAAAAACGGGTCATCTTCAAGAAATGTCAGAGAAACCTTGAGTAGACATGAGCAAACAGCCCCGGGGGAGTCATTTGTCTTTGCTGTCAAGGGGAAAATTAAGACTCCAGGGGACACAGAGGCTGGGTTTGATGGATGCTTGAAGCAGAAGGCAAGCGGGTCATCATTCCTGTCCAGCAGGAAAACAGGTTCTTCCCCCGGAGAAAAGTGACTGTATCAGGTGTGCACCTGTGGGGAGGAGAGAGGCAGTGAGAAGATAAATGGTGGAAAGTCCCTAAAATCTCGTTTGATATTGACAGCAATAACCTTCCTCATGAGCTGGGGGATGGTTGTGCTGCCTGACACATCTGTGGGCAGAGAGGGGTGGTGGTTACAGCAGCGCTGCTGGGCCCGGTGCCCTTGTGTTTCAGGGCATTGGTCCCAGTGCTGAGGGGGTTCAGTGACACATCTAGCTCATGTGCTGCTCTCCACACCAAAGCACAAACCAAATTGCCCAGAGTGGAGATGGCTGCGGGATTTCCTTCCAAATTCTGATCCTAATGACAAAACTTCCACAGATATACCTGGGCACAGCACCTCCCTGTTAGGAGGACATTCTGTGATGGACGATGCTCTGCAGCTCTACAGCCCCCAAACCACACTGATAGACCCAACCCTGAGAAGGAAGAGAAAATGAAATTTCTGTTTTAATCAAGGTCCAAGAAAATATTAAATCTTGTACATCCTTGGAGCTCTTCTAGATCAATTATTTTGTCATCCTCCTAACATACACATATGCAGGGAAGATAACTGCTGGTTAATAGCCTGGAGCCATTTTAGTTGATCTCCGGTCAGCCATGCAATACGCATCCCTACTCAAAACCAAAATTTGACTTCTATAAACAACCTATTTCCATCAGTGAATTTCCATCATGGTGAATCATGCCACTGGTTTTACTAGGTTTTTGTCTGTTTTCTAGTCAGATTTATTTCAGCCACAAAAAAGAATCTGGTGATTAGTGTTCAACAGATTTCATCTGAGCAATATGTGCTCTTGGGTTATTAACACAAAGAAATATGGAAAAATATTCTGATAATATTTCAATACTGTTGCCTGCCAATGCTGGAAAAAAAGCTGCAGACATGCTCCAATTCTTGAGGTCATCTTAAATAATATTAAAAGTTTTCAACTTTTTAATTAAGTTAGTTTCCTTGACCACTTTTTCAGTTCAGGCATTGAGGATGTACTGAAATCTTTAAAGGTACTTTTCCCGCAGTTCTCACATAGTCATGGACTGCAGGAGGGGGAAGCACCATGAATAATGAGACATCCTACTGAGCTGCACAGTTTGGCAGGCACAGAGCTCTCTAAAGAGACTTAAGGTGTTTATAGACATTTCAAATACGTTAGATCTTAAGGGCTATGCTTTAAATTCTCAGCATCTGCAGCTGTTTCCAAGCAGGTAGAGAAAAAAAAGGTACCAGTGACACAGAGAGAGGACTGGAAAAAATTGTACAGACTGAATAGTAGTCCCTGATCAGGGCAATCACATCCATCACTTAGTTCTGGGAAGGGACAAGCTCCTGCTTGGCAGCAAACCTCCTCATTATAATGTCCTCTTAGAAACATTAAACTTCCACTGCATCCTGTGACATCCCACCCTAGAAGGGGAGTAAGAAAGGAAACTGCTCTGTGGGTCGCCAGCTCCATCACCCCCTCCATGCACACGTGGCAGTGACCAGTGGTTCGTACTTGATGGTTCTGTTCAATATTCAATTTATTTTAGGGATGTATTGTTCACTGAGCAAGCTGGCCCCATAGAAGGCGTCCATGCCCATGGCAGGGGGTTAGAACAAGGTGAGCTTTAAACTTCCTTCCAACCCAAACCCTTCTGGGATTCTGTGATTTGGCACCTGGGACTGTTTCCTCTCAGGCAACAATCCATGGGCACAGCAGGAATCCAGTTTCACTCAAGCTTCACTCCTTTGCCTCTGGCAAAGTTTGGATGGTGCAGCTGGGAATTGGGTCCACTGCTGCCCTCGGGGCAGTCTCAGACCACTCTGGGGGCTTTTGACTCGGTTGGCCCATCCATACTCACTATTTACCACAGCAGCAGCTGCAGGCAGCTGTGCTCCTCCAAAAAAACAGGTCCTGGTCCTTCTGCAATTCCCCCATCCCCAGCACGAGGTGTCCCTTCGGAGCAGGCTGAGCCAGCAGAGCCAGGGAGGGTGGTCCCGGCAGAAGCAGGACAGCGAGCTGAGGGAGATGGATGCAGCACGTCCAGGAAACACATTCCCGGGACATGACGGCACATCCCAGGGGCCAGGGGCTGCACTTGTGCTGGGAGGGAAGGACTGGGCTTGCATTCAGTCTCCCCTTCTCACTTGGGAGCAGGGTTTAAGCACATTTTCTAAAGCTACTTCTGCATTTTTCCCAAACTCCTGCCTCAATACTTCAACTGTGATTCTGAAGGGAAAATAATCCATCATCAAGGGCCAGCCTGCAAACTGCTGAGTGCCTGTGTCATGGCCAGGATCCCACCTGCCTCACTGTGTGTGTGCACCCACATCTCCCCATGCCTGGGGAAAACCTCTGTGGAGAAGGGGAATTCTGTCCCACAGCAGCTAACAGCGAGCCACAGCATTCCCAAACAAACACCAGGCTAGCACATGAAATAAAGCTCCAGGGACGTGCAGGGAGGACACTCCCAGGTGCAGCCTCGAAGTCCACAGGAGGTGTAAATGAGCCGATGTGGATCAGCTGGACATCGCTGGCTGTGTCCTCTCCTGTCAGCAGGTTCATGGTCACACTCCTCATGTGATGAGGGCAACTAGAGCAGGACCTGAATATCCAGCCTCATCCCAACTGGATGTACTTTGCCTGCAGTCATGATCACTTTTTGCCCAAAAAAGTGTTTTTAAGGAAGGAATCAAGATCACCCACCCAAAGCTCAGATGAAATTTAGATTCACCTGTCATGGTCTTCTTGCTCTAGAAACCTGATTTCGGTGCTCACACTTATAAAACCCAAGACTGACAAAATCTGCCATTTGCTCTTCTCTGCTGAACTATACTGGGCAGCCCAACCAAACTCTTTAGAAGTATGAAAATGAGATTAATAATTTTTAAGTCCTGGGTATACCTGAACATATATTAAAAGCAAATGACAAATGTGGGACAAAGCCAAGGCAGAGCATGATCACACCCCAAATGAGATTTGGAAATAATCCATCTAAATGGATGCAGGCTCCCCCTTGATGATGCGCTTGCAAGATTGCAGAGGAGCTCTGGGCCTGGAATTTGCTGTGAGGGAGCTGTGGTTGAATTTCTTATTGTCGCTGTTGTTTTGCAATGCCATAATAAATGTTGGTGAATTTGTAAATCATAAAAGCAGGGACCATGGGTGGGTGCTTTCCAAGGACTAGAACAAACATTTTCGGTGTCAGCCCATCCCAGAGAGATTTTCAGTATTAAAATTAAAAACAAGGGGGAAAAAAATTAAATAGCTAAACAAGCAACAGCTGTTTGGAATGAGGCCCTAAACCCAAAAAATATAAATGATGTTCAGACACATGCTGAGAGACAGTGACAAGAAAATGCTCAGCACAGGAACTCCAGGGTCATTTATAAATACTCTGCTCACAGCGCACTGTTTTTGTCCAGACACATGAAATAAGTAATTTTCAGTGCTTTCAATAGCCTTTGGTGACCCAGCCTCTTCCACATCCACCTTGGCCTGCACTGGTCAGAGCACCCTGTGACAACTTTGGGATGTGTCCCTGGCGACTGCACAGGGATGTGGCACAGCCTTGCACAGCACATTAGGAAACATTAAACCAGCTGAATTACGTAAGTGTCAACAGACATTTTAACATTGGGGGTAGCAAAGCAGAGATAATAGAGAATAAGTATCAAAAGAAAACAGTGACTGCCATTGAAAGCCTTCTAGAAGGAGATTGTAGACATATACACTCTCCAAGATGAATTATGAGTATTAGTCTGTTTGGAAAGGTATTTGCCCTTTGGACAACCATATTTTTGTTTTGAGCTTCAGAAACATAAATTACAGTAATTTAAACCCCAGGCTTACATTTTACTTCAATGACGTAAATGAGTTCCCAACTTTCAAAGACCAGCTGTCCCTTACAGCAAGAGGTAGCAATTATATAAAATTCTTTTATTGCATGGTGGTATTTTCAGTCCTTTAAGTTTATGTGCCCCAGGTGAAGCAATATAAACAAACTATAGCTGTCACAATTGTGTTAATAATGGAAACTGCATTTGGGAAGTTTTAGGGATAAAACCTATAACTTTATACTGCTGAGGTGTCAAACCTTCCCAATGTAAAACAGAAGTGCAGCTGTGTAAGGCACCAAGAAAGGTTTCTGCATAGCCAACATTCACAGACTCTTGAAGTGTATAAAGGTGGTGGCTTCCAAGCCACAGTCGTTAATCAGAAATGCTGCAAAAAATAAGGTTAAAAATACGTTTAAATGTCTCTGGGTTTTTGGTAAACTAAAGATACACAAAGTTAAATCCGGCCCTGCTCCACTCTCACTGAAATCCATATTTTACAGCTGGGCTTCTGTTCATGGCTGATGGCAGCAATGAAATGCTGAGGCACAGCCTGAGCATGGACACATCAGACAAACCAGTCTGGCTCTTGGCTCAGGGAATTGCTTCTTCAGCTTCAGTGCCGGTCTTTTCTATTGTGAATTCCTAATCCTTTGATTTAAACTTCAAAACCATAAGCAAAGCAATTGATTTAAATTTCAAAATCCAGGCAGAGCAATTGATTGCAGCAGTGTAGATATTTAGTTTTGGTTTTTTCCCCCCTAACCCCAGCAGATGAATAGAGAAATGCTACAACCTTAGAAGAACTGTTTGAAGGTTCAAAGCCAACAAAAAACACACCAAAAAGTTCTGCTGTGCCTATGGATGGCTCTAATTCGCTGCTCTGTCCACCCTGAGAGCAGAGCACAGTGCAGCTTCCGAAGGCACTTGGTGTTCCCAGCTGTGCACACACCTGGAGCCGGGCTGATTCTGATCTCCAGCTCTTTGGCTTTGTGACATCCTGAGCCACGTGGAACACAACAGTTCTGCTCTACAACAAATTTTCAAACCAGCTTTCAGTCTGCAGCCAGAAACACTGATTTCCTTGTGTTGAATCACAGAATGGTTTGGGTAGAAGTGGACCTTAAAAATTACCTTGTTCCAGCCTCCCCACCATGGGCAGGGACACCTCCCACTAGCCCAGGTTGCATGGAGCCCATCCAACCTGGCCTGGAACACTTGCAGGGATGGGGCAGGGACGACTGCTCTGGAGAGCCCCATCCCAGTGCCTCACCACTCTCACATGGAAGAAATTCATTCTACTATCCCATCTAACCCTGCCTGCTGCCTGTTTGAAGCCATTCCCCCTTGTCCCCTCACTCCAGGCTCTTGTCCAAAGTTCCTCTCCAGTTCTCTTGGGGCACTGGGTGGGGCTCTCAGGTCTCCCTGGAGCCTTCTCTTTTCCAGGCTGAACATCCCCAGCTCTCCCAGCCTGGCTCCAGAGCAGAGGAGATCCAATCCGAGACCATTCATATCCACACAAGTGAGTTCCCACTCACCCATGACAAAGCCAGAGAATTTGCTACCAGTCAGTCTTCCAGCAAGGCAAGGCAAAGGTTTGGAGGCAGAGGGAGAAGGTTTGGATGCCATTCACGTCTCTTGCTGGGTGAACTGACAACGAGGAGAATTGAACTTCAAAGACTTCCATTACAGAGTCGATGACATTTACGAAGAAAAGGAAAATTACCACTTTTTTAGGAGATTTACAAATGCCATCCATGGCCATGGGTGTAATTTTCCACTGAGGAAAAAGAATTTCAGAAGCAACATATGGACCATGCAGTAAAGAAGTTACCATAGCAACCAGCCTCCCAAAAATCCCTATATATGTATACAGAAATCAAATTCATGTAACAATTATGGCCACATATCTAAAGTAATTTATGAGTTCCATCCTCCTAGCTTTTTTTTGACTGTTAAAAGTCTAATTCATGCTTTGAATATCTGCTTATTCTGCTGCCTCTTGAACCTCCACACATTTTGCAACTGAAAGTCAAAAGCATCACAACTGACAGTCACTGACAACAGAGTGAAATCTAATTTAGCTAATTTATAATATATGCTATAAGCATAAAAGAATGGTTATAAGACCAGAATGATTTAAGCTCTGGGAATACAGCTGAGATGACATTCAAATTCAGAAAATGTTAGCTGTTAAAAACAAACAGATGAAGGGGTTTGAATGTCAGAAGAGTATTTCAAGAACAGAGTGGTTTACTGGGGAGAAGGGAATTCGGGGGGTTTCAGCTCTCCCCTCCCTCAGTAATCCCTGTGTCATGGATTATGCTCTCCCCAGAGCCCCGGTGCTCCCATCACAGTGAGCTCATGGACATTCACTTCTGCTATATTTTGAAATCTCTGGCGGCAATCTTAAGAGATTCCATGGCTTGGCACAGCACTGTCCCATATTTCTCTGTGCTCTGGCATTAGGAACCAGAGATATTCCTTGTTGTCTGCTGGATGCTCTGGGAACTTAACAAAGATGGATTTCCTGGATGGGAATGTAGGAATACAGAATCTCCGCTGTTGACAGTAGACGGAGCCAATGCCAGGAGAAGATCCCCTGACTGTGGGACAGGAGGCATCAGGTGCATTGACATTTTCTTCCAGATCCTGCTTCCAACTATGCTGTGAGGAAATATTTCACCCTTGCTCCTGGAGCATGAACCAGTCGTTTTGGCTGGCCAAAGTGAGAAGAGTTAAGCTTAATTAAATGTCAGTTTTACAGACTGATGTCCCAGTTTACGAGCTGACAGTCCTGAATGCTGAGGTCAGTCCCAGCACCCAGAAGCCCCAAGTGAGGTTCAGGTCCCATTTTGTTCTATCTTGAGCCAGGAAACAAATCAATTAAGTGGATAATAAATGAACAAGCTCTTTACCAGTGTTCAAGCTCTCAGTGAGCTTTGACCCATGCTCTAACTCAGCAGTGTTAAGCTCAGCCTGTTGAAAGCATTTTTTCACCCCACCTGACTCTCGTTCCTGCAGACCTCTGTCTTTGCTGTGCCAAAGCCCAAGCTCCTGTTTGTGATGTGCTGCATCCCCTGTGTGCAAGCAAGGCTCCTGCTTCTGTCTCAAAACAAACAGCTGGAATTGTCAAGTAAGTACCTGCTTGTCACTGGGACTTCTCACAGCCCCTCCTTGCCCTGACTGCTGCTCCCCTTCCTGCTCCGAGCATCAGTGCCTGAGGACTGGGTGCCAAAGGAGCTGAAACGCGGCCTTGGACAGGTTTGGTGCAGGCTGCCTCCACTTCCATCCTTCCAGCTGCTGGTTCTTTCACCCTTTCAAAGCAAGTCAAGCAGCTTGGGAAGAACAAGGTCCTGCAAATGTCTCTTCTGAGGGAATGAGTTGCTAATGCTCTTAAGTGGATGTTTATCCTGCACTGAAAACTGACAGAAAGTTAATAAAATCACATTTCTAAGCCCCTTGAGCACTTGTTCCTGATGAGAGTTATTTCTATCACAAGCTTTAGCTCGCTCCCTCTGGCTAATTTGCTGCAAAGTCACTCAGGAAAAGACCAAGATATTCTTATTGTTACATGAGCAAAGATGTATTTGTTCTCCCTGAGTGGAAGTCAGCACTGTTAGAGAGCCAGAAGAAGACCTTGACTGAACTTAAATTGTTTCTTTAGCGTGAGTGGATATAAAACTGGCTCTTGCTCAAATGTCATTTCACTTTGGTTACAGAGACACTTGATTCTGTCTTACTCCACCATAAAATAAAAGGCATCTTTGGACCTTTTATTTATTTATCCATTTTTGCAGTCTCATGGGTCTGTGACATTTCCCTTCTTCCTGCAGTGGGGAATGGTGGGTTTTTTTTAGTTTTGCTTCATTTTGTTCTTCTGGTTAGGCAAGAAGGGAGGTGCTCCTAAGCCAGGAGTCTTCAAAGGCCATGTCACACCTGGTCTGAGTCACCCTGGAATTCATCTGCTGGGGAGGAGAGTTCCATATGTTACTCAGTGTGACATGCTGGAATTACAGCTGCTGCCTGGCAGGTAAATGAGAAAGAACCCCAAAACTTGAGGGTTATGGGAAGATATTCCACCTTTGTGCTTTGATGGCGGCCATCTCTGGGAGCTGTGATGCCAAGCCCCTGGCTGCCAGCCTGACAGGGGTCACCCTCCCTAACCAAAGCATTGCCCCAGGGATGAAAACAGCTTGTTGCAATGTTTTTTCGAGCTCACACTAAGTCATGAACGGCAAAACAAATGACCTTTAGGAAACCTGGACCCATGTTTGCTGGCTAAGGGAAGGCCACACTTGTCACTCTCAGGGGGATTACAGCTGCACCCACATCCCATGGATAATGTGTGGGTTTATGGATGATACAAAGTTTGGTAATTATTCCTTTGAAAGGGCCCTTTTCATTCTGGACATAGAATATTCTTTCTGGTAGCTATAAACAAAATAATTCTTCTTAATACTTTCCCCATAAAAATTCACTTTACAGAGGGAACTCCACATGCCTTTAGGACTCTGAGGGACACCAATCCTGAATAGGGTAGAAACACATCAGCATTTTAAAGACTGGCAGCAATGACAAAGAGCCAGCCACAAGAAGGGTGCAATGTCTTAGGGCTGGGTATTTTTTTTCTCACACTGCAACACTTGATCTTGCATGAAACACAGCACTCTTGGGTCCTCAGCTTAGCACCCATAAGAAGTAAAGATAAAAATGTGTCTACATATAATTTTGAATCACGTTTATTGTGAGAGTATTGTGAGAGAGAAACAATTTCGAAACACCAAGATGCAGAATCTGCACAGGTCCTGCTGACACAGAACACATAGACTGAAACAGAGGGGACTTTATTTTCAGAAGAAGTTATTGCACACACAGAGATGCTGAGTTTTTAAAACTCTGGCACCTGAAGATGAGAGCTGTGATCTGCAGGTAGCATGCCAAATGTGAGCTTTGAATATCTTCATTGTTGTCGGTCCTGCATTTCCCATTTTTTCCTGGTGAAGGGGAATGTGCCAAGGCTGATGCTATGATCTGTGGGTTGTGTGCTGAGAAGGGAGAGTGGGAAACCTGCTGCCTCGTCCTGATCTTCTGGGCAGAGTGTGTCCATCCTCAGGGCACAGGAGCCTGTGGGTCCACACTTGCTGGCAGTATCAGGCATCCTGGCACTCACAGGGTGCTCCTGTTTCTGCCCAAGGCAGCACAACCACTTATATGTCATCACTCCTGGCTGCTGTTCAGGAAAGATCTCTAGGAAAGAACTTACATTCCTTTGAAATGAGATTTAAACCCAGGCTCAGGTGCCTCCTGGAGCACGGGTGTCTATGCAGATGATAAAGGTGAGGAGGTGGCACAACTCACCTGGCCAAGAACAGGCAGCATTCCCACAATCTGCCTCCTTGTCCTTGTCAGGCCAACACCAGATCCACAGATTAACCCCCCAGGCTTCAAGAGAGGCCGTTCATGGGACAAATTCTCGTGACCTTTCCAAAGCTCTCCCCAGGCTAGAGATGCCAGGCTTGAGAAAAGTCATTTGCCGAATGATTTCTTAATGCTTGTGTCTGCAGGGGAAATTTCTCGTGCTTCTAATTTATTGCAGAAGAAAAGTGGAAACAAGGAAGGCTTTATGATTTTAAATGTTCTAACATTTATTTTGGTGTTTCAGTTTTTATTACAATTATGCTTGTGACAAAGGAAATTTCTCAAGACCAAGAGCTAATGTTTGCTCTCAGCCACTAATGCATTTTCAATTAACATCAGAATATGCTAAAACTATTCTTTTGCTGCCTCAATAGGGAAGAAAAGCCTCTGGCACGAGTGTGCAACACTGTCAGTCCCATCACTTGTGAACACTGCTCAAATACACCTTCCTCTCACTATCCCTTTGCCTTTACTAGGTCATGATTATCCTCTGTGGAATTTCTTTTGAGCTGGATTTCTCTCTGCAGACTTCTTGGTGAGCATTGTGCAAAAGACACTTGGTTCTCTTCAGGCTGGTGTGTGAGAGGAAATCTGTTTTCACTCTGATCTGATCAGAAATGCTGAATATGCATCTCTTGAAACTTCCTTTCCTTTCCTGCAACCACACCTGTAAGTGCCACATTCCCTGTTGGAGCAACCAGAGTGGTTCCAGTGATGTGCAAACTGGTGTCTTCACAGAATCACAGAGCAGTCTGGGTTGGAAGGGACCTTAAAGATCAAACCCCCTGACATGGGCAGGGATGACACCCACTAGATCAGATTTCCCAGAGCTCCATCCAACCTGGCCCCATCCAAGCCATCAGCTGGTCTGGATCTCATTTCAATGCTCTGTGTTCTTCCATGAGACATCTGAATCTCAAATAAAGTGTTTAATATAGTCACTTAACTCCTGATCCCTGGATTTCCTACCTCAGCATGGTTAATAGCTTACATCCACTTCTGGCATTATATGATATTTATTATAGCTGTGGAAGTCATGCAGGCCAGTGAATTAGATCACGTCATGACACTTCCTTGACCTCTGCGTCAGCACAAGCAAAGCAAACAAAATTATTGTTTAGGTGCTATTCCTCTACCTTTTTGTGTTTCAAGTAGAAAACCTTGCAGGAATTTCAGATCTCAAAAGATAAGTACCAAGAGAAGAAAGGTGCTTCTCTGTGTTCTGAAGCTTTGCTTGTATAATGCTTCATCAGTCAACACCTGTTACTTAAATCCTTATGTTTTCCATCCCAAGAACAGCTTCCTGATGCCGGAGATGTGCAGCTGGGTTGTGGTTGCCTTCCGTCGTGGCCGAGGGCAGCGCCGGGCGGAGGAGGGATGCGCTGCCCCCGGCAGATGCGCTTTGATCCGCCCGGTGCCGGAGCCCGCAGCCCTGCCCGCCCCCTCCATCTGCGGCTCCGGGGAGCGCGGCTGCGAGCCCTGGCCACACAACAGACACCGCTCCGCAGAGGGAACGCAAACCCGGGAGAAAACAGCTTCCCGTGCTGCTCCGGGATCACCTAAAATATTTTGAGCCCTAACACTTAGAGTTAAGATGTGATTGTATTAAATACAACAAACAGATGTGGTGTTCTCAGAGGTGCAGGACGCAGGCACGACATCCGAGTTAGGTGGAGCTCGGTGCGTACACGGTGCCTGAATTCCCGGGCAGCACGTCGGGAGGAAGCCCTGCTCCGGGATGTGCACTTGGATCTGATCCTCTCTGGGGCTGCAGAGCCATTTGCTGCAGTCATGTCCAGAACTTGCAGAGGGCTTTTCCAGGCACGTGAACTGGGGTAGACGGTTGGAGGCAATAACACTGAAAGCACTGTATGAGTCCCATCATATAGATAAAGAACAGAGGGACTAAGATGGGGATTAAATCAGTCTGAGGGTGGAATAGCCAGGATAAGGAAAATCAGGATGGGGAAAAAGTATTTCATCTTGGCAGTAAGACAAATGGATGAATGTAAAAATGCAAGAAAGGCTACAGTGGGGCACTGAGTGTTTAACTACCCTGGGAGCCTGTGGTCACCTGCAGCCAACACCACGTCTGAGGACCACAGACCTGACTGTGGGAACAAAGTGAATGTGTGCCCCTAGTTTACTTTCCCAGGTTATAGGCAGGGTTTTTTAAAACTGTTTTATTTAAAAACCCTACTTTATTTAAACTGTTGTGTTCTTCTGCTTCCTAAAAATATCTTAGGTCATGTCATTCACCAG
Organism: Bombycilla garrulus; assembly: GCA_013400315.1. NCBI lineage: Eukaryota > Metazoa > Chordata > Aves > Passeriformes > Bombycillidae > Bombycilla > Bombycilla garrulus. The sequence continues at coordinate 78,020 of VXBU01003981.1, forward strand.
CACACTCAAAGGGGAGACTTGCAGGTGGGATGAGCTGCCCAGCTGGCACCTAGCCCCACACAGGGCAGCACTGCATGTCCAGACTTTGTTCCCTGTGTCTGCTTGCAGAGGGAGGGAGCTGTGGGGCTTAGGGACAGCAGCATTAGTCACCTCCATACCGAGGCCCTTGGAGCTGTTTGCTGTTTGTGAAATGTTGTGATGAGTGTTTGGTTTCTATTGGTGACATAAATCAATCTCACTGCCTTGGCACTACTTCTCCAGAACAAAGAATTCCCAGAAAAAGGGAACCCCACTGCTGGGTTGTATAATATGAGTGTGTGATCCTGTTGGCCAAACGGTATTTCCAATACCAAATTTTTTTTCTGCAACCAGGATGCAACCAGGATTCTAATGAAAACAACACATGGAAGACCTCAGGATAAGCCCCAGTGTCTGCTGAAGAGTACATAGCTCTGGTCTGAGTCCTAAAGAAAACACAGATGCAATTAAAACAACCATCAAAGGAAAACAAGTATGAGGCAAGGAGGAAAGTCTAAATGTGCCTGCAGATTAATGGCTGTCTTGTCCAGGCTGTGGGGTTAAATTTCAGGCCTGCATATGAAGTAGCAATAGGAATGGGAGTGCGTCCAGAGAAGGGCACAGGTGATAGAAAGAAATATCCAGAAACATGTCCAGGCAGGCTGATTAAAAAAAAACAACATAATTTTTCAGGAGGTGACATACTCAATGGAGGAACCAATGACTGAGCAGAAAAATACTTCAAGAAGGAAGTTTGAAAGCAAGTCCTTGATGTGCAGAAACCTTCCAGCCCAGTTTCACACTGGTCAGTGTGTTGGTGGATCACAAACTCCTTCCTGCTCTGGCAGCATCCTCCCAGATTGCTAATATGGGATTAATTATATCTTTTGGGTCTGATTCCTGCATTTTTTCAGAGGGAAGCGCTAAAGAACTACGAGCGTCAGGAAGTCATTTGTTTGGGAGGTGGAGTTTGGTGGGTTTTTTCTGCCTGAAAATATCTCTGGCAATGTATGAAGTACATTTCCATTGACATTGGCCGTTCAGTACATTCTTATGGGATTTAATCTTGCCTTATGATATTTGCCAGTTTTCTCCATGGAAAACTGTATTTTTGGGCACATTGTAGCAATATGCAAGAATCCAGAACATGGATTTCAACATCCCCCAGTTGGAGAATCTTAGAGTGACAGCAGAGCTGTTTTCCAGTTTACACAGTAAGCAGCAGTAGTATCCCTCTGGACAATACCTCCCTGCATCCTCAATGACTCAATGTGCAGAGCACACTTTCATGAATTCTGATTTCTCTGAGTGTATTTTCAACTTTTTCCCATTTCCCATGAAGCCCAAAATAAAAGTACCCAGGAGAAAAAAATAAAAAGAAAGTGATTTTACTATGAATCCCTGAGGCACCGACTTTTGGAGACAAACCTGAGAAGGGATGAAGAAGCCACCCAAGGATCAGGAGTCAGTGCCATGAAATTCAATATTTCTTGGGAATAAGTCTGAAAAAAGCACAGAGCTGAGCACTGAGTTTAGCACATTGGGATTTTTCAGAGTACAGTCACTGGTACCTGGTGCAGATCTTGGTGTGGATATGCCAGGCAGGACCAGGGCTCTGTGGGTTTAGGAGTGAGGTGCAGGTGAGCAGCATCCTCCATGTTACCAACACCACCAGAAAGTGACAAAAAAATTGTACCTTTTTCAAATCTCTCAGAAGATATTTTTGTTCCTCTAATATCAAAATTAATGACAGTCAGGCATTCAAATCCTGGGTATTTTCTAATGCTCCATTTTTTCAATGCTCCATGTGTGTACTTTCTGACCAGATTTTGAATATCTGAAATGACAAAGTATTAAGAGCAGGAAAGTGGATTGCATAGAGACATCCTAGCCTCATCAAAATCCCTCCTGTGCCTCTTCTACCCATGAGCTTTAGCACCATATAGCTGCTCTTTTCTTTAAAAAAAAAATAAAAAATCTGTTCCCATATTTAGGTTCCTCTCTTCCTGTGAATCATACTCAGATGATTTTTGAGGACCTTTCGTTCTCTCTGCCTTACATGTTAATCCAAATCTCCTTTCCTAATTAAAGTTTTATTCTACAAGAGTCTTTAACACTCACTTCTAAGTGGAAAAATCAAATCCAGCTCCTCATGATAAGGAAAACTCATTCCTGGTTGATTGACAAGTTCAATTAAATACCAATAGCTCCATTTAACTGCTAGATTATTGCCAAGACAGCAGCTTCAGGGATTATTAGGGATGCACAGGGAAATGGCACCTGAAAGCTGAGCTGCACAACCATTTCAGGNCAAAATCCCTCCTGTGCCTCTTCTACCCATGAGCTTTAGCACCATATAGCTGCTCTTTTCTTTAAAAAAAAAAAAAAAATCTGTTCCCATATTTAGGTTCCTCTCTTCCTGTGAATCATACTCAGATGATTTTTGAGGACCTTTCGTTCTCTCTCTGCCTTACATGTTAATCCAAATCTCCTTTCCTAATTAAAGTTTTATTCTACAAGAGTCTTTAACACTCACTTCTAAGTGGAAAAATCAAATCCAGCTCCTCATGATAAGGAAAACTCATTCCTGGTTGATTGACAAGTTCAATTAAATACCAATAGCTCCATTTAACTGCTAGATTATTGCCAAGACAGCAGCTTCAGGGATTATTAGGGATGCACAGGGAAATGGCACCTGAAAGCTGAGCTGCACAACCATTTCAGGTTTGCTACTTCCCCTTTCCCAGGAGGGATTTATCTGCTCAATGTTACCTGGAGGAGCAGGGCAGGGTCTGAGCTCTGATCACGTGTGACCTCTCTGTGCTAACTGTGGTTGGAAAAGACCTCTAAGATCTTCAAGTCAAACTGTTCCCCCAGCACTGCCAAGTCCACCACTGTCCCCACGCAGCACCTCCACATCTCTATGGCCTCTGTCAGGATTCCCCTTTCTGCTCCCTTCAGCTGCAGCCCCACTGAGCTGGCTGGGCCTTGGGGCATTTCCGATTTACTGAGATACAAGATGTGAGCAGCCAAGCTCTGCCAAGCCCTGGTCTAGCTGTATCTCTGTTTGCACTGAAAAATGCAATTAATAACCAAGAGATGGCAGGATGGAAACTGCATTATGAAAGACATCCCTGGGGCTTCTCTGTATTACAATGCCCTGCGCTGTTGCAACACAGTGCTCATCTCTGGGGAAAGTGGAAAAACCTGGTTATGTGTCTATTGCAGCCCTGTGTGTGCCAATAACCATTATCTTCCCAAAAACATTGAATGTCCAGAGAAAACAGGGTGACTGTCACAGACCAGGGGTTCTCTAATTAATCCCAACTTCATTTGCCATGCATCACTGCTTATTTCAGTTACAGTCTGCAACTGAAACATGTACATATGTCAAGCCTTATTTTCAAGGATTTATTCTTGTCACTGTTTTTAATAAATTATTGGTGAACAGTAGGCAACTACAACTATCTTTTTTTTCCATTTTTTTCCAGGTAGTAACATTTACTTTGGTAAATTTTTATTACAGAAAATAACCTAACCATAATAAAAGAGGCTAATAGCTTTTTCTTTCAACAATCGACTAAGCCCTTCTCCTGTTGTACCAATCTTACTTGAGAGATATGAGCCAGACATTGTTTTTATGAAAAATAGAGGAGCAGGGCTGATTCACATGAAAGGTATCGTGGTAATGATCTTGGTGACAGGATAGAGCCCCAAGAGCCAAGTCAGATAAACTTCCTTGGCAAGACCTTCCACTGTCCTCCATAAACCAGATAATCTGTGCTCAGATAGGAAAGCAACTGAATAACTCTTTCAAAGAGCAATTTCATCCCAAAGCTCCTTATCTTGGCAGAGATGTTGTCGTGATGCCAAATTATTCATCACAGCCTATTAAGATGTCAAAGCTGGAAGTTCTCTTTAATTTGTTTATGCATCTTCGGAAACTGTTTATGGTTTCCCATCTGTTAAAGAAACACTGTTTAATATGTATTAACAGGGCTGTATTTTTCATATGGTCTCCACCATGCCTTTGATGATAGGGATGAATGAGAGACATTGAAGGGATTCTGATCACTGATCAAAGAGCTGAAGGGCCCTTGATACCTTTCCCAGGCTTCTCTCTGGCCAGTCAATTAAAACATCAAGCCAGAAGTTCACTAGAGCAGGACCATTACTGATCACTAAAAGGAAAAATTCTGGGCTGTCTGCCTGGTTCAACCCAATACGGCAAAAAAAAAGTCCAAAAATACCAGTCCCTCAAACATACCTTTGAGATCTACGTCATTTTTTATGCACTTATTTGAAGGAAACTTAACCAGAGATTTTCAGTTATGATTCTCGCTAGGCCCATACACCAAATTTGCCTCAACATTAGTACGTAACTGTGGTTACAATGGTTTACTTTTCCTTGATTTTCACAAATGAACTCAGTGCTGGTAAACAATTCAGATACTCAAATACTGCAAAACCAAGTGCTCTCCTGCAGCAGTCGCAGAGCCCTCTGCTAGGCCTCCTTGGAGATAGGAAATGCCCAGTCATGGACTAGGCTCTGCCTCCTGCCTCGAGACCCTCACTTATCTCTTTGTAATACTATTGGCTACATTCCAGATGTCCTAAGATTATAGGTCATTTCACCCCGACCCTAAAACCATTGGATATTTCCCAATCCTCACTAACCCTATAAAAACCCCTGCTCCTGCCCAGAAGAAGCCATTGCTGGACCCCTTCATGGACCCTGCGATAAATAATTCCATGGAATCCCACACGGCGCTTCTTGTCACTTCCTCCCTGAGTTGGCCAAGGCAAATCCTAGCAAGTTAAGTGCTGGAATCCTAAAAGAGCTGAAATCACCTAAAGAGCTGAACTGCCTGTATCACTCAGGTTGAGCTTGCTGGGATCGCCTGTGGCTGGGAGCCTGCTGGAGATGTCCAGAACAAGCAGCTCCTCCCGGGACCTGCTATCCAGGAACATCTGTGGCAGCAGGAGGTCTGCCTGACCCCCTGGGCCTAGCCAGCATTAGTCTCCTACCCTCCTTCTGAAATCCTGACACGGCCACAGCCTCTGGGCACTTCCTCCACGTTAATATTACCCACAGCTCAGCCCGTGCTTTTCTAAGCAAACACCACGGTTCAGAGGTGCTCATGAGAGAATGAAGTCACAATAGCATAAGATAAAATCAAAATCGCTGGCCATCAATAGCTCCTACCAAGGGCAACCTTGACATGTGCAGTGCAATGTGAGGGATTCCAACTACAACACTCCCATTAAATTGAACATAACACATGGCACTGATTCTCCACATACATCACAGGCTTTATGTTGGTCCAGAGGCTCAACACTCAGCTTTCAATTTAAGTGACGTATTTTATGATTCATATTCCCCACCCCATATTTCCATTCATCTGTTGCTGTTTTTGTGTTTCATACACACTCCAGGTTGAGCTGTTGAGTATTTTGGAGTATGAGCATATGTGACATGCTAATAGGGGTGGTCTTCATACAACCAAGCTGCTCTTCCTTTTTTCAACAGATTTGATTATTCCTTCTCCAGTATTTAAAACTTCCATTTCTTTGCCAAGAAGAGATTGGCTTCAGCATCTCAAGATACTTTCTCTCACTTTCCCTGTTTCCTCAGCTGGCACCTGGGGTGGAAGGTTCCACAGGATCACACTGGCTCATGGATGACTGTATCCCCTCCCTCAGCACGGAGCCAACCTTGCCTTGCAACCTCCAGGCAAAGGAAAGTGCACATGGATGGGAAGAGGGTTATCCCCACCGAGGGGGAGCAAACCCCAAGCTCTTTGTCAGTGCTGAGAGCAGCGAGTGTGTGGGAGTGGTATCTGATCCACTAATTAGCGTCAATTGCTTCATTTCCAACATCCTGTTATTTCACCCGCGTGGTGATTTACTGATGTTAAAAATGTGGGTTGGCAGGTGGAATCTTCCTTGATGCTGGTAACTGCCAGAAAAGCAGGTGCCTTGTTTCTGGTTTTAAGAAGCTTTTTGTTTTTCTTTCCATGGATACTCTTTTATTTTTGAATATACTTTCCCCTCCTTGTGGCTTTTTTCTTTGCAATTCCAATATTTTCCTTTTTTTTTTTTCCTACTCTCTGACTTTGGAATGTTTCCATATTTGACTGTCACTGGTATTTAAACAACTTCCTAATCTCTAGGATTTCCTTTCTTCTGTAAATCACCTTTAAAAACCCAGCAATCCCTTGTCATTTCCCTTTTCATTTTCATTGTTTCATCTGTGACAAGCAACATTCAATCCAGAGAACATTTAAGACCAATTTCAATTTCTGCATGAAAAACCCCCAACATTTTTTCAAGGCTGAAGGAGGATTTTTGCTAGAGGGAATATTTGTTCTCTCTAGTAACAAGGTGACATGGTGCCAGTTTGGTCTAATTTCATGTGGGGCCAGGAAGGATTCGTTGAAATGGCTGCAATATTCATTCAGCATTTCTTCCAGAGAGTGTGCTAAATAAACTGAGAGCTGTGTGATGTCCACAGAGCTGTTTCCTTCCTCCCAGGGAAATGGGAGGACTGTGCTTATTCTCACAGGTAGCAACAAAAGAGACCATCTGCTTGGCTATTTTATAATCAGCTTATTTATCTGCATGTGGGCACTGCAGGAGGCTTCAAACCCGTACCCTGACGCCGATGGCTGCAGGGAAGCCACGACAACTGCGCATTTTTTGGGGCAGGGACCAGGCACCTGGTGGGTTCTGTGTAGCCAGGAGCTGGACTCCCACGATCCTGTGAGTCCCTCTCTGCTCTGTGTTTCTGTGACTCTGTGATCTGCCCCCGAGGGTGCCCCCATGAGCAGCCCCTTTGCACTCCAGGCTAATGTTACTCACACACATCATTATGTGAAAAAGTGCGGCCAAAAGGGCAACAGGTGGGGTGAGAAATCAGCCAAGTGGGCATGGCTCAGGGGAGAGAGGGGGCAAGGGCTTCTCTTGGCAATTTGCTGCCTGCAGCCTTCAGAGGTGGAAGGAGCCCAGCAGTGACAGTAATTGCAGTAATCAAAGTAAATCACATCTTGCCGTTTGCCTACATGACATTTTTCTCCCTGTACATGAGAATAGAAATGAATTTTCTGGTTGTGTTTGAAGATTTTACAGGAGGATTAATTACACGCTTCAGCTTTCAGTGCTGGAAAAGGAAACTGTATGAAAAAGAGAACTTCAGTCCTTTCTGTGAGATTTTGAAGAAGGTTGTGGAGAGCATAAGTCAGAGCAAAAAATGGACCCCATGTACATCAGATCAGTGATATTCTTAAATGAGCAGTTGTGCTTTGAAGTGCAGTGAGAAAATAGAGATTTTTATCTGAATGAAGCAGGAAGATAATTGCACTCAGAAACTTTAATCAGCATGCTTCGGATTTAAGCAGATGGATACACAGGGCAAATCTGTGAAGGATGAATTATTTATTTTTGGCACACTAAAACTTTGTCTCTTAAAGGTCATCAAACTTTCAACAGAGTTGACAAAGTCTGCTGCATTTCTGAATGAGATTAATCTTCTCATTAGTGAGAGGCAACATTTTCTTTTGAACTTGATATGCCTGCTAGGGGAACAAAAAAAAACCAACAGAACAAAATCATTTATGGAAAAGTACAGCTGAAGAGCATCTGTTTGTCTTACTGCAGTGGTTCTGCCCAATTGATCAAAAAAAATTAAACTGGAAACCTCAGAGCAGAATAATGTGCTCTGTCCAGCAGGCACAAATATTTGACATATCTGTCATTCTTAATAGGATTATACAATTAAAAGCCACCCCAATGAAGCAGCATATATCAATTAGTGTGATGTCCCTGTAGTGGCTGAGGGATTTTGGTGTCAAAGGCAATAAAAGAGTCATTTACACCCTGTATCAGAAATCAGCAGTGAATACAGAAGAAATGCCATTGTTCATAATAGACTCCACTGAGACTGCTCGCATGGGTGAGCCTAAGTGCATGCAGGAATGGTTAAAATGATTTATGATACTTTGCATTTAAATCAGACATGGGTCAAAACTGGGCTCCCAGCTTGAATTTATCCATCTGCATCCTGAGTAGTGGGGCCAAATTTTTATTTCTGAGGTTATATTGCATTTCAAGCAACACAAGATGGTTGCCTGCAGAGGCCTGGGACCACGGTCATGCTGCCAGTCCTCCCAGCTGGAATTTCCACAGGAATTTCACATGAGTGAACTTGATGGGTGCCAAAGGGAGCAAACCCCCAAAAGGGGGTTTATGGGCAAAGGCAACTTGGACTCCTCCTGGCCACCACAGGGAATCAATGGGAGAACTAAAGAGAGAAACTGCATTATTAATGGAGATAAATAAGATGAAAGCTCATGCACAATTGAAATACCATGTTGTTCAGTGAAGGAGGTCTCCAGTGGGCACACTGAAATATGGGACCACAGACAGAACATTGGGCAGTTGAATGTATGTGAATACTAAAACTCGTGTGGGACAGGAAAAAAGCACCTGAGATCCCAGCAAGTGCTCAGATGCCACACTAATGACAAAGACCTGAGCTGATTTTCACTCTTGGAGTGGGACCAGGATAAAATTAATGGTTATTTTTATGACTTTAATAAGAGCACAGAGTCTTCATTGTGCTCAGCAAATGCAAACATTTTAACAAACAATGTCTTTTTTTAATTGCATGGACCTCAGCCTTAGTGCTTTGGAGCACGGCATACACGTGTTTCAGTATAAGCTCCTCTCTACTCAGGAAAGTATTTCAAGATGCACAAAAGTCCCTTTTTTAATCAAGAAGTGAGTGAAATAAAAAGCCTCAACAATGAGCCAGCTTGCCTTTCATAAATAACTGCTTTGTAATAGCTTCTTGAATATAATTACACAAAAAATGCTGCAGCAATTTCAAAAACCTGTATCCAACCTAAGTGCTGCCATACAGACAGCTTTGTCTGAAATTTGACCTCCTAAGAGGAATGGGTCACATAAGTTTTTGGATTTCGACTTAAATGAGAAGCCCTTGGGCACTAATTCACAACAACATGGTTTAGACAGGGAAAAACCTCATCAAAGAACAGCGGCAGCCCGAGCACCCAGAGCCAGGCCAGGGCAGGCTGGTGTCAGCCCAGCTCTGCTGCTGGTGTGATGCAGTTTGGGGACCTAGACACATTCTGATCACTTAAACCAGCCTCAAAATGACAAAGTCAGGAGAGCTGAAGCATCATTTCCAATGGAAAACTGGTCTGAAAGTTAGATACTGAGCACCCTCCAACCTGGAAATCCCCCAGCTCCATGGCAGGGCATCAGGAAGGGATCTCCTCTTACCTGTCCCATGACTACCCATATCTATTTTCAGCACAAACCTTACACAAAAAAATGCTCAAATTCAACTCTTAGATGCTGTGCAGCTACCAAAACCACAGCAGTAATTAAAGAAGGGAAAGGTCTGCTGTCTACTCTCCCAGCGTGGTGGTTTTTGCATGGTGAGGGCTGAGCAAAGCGAGGCCGTGTTCTGTGCAGGGATTTTCTTTCTCAAGGGAAGATTATAGCCGAACTACTCTGGGAAGAAAAGAGCCTTTGAACAACGCACTCAATAAAATTCTAAATTTAAATTTGAACATGCACAAATCATTTTTGGATGTTTATTTCATTTCACATCAGGAAAATCCCCCTTCCTTTGGTTAAAATTATTACCTTTTAATGGATACCAGAAGGTTTGCTCACTGACACAATTTTTCCCAGGATTTTTCTTCCTTTGTGTGTCCACAGTGTTTCCCCGTTTTGCTCTTCCTAGGAACTTGCCCTGTATTCAGTGGGACAACTTGGTGGTTTCTGCAGTTCCTGAAATTTCCAGCCAGGTTGGAGTAGGCAACTCAGGCAGGGACTTTAGACTGGAGATTAGAACTAAAATAGTGTGGAAAACAAAGGAGTAAGAGCTAAATGGTTGATATTATTAGCAACTTCATTGCTATAAGGCACTGCACATAACAGAGAGTGACTTTATGGTTTCTTGTCAGTTTGGAGGTGCCACATTTGAGATGTCTGATGTTCCTCACTTAAAAGACAAACTGGTGTGAAAATCAGAGGACTCGGGTGACATACAGATCATGATTTCTGGTTGTGTTTCTAGCAGAAGGAAACGTGGTGTGTTCCTGGTGTGGGCATGCAGATCCCCCACGCTGGAGAAGACTTCCAGCCCTGGGTAGGGGCTGAGAGCAGGATGCAGGAACACCGTCCCCACTACAACAAGGGGCTGAGCTTGGAAGTCACACTGACTTAATTTATTGCATGGAGGAGGGTCTGGAAAGTGGAAAATTAGCCAAGACTGAACAAAGAGGCTCATCTGTAACCACTGGGGCTCACAGAGGGGCTGAGCACCACCCAGGGCAGCTGAGTCAGGAGGAAGCACACGCAGAGGAGCTGCGGTGGAGGGGAGCTGGCTGCGCTCTCACTGGGCACCAAGCATGGTTACAGCATGCTGAGCTGGGCAGGGACAGAAACTCTCAGCTGTTCTACTGAGAAGTTATAAGATGTAGGATAAATGTCCTGGACAGCCCTGGATGGGTTTGACTCCTATGACCACAATGCGTGCGTCAGTAGTGCCATATTTAGGCACCACAAGGTTGCCCAGATTTGCCTCAGCCTCACAAACGAGAACTGTGGGGAGCAAAACCAACCAAGAGCAGCAGGGGCAGGTATGGGAAGCCTGATGTAACAGCCAGGACTTGTTGTCTCCTTTCATTTAAATGAAATAATTAGCTCTCCTAAATCCCATCCTTACCTGTCTCATGGAACAGAATGCACAATCCCGTTTACTCTTTAAAAAATAATCTAATACCTTAACCCTTATTTTGGTACCCTTGTCAACCCCAACATTGGCACAGGATTTCACTGGATTGCTGGAACTATTTTATTTGTTACTGGTAAATCAGATTTTGCTTTACCAAATACTTAATAAATTCCTCTTACCACCTGTTTATCATCTGTCTGACACCATATGTTTTTTAATGAAGAAATTATCTTTAAAACACTTTTTGGTCAAGGCTGTCATTGCTTAAGAGAGGCAGTTTAGAAACACATTGCAGTTACAAACACTTGAGAAGCTGGCAACAGGAGATTAACACTCTATAGACGAGTAAATGTTTGGGAACCTGTTAAAATAGTAGAAAATGAGGAATTGTGAAGACACACCCCAGCAGAATCTAGAAATTTGTGCACAGTCTCCTTTCATCCATTTCAGTGAACCTTCACCATGTCATGAACCCTTCTGCACTTGCACAGAGACACACTGTGGGGGGAGAAATTAATTTTTATGGAATAGGAACCAGTTCCCAGCCCTGCTTTGAAGCCAGCTGCTCTCAGTAGAGCCACAGAAGCAGCTTCCATGGCCAACATCCCTGCAAGCCATTAGAGCACTTGGGATCTGGAGATAATCTTCACTGCCCAGACCCACTCCTGGCTTCAGGAGGACTGTGGAAACATCATCTGTTTGATTTTATCTGCTCGTTTTCACTTCAGGGGTGCAAGAAAAGAGGACATCAAAAAAAGCCTTTCAAAATTTTCTCTTTTTTTTGGTGTGGCTGCTATCAGAGGCTGACATAAAAATGTATCAGCCTCCATAGAAATCTCAGGCATATATTATATTATGCAGATATGTTATGGAAAACAACAGGCAAATTTCTACTTTCTGTCAAGCTGATGGACGTCTGATTTTCTGTAGCTAAACTGTTGGAGAAAGAATAACTTTTTGCATGAATGAGCTTTACTTACACAGGCAAATACTGATAGGACAAGGGGGAACAGTTTTAAACTAAAATAGGGGAGATTTAGATTATATGTTAGCAGGAAATTCTTCCCTCTGAGGGTGGAGAAGCTCTGGCCCAGGTTAGTAAGAGAAGCTGTGGCTGCCCCATCCCTGAAACTGCCCAAGGCCAGGCTGGACGGGGCCTGGGGTGTGGTTTAGTGGAAGGTGTTCCTGCAGCGCTGGGTGTAGGGGAGAAGCAGCGCTGTTCCTGCAGCTCCGTTTCCAGGGGATGCATCCCAAAAGCTGACAAGGAAAGCTGAGGGAAGGGAGGGAGGGCACTGCAGCCTGCCCGTATCAAAGGGATCTGTGAAACGTGTGGAGCTCCAGCCCAGGAACCCCTGCCAGGACTGAGATGTCCCCTAAATGACCAGGGTTAATTGGCGAGTCCATAACCCACAGCACAGCCCCCTTGTCCCGTCTACGAGGCACCAGCATCTCCCCCGGGCTCCAGGGAGCCGGCAGCTCCGGCTGCCAGAGGAGGCGCACTGGCGGAAGGACCACATTTGAAACATATTTCCTGGAAAATGATGATTCCCAAATGGTCCCAAAAGCCTGGAGAAACTCCCACTCCCACCTCTCATGTTCTGACCGCGCTCTCTGGCTCCAGCATGGGCAGCACGAGATGCTGAGCTGCAGCAGCTCTTTGCAGGAGCAGGATGAGCCCAGGGCAGGAACCAGGCTGGGGGCAGATCCGAGAGTGGACGTGGGGCAGAGCAGAGGGACCACACAGCAGAGAAGCCCAATGTTTGCAGCCCGTGTTTGCGGCACAGCTGCTGAGACGCCTCCTCGCCGCGAAGGTGACAGGGAGGAATCCACAGCTGACACATACATCTTTCTGCTGGCGCATTCCATGTCCTTTCTCAGGCACTGTGACTAATTAGGAGAATTAAAAAAAAAAAAAAATCAAAAAACAACAACACAGATTTTTCCAGAAGATGTTAGACCTAAAACAAAACCAAAAAATAAAAAAAAAAAAGAAAAAAAAAAAAGGCAACATATCAATTCACATGATTGATCAGTAAAAGATGGTCAACAGCTGTGCCTAAGCATCTGTACTGTGGAGTCAGACTCTGCAAATGGNAAAAAAAACAAAAAAAAACAACACAGATTTTTCCAGAAAATGTTAAACCTAAAACAAAACCAAAAAAAAAAAAAAAAAAAGAAAAAAAAAAAAGGCAACATATCAATTCACATGATTGATCAGTAAAAGATGGTCAACAGCTGTGCCTAAGCATCTGTACTGTGGAGTCAGACTCTGCAAAAGGAGTAAATGACCACAATAGAAGCTGCCAATAGCTCCAACAGCTCCTCTAGTCAAGCCTAGGCCATGCTTCAGGGAAGGAGGAAGCCAAGAGTCGGGCAGGCTCCTTTCCTCTCACAGGACAGAGGGTGGCTCAGGTTGGGATTGCTTAAAAGTGAAATTTCTACCACATTTATCTAGGAAGGTTGAGTTAAAATTCAGAGGTTCAAGCTCTTTTTCTTCCATCTCCCCTCTGCTGATATCTCCTGGATGGACCATCCTGGTGGGGACACGGTGTTTTGACTGCCACCAAAACCACCTAATGTGCCTGTAATGTTTTTATCTTAAGTTACAGAAATGAAAACTGGCATTGGTTTGCTTCCTGCATTTGCCCCTGTAGGCAAGATGGAAAGGAGTCCAGCAAGGAGCACTTGAAGCAATCCCAGAAGATGCTCCTTACTCATAGGAGGCTTCATTGCTTCAATTGAATCCTGGTCCAATTGCAAACAGTTACAGTTGTTTTTAATTTCTCAATCTGGAGCAATGACATTACAATAGATCCTGTGTTCTCAAACCCTTTTGTTCGTACAGTGGAAATCTGGATTTCCCTAGCCTGATGGCTCAAAATCAAAAGACAACCAACTTCTTCATTTACATTCACAATTATGAAGTCCATCTTATGACAGTTAAGGCAAGATTTGTCAATTTCTAATATTTATGATTTGTTTTGCACCAGGATAAAAGAGAAGTTCATGGATCACTGGCTCCTACTGCCTTTGTTTCTATATAGACTAAGGCAAACATATTTGCAGAACACACTCGCATGACTAAATCCATCCACTGGGCTATCTTGCCCTCAAAAGCCTTCTTACTGCTTCCATGAATGCCTGGATTTTTAAAAAAACAATTGCAATTGCCAGGAGCTGGGACTGCCTGGGTGAAGCTGGGTGTGGTGCAGCAGCATCGCTCCTGCACAGCCAGGACCCCAGGGATGCAGGGAGCTCCTCAGTCCCTCACAGCTCTGAGCTTTGCCAGCACCTCTTAAAAAGAGGTATTTTTAAGCATCCAAAAGAGGTGAAGACATATTTACTCCCCACACACTTCTTTTTTTTAATTGCGAAAGTAATTAATGTCCTGTCTGTTGAAACACAATGAAATTAATTTGCTGAAAACTGTAGGCCTGTGTGAGGTGAGATTAATTAACTAAAATACCAAGTAAATCCCCGCAACAAACATACACAGAATTCAACCCAAAGTGATCTGGAAGAGACAGTAAATAGCTTTTCATTAGCAGTGGGGAGGACTTTTCTCAGACTTCTCTAAAACAGTTCTCAAAAGTAGGTTAAGATGTTTAAATAACATATTAACAACATATTCATTTGGCAGTATTTCTAAAAAGAAGTTGTTTTTCAGAATTTCCTAGAATAAATAGTTTAAGGTTTTTAGCAAAATAAATAAATTCTTCTTTTTCCTTCCCTTTGCAAAGGGAGAAAAAAAAAAAGCCTAACAATTTAAAATGCCTGGAAACAATTTTTTCAGCAATGTTTTAGATCTTTCAGCTAAAAGGAAGAGTTGCTATATCTTCATTCTGACTCTCTAGAGAATGAACTTTGATACAATATTTTTTTAAAAGTGGCTGAAGAACAGGCTACTGAGTTTGCCTCAAAATCTCAGGTTGCATAAATCAGAGGAGAACCATAAAAAGGCACTTGGTAGTTTACACAAACAGTGAATCTGCCCCATTTTTTGCTATAAATATGTACACTGGAATGTCACATACACTTCCACATGCTAATGGCAGTGTCATATTAATGCTGTGAAATCACACTTGTGAGACACAGATTTAAATGTCATTTGGTTGAAAGGATTTTAGAGCAGAGAACATGAGTTTTGAAGACCTTGTTTTGGCTGAAGGATAAGGAAAATGGACAGCCCTTTACACTTTCATTTGTGACTCCTCTGTCAATGGTGACTGACTGTGGCTTATCACATAATACAGCTGGCAACTTCCCAAATCCCAGTGAAACCAACAGAGAAAATCACCATGAACATTTTGGGGCCTGAATTATGAGTTTTGGTAATGAATATTTTAAGCTCCTTTTGCAGCTCTCATTCCCAGGGCAGAAATGGATTTAAAAGACAAGTTGGGGATCCTGGTGGGCTCCGACATCACTTGAGCTGTCGGGCTCAGCAAAACCGTCTAAATTACACAAGTTCTAAAGTCCTGCAAAACCTGCTGTTTCTGTGGGCTGAGCTTAGGAGTTAATGCAAGTCTCTTCCTTAGATCATCTCTCGCTTTGCTTTGCATTTTGTCTGAAGTGCTTTTTGTTGTTCTACATTTTGAGTATTTAATTAATGAATCCACTTAAGTGCTGTCAGCTTCATGTCAGATGGAGCTCTGTTGTTGAGAGATGTGACTCAGCTGTGTTGCTCTGTCCATGAGCAGGGGGTGAAGCTGTCTGGGTGTCTGAATTTTGGCTGTTTTTCGTTATTCCTCTGATCCATTGAGAGGCAGGAGAGCCTTGTGCAGAGCTTGGAGATGGCCTCTCCCACAGCACTGCTGGTAGCCTTGGTAAACCTGCATTGTCCCTAGAGGAGAGACTGGATCTGATATCTCACAGGCTTTGGCTTCAATCTCCAATTATGCCAAACTTTACAGCATTTGACATCACCATAATTAAGTTCCTTCATTTCCACATTCCCCCCCACCCCCCCCACCCCCACTCTGTGGGCTTGAAATTAGGCACCTAAATTGATAAATGGGCTTTTAAAGGCATGGCCTGGTTTTCAGAGACCTAAGTACTGCAATCTCCATTACTTTTCACTTCAGCACCCTGAAAATCAGTGGCCAAAGCTCCTTACTCTGCATTTCTCTCTTATTTAAGAGTGAAAGCAATTGAGAAAGGAAATATCTGTCTACTTGCATAACAAAAAACCAGTGCAAGTAACTTCACCATACCTGCACCGATCCTCTCATTTTTGCACACATAACCCACATTTACCACATTTGCATGGATTTTTCCATGCCAAATGCTCTGCACAGCTCCCAAGCCCAGAGCCTGCTTGCTGCAGATAGGAAAGAGCATTCAGGCTCATGAACCTGCATGCTCCAGTCCCCCTGAGAGCCCAGAGCTATTGCTCTGTCACAACATGTCACCACAAAATAGCAATGGAACGACTGGGAGTGGGCGAGGTGTTTATGTCTTCTGAGCCTCAAACAAGAGCAAAAAGAGAAAATTAACTCAAAATAGAGCTTGAGATGCTTCTCCCGCAGAGATGGGAGATGTTCCTCCCTGCAATGTGGGAGTCATTCAAATGTGAGGAAGAGACCCTGCACAAATCTTTAATCTCACGTTTCAACTCTGTAATCTAGGACCATTAAATATTTATGCACTTTGAATAAACATAAAGAAAATTAATATCCATTCAAATGAAAATGATCCAGCTAGGATGGAGGCTAAAAGCAAAACAGAACAATATAATCAAGCTGGATTTTCTTTCTCCTTTTATTCTCAGCTCTCCTTCTGCTAATGTGTTATTTCACCCTCAATACCTCCGACAATACCAGCTGCTTTGATCCCTAAGGCTTATTTGCTCCCTAAGTCAGCAAGTTTGCAATAGCCTAAATAAACTTGGAAAGGTTCAGAGCCCAACAGGAGAGAGAAAATATACTTTAAAAAGACATAAAGTCAGGAAGGCATGTGTTCCTTAATGACTTTCCTGGAGGCATTATCTCTTCTTCCCCCACACTCCTCCTCCTCATCTACCTTCCTTCTGTTTTCTGGCTTAAATTAGACTGTAAGATCTTCTGGAAGTGAATGCATCCTTCCTGTGCAATGGGCCATGATCTTCACTGGAGCCCCTGGTAATACTGGGACTCTTTTTCCATCTGTTCTCAAGGGTACTTTTTTGGTCCATTAACAAACAGCAAAACAAAGAAAGCAAAAAAGACCAGTTTACACTTGATGTATGAATCTCCACACTGCTCATTTCTTGTCTCCTGACACTCCTTTTAAAACACAACGGGTACTTTCCATGCATGCCAACGTAATGGAGAGGCTGTGGACGATCAGAGCAAGCCCAAACAACTTATGGAAACTGCAGGAACCGCTTCTGTGCACAGTGTATTTTATTACCTGTTGCACTCTGCTGGTGGCAGGATCATGTCTGTCCCAGCCTGGAAGGAGGATGAGGAGGTGCCACACAAGTAGGATGTCACACACACTACAGTGTCCTAAAGCTGCAGCCATAAAAAGCAACTTGAGTGTAGGTGTGGGGGAGGAGAAACAAATGCACTAGAGATTCATTGGTTTTCTTTGAACATAACAAGGGGTTTTGTCTGTGACAGCAGTGAGATTAAGGTCGTGTTTAACCTTGAGTTATGGTCCCTTTTCACCCTCTTTTTGGATAATGAAGTGACTTCCACACATCGCAGACTCTGCCCTTCTCCAGGCTTTCTCAGCAGTCGAATGCTGAGGGCACAACCAGACAGCTTTGCCAGGCTCCCGGGACCTCAAATGCCTCAAGTGAGGCCACACAGTCTTAAAACACTAATTCTCCAACATTGCCAAACTTTGTCATCCCACAAAACGCCCAGGGAGGGTTAATGCTGTGAGAAAGTTGGGACTGTAACTTTCCCACTAAATGGAGGAAAAAAGAGAGTTGAACATTATGTTTGCTGCCAGCACTCAAGCCTGGATTAAGATGCTGCCCACCTTATCTCCTACCCTGCACACAGAGGGACGGGCCAGGCTGGACTGCTGACACCACAATCCATACACAGTGCCGGCACTCTGGCAGTGAGATGCCAACATACATCTCCTCAGGCCCCTCACCAGCCTCTGCACAGCAGGCTCCACTCTCTTCTTCCAGAATTTGGGAAATCTGGTAAAGATTAAAATAAATTCTACTCCTTTTCTCACCAGCAAATCCAGGAAAATTCTTTATTTTGTTTCCTGGCTGAACGTGGTTTGTTAAATTACAATTTTTTGCATTTCAAGTAAACTGGTTTTATAGAGAGAGGCTGCTCATACTCCTGAAGGATGATGGCATCTGCCTTTCTCCTTGCTGCTTGAGGAGAATAGGGAGTCTCTATTTCCCCTCATCTGGCATCCAGCATTTTCCCATGTAGCCCACACACATTGCTGGCTACTGCTGATTCATTTCACACATAACTTCTGCTCATCCAGTTTGCAGGAAAGAAAAACACTGATGCACAAAGCTTTGGCAGGCAGGGAACAGAGAGGCACTAGGAGACACAAACCTTTTCAAAATCTACAGAAAAAGTGGTGTATTTATATATATATATACTTGCTACATCCCCTAAGGGAACAGTCACAAGTCAATCTGAAATCATTACAATCATGTCCCCGTGTGCAACCTGTCAGGGGGTTGGAACTAGATGATCTTTAAGGTCCTTTCCAACCCAAACCAGTCTATAATCCTATTCATGATCATCTTTATCAAAACAGCCTCTGATTAACAACCTTCTGCACAAAAAAAGCCCATCCAAGTCTCTTCTTTAAAAGCAATTCCTGGAGCTGATCTTAATCCAAGCCCTTCCAGCAGTAGAAAGTTACTGTGTATTAGAACCACGTGTACGTCTTTGGTAGATCGTGTCCAAAAATGCTGGGAACAACAAATGTTCACATTCAACCAGTAGCCACCAACCTTGTTATAAATATTTATACGGGAAAACAGGCACAAAAACTTTGTTTACTGTGCGGCAAAGCACTCAAATTTAAGACATTTTAGAGTGCATATGTAGCATTTGTTAGCTGAAAATCTTTTCTTGAAGTGACAAATCCTGGGTTTAGCTACAGTCAGTTGGATTCTCCTGAAGTGAGCCCAAGGGCTCCACACCATTGCTAGCAGCAAAAACGAGCTCTCATGGCCCATTACCAGAAATGGCCGAGTAAATGCACTAAAGGCTCCCAGTACGTCAAAACGTGACTGCACAGCTCCAGCTTCACCCAGTCTTTCTTTGGTTTACACTATGTTCACTTCACTGTTGACAGTCCTTCCAAGCACAACAAAAGATCTTCACTGGCAGGGCCATATCCTTTCTGGTATTTTCATGAGGTGCTTTTGCAGAAAATAATGGTCCAGAGCATAACTGGAGCCAGAGCCGGCAGACACATCCCAGCTTGCATATTTTCCATGTGCATTGCACGGCCTGGCTGCTGGAGCCAACCTCTGGGATCCTGTTCCCTCTGGTTTGTGCCACGAGTTCTCCCTCAGGCCAAGGCATTTTGGGTGAAGCTGCCTCTCTTCCTTTGCTGCGGGGCAGGGGGAAAAGGCCTGAGGACCCAGCTTCTGATTCCTGATTTGTAATGGAGCTGGAGATCGATCAGTGGGATGGCAGGAAATGGGCACCACCCCAACAACAGAGTCAAGAAAAAGTCCTTCCTGATGTCTGTGGGCTCTGTTGGTTTCTCTCCCTTTTTCTCAGTCTGTTGGTGAGACAGAGAGGTCAGTAAATTTGTGCTGGGATTTTTTCCCAGGATCCTCAAGGAGAAGAGACTGGGCAGCAGATATAATCATCAACATTCATCAACAAACTGAGGGAGACTAAGGATTAATGAGCAACCCACAGATGGAAAATTGTTCCATCCACATTTTTCCTCTTTTGTGCAGCAAGTTGCTTTGGCAGATCCCAGCTTTACCTCTCAAGCAAAGGGCATGGGTGCACCCTAAAGTAAGGGGATGAAGCAGTCTGTCCTTGGGGGACAGGGGTGTGCCAACTGTCACAGCCAGGGTGACCTGGACAGTGCCCTGGAGAATGAGCTGGATCAAGAAATTAGACTTTATTACATACAAAATTAATGGAAAGGGGAATATTTTTTAACCCTTCATTCATGACTGCACAGTGCCCTTTAATGAATATGTGTGCCTTGAACACAGTTCCTAGGAAACAGCTTAATGAACTCAGTCCTTGGAAAGAGAGGGAAGAACACTGATGAACGTCTGATCTCATGTAGGGACTGGCTAAAAAAATTAAACATTTTTCCAATGGAGAAAACAATGAACTGTAAAGAACACAAACTGCAGATGATCAAATCTGGAGTATTTCACATTATATGTAAGGAGACAAGGTTTGCTGAAGGATTTAACCTTTCCTCAGTACCTTGTCCTACCTACTTACTTTCTCTATTTCCTTCGGATTTCATAATCTTGATAATTTCCTATTTTGGATGCAAAGAAAGAAGTAATAGTCACTTAGGGAAAACCGTATCAAACATAGGAGAGGATTTTTTTCACTTCTGCTGTTAAATAACTTTAGGAATGTGGGTAAAACTATTTCTTTCTCTACTTCTGTTACATTAGTGACACATGTAGAGTGCAGAAAGCTCCATTCAACCCATTCCCCAGCATCTTTTTAAATGATATGAACTTAAAGCAAGCTTTATTTTGAGACACCTCCAAAACAGTGTTTTATCCTGACTGGCACAGGTCATGCTTTGAAATGCTCCTGAGACCCTCAGAATAATCCCTCAAGTCAGAGGCATCATCAGACAGTCACCCTTCCTAACCCTGCTGCCAGGGTGGGATTTGGCAGACTTGTTCAGAAAAACCTTGGAGCACCCAAAAGCAGCATGTAGGAAGGAAAGGAACAGCAGGAGCACACAGAGAGGTAGCAAAAGAGAAAAATAAGCTGATGCTTCTTAAAGACAGCCAAAAGCCTGTCTTGAGAGGTATCCCAGAGAAAGGCACCCAAGGAGGCACTAAACAGGATGGGAGCAAGCCACAGACTGCTCCTTCCTGTCAGAGGCAGGGAGGGTGGAACTGAGAGGGAAGAGAATCGCTTAAAAGCATGCTTGAAGGTTAAACCCACAGGATTAATTCCCACCTGTGTAAGAAACTGCTTCCTCTCTCTCCTTGCATCACTGTGTAGGGTGGTTTTTTTATCAGAAATACATACTACTCCTCAATATCGCCAGCCAAAGGATGGCCTTAGAGTAAGGAAAGCGCTCAAATTAAACTCTGCTCCCAGCCTAAGCCAAACCTTAGTGCAGAGGGACTCTGATACCTTAGTGGCATCCTCTGGATACCACTGCTCAGCCCAACTCCTGGGGATCACGCCAGTCCCCCGTAATCCCCCCACAGCAAACTCAGAGCTTTATCCCCATCCCACCTGGCTGTGGCCCATCAGCACCTCAAATGCTCCTCACAGATAAAAAGGGAAGGGCTTTTGTGTTCTCCTCCCCACAGATCTTCAGTAGCAGTGGTGGTGTGGGAGCCACAGGGAAACATCCAATGTGTGCCTTCAAAGCAAAATGTACAGTTGCTGGATAATTCAGTAACTCCTGGCCTGATTCCTGACGAATGAGATCTGGCCAAGTCCTTCCACGGTGGTAACAAGAATTTAATGAAAGAATTATATCAGCAGCTCTCAGGTTGTCTCCTTTATTTATACTAGAATCTGGTAATAGACACAATTACAGGAGATTAACTTGGGCATAGCTTTAGCATGAAAAGAACATACCAGGGCCAATTCCAAGTATAATATATCTATTGCCCTGCCTGTGTTTCTATTTATTTTGCTTGGACTGACAAACTTTAATTCAAAGATCATAATTACAGCATGACTTGCAGCTAGATTTTTTCAAGACTGTATTATTCATTTGAAGAGAAAGTAAGTTTACTTCTCATTGAGTTTAACTACGAAGGTTAATTTTCTTTGAGTTAAAGGAGTTTGGGTTTTGACTTGATTTTTATGCATTTGGGGCAACCAGCACAGCTGTGAAAACATAATTGTTCTTAAAAATTTCGGGATGTTCATCCTCATTTTCAAAATTGCTTGCTCTTTTGTGTGCTTTCCTAATTTCAGCTCGCTGAAGCGGCCGCTGATTAGCAAGCACAGGTGCAACCCTTCTGGACTGTTCACTACCTCCAGCACGAGCATTCCCAACCACACTCTGCTCTGCAGAAAATAGCCTCATTAGAGGCAAAAAGCTGATCTGTTAAAATAGCAAAGGGACCAGCCAGAGAATCAGGGAGAGTTATTTGCCCCATCAGAGTCAAGGGGAAATTTACCCTTACATCAGCAGGGGGAGGGGCCGGGGAGATGCAGAGGATGTGCAGCTCTGTGGACCCACGGTGTCAGGAGTGAAAGATTGGCAGTAACCTGCTATTTATGAGCCATTAATAGAACTAATAATTCTACAGCAGCAGCATGCCCAGGACCTCACCCCTCTGCAGCATCGGGACAGGACAGAGGCTTTTCTCTTTGAATGCACAGAGGTGAAGCGATGCCCCTGTGTGGGTGCTGAGGCTTTGGGGAACACACCAGTGAGGCACAGGGCAGTGTCCAGAGCTGTGGCTGTAATGAGCCATAAATCACCCCTAACGACCCCTGAGCCAGCCAGCCTGTGTGGGGGACAGCGAGCTGGCCCACGCTGCAGTGGCTGCTGGAGAAAGGCTTCAGATTGCAGTGAGCACAAATGGCTCTTTCACACGTCTCAGCAGATGTTACTCATTTTCTCCTCATCTGACTTTAAGATTTGGCTCCATTCTTTCCCTGTTCCCAAAGCCCATCAGTTGTCCTAGAAACCTCTCCCAGGTCTCCATGAGCAGTGGGCTATCCCAGCGTTCGGCAGGGGCTGGTCCATCTGCAGGCATCCCACTCCTCCAAGCCCTCATCTGGATTGCTTCTGTCTTCCCCACTGAAACTCGCCTCATCCACCGGCCATTTCCGCTGCTCCGTGGTGTTATTCATCAAGGTGCTGCTCCTCCTGCACAGCCGCGAGCTCTCCAAAATATTTAAGGACATTTGCAAAATTTGGATGGAAGTTAGGAATAGCAAGCAGGACCAGATGTTCACTGGGAAAGACTAACACTGCACCTCCATCCATAATGTCCAAGGCTCACCCCTGGACCACGGGAGGAGGAAGAGCAGCCAGCAGGGACAGTGCAGCTGGTCCTGGGATGGAGAGGCACAAGGGCATCATCTGCACAGCCTGACAGCCACACAGCTTTGGCTGAAATGTCATCCAGGTGAGTAGGAGTCTGTAATTCACAGTTCACTTTCCCATAACTGTCTTTTAATTTCTTCTAAGGGTCCCAGGAAAAAAAAAATAAATAATAGCCTCAATATATGTTTCAAATTTTTTTTGCCATGTTGATAGCTTAAGCTGTGTGGCACTTTGTAAAAGGAAAAGATAATATGGGAAAATTCTTAGAAATGGATTGCTGACAATACATGTGTGTGTGGTTTAGCTCAAATCTATATACCAGTTGTGCACCATATGACATAGGAGTCACTAATCAATCTATGACTCAAGAAAAGCATTCCCTATGGATTCTGCTTGTTATATTAAGCACACAGATCACCCAAAGTCACCTGTCACCACCAGCAGGAATTGACTTAAAATAAATCATCAGTGAGAGCTGCAGCACTCAGACTGGGAGCCCAGGGTGGGTGGAAGATCTGATTCCTCTTGGTTCAGGGAGCAAATGTCTGCCTCCCTTGGTACTTGAAGCCCCCATGCTCAGCAAAGTGAGGGGACCTTCCCAGCCTGCAGCATCCCAAGCACATTCTCAGCAATCCACAATTTCACAAGAAATCCTGAGATGAAAATAAACTCCACAGTAAGGTGTGTTCATGAGAAATAAAATTAAATGTTAACACGGAAGGAGGAAACCATCCATGCAAAGTACGCATTTTACTCAGCTCCAAGTTCTCCAGAGGCAAGTTGAGAAAAGCCCTGGGATGCAAAGTAGTAAAATAAAATCAGTCAGAACCACAGTTAATCAATACGTAACTCTAGTTTGCAGAGAACTTTCACATGGAAGAAGGTGCTTACAAAGTCACTTTGTTATTGCTACACACTTGTATGAATGAGAAAAATACAGCTCAAGAATAGCTTCAGGTAATCAAACCCCAGCTGTCAGAACTAAAAGCTGTTTCCAACCAGTGATTTGTTTTCTCTGGGAAGAGATTTGTGGCAATCCTCAACACTAGAAGTGTGCCCACCAATCAGTGGATTTACAAGCATGCCTCCACTATCCAAACCCCACAGTCACCAGTGAGGGACAGCACATCCCGCTGTCATCCCTGCAATATTTTAACAAGAACAACACTCAGCAATACCTTGTGGCTGTCATTTAATGAAAAGCTGTGAATATTTCACAAGCAGGGTAGCAGATGTTTGCCATAGTCCAACCCAGGAATTAGGGATGTATGGAAGTGAGCAGAGCCACATACAAGTTCAGAAAATTACCATGTGCAAATATAACTGCTTTGCTCCAAAATCACCAGGTTTTGATGACAACCCTCAGCTCTGTTGTTGCCTACAGAAAATCAAAGAATCATAGAATCATTAAGGTTCAAAAGACCTTAACGACCATTAAATCCAACCTTTGACAGAATACCCCCTATGCCCACTAAACCATACTGCAAAGTGCCATGTTTACTCATTTTTTAAAAACTTCCAGGGATGGTGATTTCACCACTACCCTGGGCAGCCTCTCCCAGTGTTTGACCACTCTTTCAGTGGAGAAATTGTTCCTAATATCCAACCTGAACCTCCCCTGGTGCAACTTGAGGCCATTTCCTTCTCCTGTCACTGGTTACCTGGAAGAAGAGACCAATTCCCACAGCCTCCTTTCTGGCAGTCCTGAGCGCAGTTGGGTCTCCCTTGGACTGTCTTTTTCTCAAGACCAAACAACCCCATCTCCCTCAGCCACTTCCCACAGGGTCTGTGCTCCAGACCGCTCATCCTCTGACCATATCCCATCACGTTACCACACCAAGGAGCGTTTTTCTGTGGATGCACTTCCTGCCATCCCTGCGGATGCGGCGCAGGCAGCTGCAGCCCCAGTGCAGGGAAACACTGCCGGCGCACTTGGTCTCCAAACAAAATGACTTAAAAGGGAACCATTTCCCCAAACAGAGGCTGGGGGGAACCATCAGAAACAAATTAAAATCAAAACAACTTTTCAGCAGGAAACAATGGAACAGATGGAATAATATTTATTACTGGAAACTGCTAAATGTGCCAATTAATTTTGAAGGGGCTTAACTGGATTAAACTTTTTTTTACTGGAAAATATGAAGAAAAAGTCATGAATCACAGCAATATCTTCAGCATTGTCAGTGTATTTTTCTGGAAGCTTGTTCAGAAATCAAAGGAAAAAGCAAATCCAAAAAGACTAAAATTGGACAATAATCTTTCTGTTGCATGAATAGTATCAATTTCCCCTTTACCATACTCAGAAATATTAGGGGGAGGCAAAAACCAAACCATTGTTTCCATACATCATGTTGGTCATTTTTGCCTGAACCAGAAAAGCATCTGACTGGGGCCAAAATTAGCCATGTAAGCATTTTGTGATGTTCTAAGAACAGAAAGATTTTTGAGTTCATTTGCAAGCTGTACAGATGATTAAATGCTTAGACAGACCAGTGTGTAATCCAACCCTCTTACCACACAGAGGTAGTATTATTAAAAGTAGGAAATTAGTGTGCATCTTTATTTGTTTATTTTAACACAAGAACATGGAAGTCCTTTCCCATAAAAACATTTAATGTTTCAAAAATATTCATCCTATGCTGGGACATGGAGTAAAACATGAAAAAAATATGTAATAATCCAATTCAATTTTAGGAGCACTTAGGGTGAGGGATTTTTAGTATTTTTACATGCTTGCTTAGAAGCCTTTTATCTACATTGCTTCCTGCCAGAAAGAGAATTGAGAGTGCCTTTCCGGTAAAGGCTAGGAAATCAATTTAATTTTTCCAAAAGGAAATTAAAAATACTTCACAGCACTGAAATTTGCCCATTGCAAATATTGATTTTGCAAAGGGACATTTTCCTTCACAAAACTATCCAGAAACATTCTGCTCAGTTCCACTTATCATCATTGCCTTCCCTTCCTTTCACATTTTATATAACACTTCATGTTTTCTTATGCAAAATTGTCATGTTCCTCCCAAAATAGTGCTATGTTTAGAGAGGTTATAAGGAGTAACTAATAAAATTGTGGTTATTTAAAGAGTACAAGATAAATATGACACACACGCTTTCACAAATAGAAAGCAGCTGGAAGAAAACTAACAGTGTCAGGGCTATGTGTAAACTCCATTTTCCTATCAAAAATTATGGAAACAGAAAATGAACGAAGAAAAATTCACTGTTTGCTTAAACTTGCTTAGAGTTATTGCTGCTGATTCTGGATACGGCTCATACAAGAGACAAATTGCTTCATGTTTCCAGGCTTTTCTATTTGGATCTCAGCAAGAAATTTCTGATTTCTTCCTTAGTAGCTGGAATCTATTTTCTTTGGCAAATCCATTGCAATTGTGAAAGTATTTTGTCGCTAAATGTGAGCAGGCTTTCTTTTCTGCTAAGTGACCTAAACCCCTGAGATTTTAACCTGTTTATACAAGCTCAATAGCTACTCTGTGGGAGCTCTGGCTCTGTGAGGAGCCTAAGATAAGACTTTTTACACAAAAGTATGGTGGTAGTTGAGCTATCTCTTCACAGCCTTTGAACAGGAAATGAGGGGAGACATCTCCAGAAACCGATCCATCCTAAGGAGTTATCTGGGAGGGAAGGAGAGAAATGAGGCGTAAGTTCAGTCTTGCGTTGTTCATTCCCACCCGAGGACATCCCTAAGTTCCAAACACCCCCACCGTGCATCAGCCACAGGAGCCAGCCTTGTGGAAAGGGTTAAAAAAGCCCCTCCAGAAATGAGACACGAGCTGCCTCAGGGCACTTCAGCTGCTGAGGTGCAGGTGTCACTTATGGAAACCTCACAAAATACAAAAATCTTTTTCCTGCCACCAATACTAAAGCCCACAAGGAATTGCTCTCGCACTTACAACCAGATGCTGCAATCAGCCGCGCTCAGAGAACAGGGGGAAGGATCCAGCTCATCTCACAGCTTGGCTTTCCTCAGGCTGAGGACACCAGAGCCACTTTGCACTCTGGGTGACACTGGCCACGCTGGAGCAGCACCAAGGATGCCAGAGAAGGAGCTGCCCACCTGTCTCCTGCAGAAGGAGGGAGCCCATTGAGCCAGTTTGCTCTTACTTATGGACTCCACCAGCAGCCAAACCCGTTTAGCCCTGTCCCTTCCTTGTTTATTAAATATTTGATTACTCACTCTCAATGCCTCTACTCTAAGGACTTTTTTAAATTTAAACACACCTCGGGTTCAGGAAACTCTGGCATCATGGGACATTGCTCATCACCTGCTTTTTCTGGGTGATGCCCTGTTTCCTCTGCCTTCCTTCAAGTGGTGGGTGAAGCTACAATGTGTATTTAAACCCCAGGGGTTTCAGTGCTGCCCTGGGGCTGCATCACTGTGCAATCCATCCTTTTCCCCCTCCATGGGCATCAGGCACAGCAGGGCACAGTGCAGACCTCAGAAGGGAGAGGAGTGGCCAGCAGAACACGGCTCAACAGTGTCCCAGCGCCCAGACATCCCTCACTGGGCACTTTCTGGAGCTTTAATCAGGACTAACATCACTGGTACCCAATAACCCCATTTTCACAGGTCACTATGTCTCCATTTCCAGCCCATTTATACCTCTGTGCCCATGACTTTTCTCAGTTTTGTATGCACCAGGTACAAAGTTGAAATAAATATTTTCATTTAAAGCAAGTTTGATTTTGTGTGCCCTGTGCCCCTGTATTAAAAAAGGCAGTTCTGTACTGTACTCCTCCTGTACTGCTCCTGGCTCAGCCCTCTTCCTCCCAGGCAATTTGGGAAGGGTGCAGCATCTCAAGCCCAGGTGCCCAACCATGAAACCTTTGGACTTGCTCACAGATGTCTCCCCTGTCCAGAGGAGCAAGTCTGTGTGTAATGTTCAAACACTCCAGAAAAACATCCTGGTTTTCTGTATCAGTATCTCCTCACTGGATAAACTATAGGACAGCAGATTTCACGGGAATGAAAGAATTGCTCTGGTTGAAAAGGGTAATAATATCCATCACCGTAGACTAAGATTCAAGCTGACATTGTTGCAAAGGCAATAAGACGTGAGCTGTTTGCAGCCCACATTTCTTAACCCAAACACACAGCAAGGAGCCTGGTGAGGAGGAGGGGGAGAGGCTGAAGATGCCCGTCACCCCCTTCTGCCATGTGGTGCCCGCAAGATGGGTGCTCACAGTCCCTTTGATCACATCATTCCCTGTTTTAAAGGACAGATCCACCACAGAAGCCATGAGTATGTGGAGAGAAACAAAGCAACACCATACTCGTTTGGTTCAGTCCCTGGAGAAGCCGTGTTTTACTAAATTGATAATCTAGTTAGATCTGTTCAGCTTCAGCTTCTTAACATACTAATCCAGACAAGCCCAGAAGTACTAATAACATTTCAGTCTGGGCTTGAAGAGAGATTAGAGAACATTTATTTTGCTTCCAATATTTTCTGATTGCTCCTAACCTTTCCCTGCACAAGCATCTAAATGAAGAAATATGAACAAAATGACTAAGTAGTGAGGATTATGCTGAATTAAACTCCACTGAGAAAAAAAATCAAGGCAACCACAGGAAAACTGAACCACTTAACATTCAACAAAATAAATAACAGGAACACGCTGGGCTGTGCATGTAGAAAATTGGAGATTTATAGGTCCATATTTCAAACCTACTGCAATGAACTCCTTCATCTGCCACTTAAATCTTAGCTCCCAGCTCACCTACAACTCATAGATAACTGTCAGACTTGAATTTTCCTGCTTTTATTGTTTTGGAGGGAGTTTTTTGATGCCTCAGCATAAGCACGTTGACCGAGGTCACGGAAACCCGTGCTAACCTGGATTTTTTTAACCATAGAAAAAACTCAACTTTCTCATAGAACCCTAGTTTTTTTTCCTGAAAGACAGCATAAATATATCAAGGCAAAGAAAAGTGGGAAGGCTAATAAATGCATTTCTGGAATTCAGGTTGCTCTGACTGCTCTGCCCATGCCCAGGCTCAGGGAGAGGGCAGAGTGGTTTGTTACCCACGGGACAGCGTGTGAATGAGGGGGTTGCACTTTTAACACCTCAAGGTGAGAACAGCAAGTGGTGCTGGCTGGAGAATAAACCTTACCCGGGTTCATGGCAGGGAGAACTGGGGCAGGGTGTTTGCTTTAAGCACCAGTGCAAAAAGAGATTGTTTAGAAGCTGCCTGAATGTCACAGCCAAGCCCAGGAATTCAATACCAGCGAATCCACCGTTAGCCACTGTTTGGTCTTGCTCAGATTTATTGGCTGATAAGTGGATCATGCGAGCAGGTACAAAGCTGTAACGAGATTATGTGTGAATGATAAGGGGGTTTAGTCTTTAAGGAAGCACAGGGAGCCCAGGGAAAGGCTCTGGTGATTAATGGCAGAGAGGCACGGCAGGGGCTCGCACAGCCCTTGGCAGTGGGACAAAATGCAAAAGCTGGATGACGTTGTGTTAGAGACATGAAAACAGAGGTGTGGGGCCAGTTTCACTTGCCCTACAATAGAGTGAGATAAATCATGGCTGTCAGCACCCACTGAGCCCTGGGGCTCTCGTCTCTCTGCTGACCCTCAGTTGGTTTTTCCTTGGCTGGTGCCTCCTCACAGACCAGCACAGAGGAGCTGCAGCTACTGCATTTCATGGGGACAAAGCCACAGTGAGTGTAACTCCCGCACGCCAAAGGATCAAAAGGTTTATTGAGGTTATTACATTGATTATGCAAATTTCAGCCAGTTTAAACAATTTCAAAACATTAGAAATCCATTTTTTTTTTTTTTTAAGGAATCAGATGATGTGATTTTTTGCCCCCACAAACTCAGAGTATGGGATTGAGGAGCACTTCCCAGCCTTGTTATAAACATCCCACATAACTTGTTTGTCACTGGGGAAGAAACCCAGACATGTGCTTTGGAATAGAACTGCAATACCTGCATATATATATATACATATAGATACAGATATAGATATAGATAACCACTTAATCATATAAACATAGGATCACTTAGGTTAGAAAAGCCCTCTAAGACCATTGAGTCCAACCCCTAACCCAGCACTACCAACTCCACACCAGACCATGTCCCCAAGGGCTGTACCTGCATTTGTTTTAAATCCCTCAAGGGATGGTGACTCCACCAGTGCCCTGGACATCCTATTAAAATTCTTTTTGTGAAGAAATTTTTCCTAACAGTCTATCTAAATATCATTAATATAATCCAAATAATCTAATATTATTAATATTAGAATATTGTGAGCCTATGTCTTGGAAAACAAATGCTTACTTGTACAAGGATGGTTCATGTTAATGCTGATTGAACTACACTGAATATTTATATATATAATAGTTTACAGCCTTTGAAGTCCTCATCACTCTACCTGTTTTTGGACACTAATTGGCACTACTAATTTACAGGCAGAAAGACAAGTGAGCAGCACACATTTTCCACATTGAGCCACAACTGGGAATGGAGAGCTGCAGCCCCAGGCTGTGCTCCAGGCTGAGTTTTTCCCCAGGCTCTGTGCTGCCAGCCCAGCATTGTGTGGGCTGGAAACAGCCCCAGGAGCTTCAGGAACCTGGCAGTGACATGGTGGAGACAAGCAAAGAGAGATAGAGTGGACAACACCCTGGAAACAGAAGAAGAAAATTCTTCTGTAGGGGCAGGAAGGCACAAATACATGCAGAAAAATCCCTTAGGGCTCTTTTTAGTGCCTGCATCCCCGGTCTCTCTAAAGGAAAGCTCCAGGCAGGGCCACAGGCTCTACTTCAAACTCCTGTGGAGGTGAACAGCCACGTGCACAGCACAGCCAGTATCAGACTTTCACATCTCCAACATGTCATGGAAAAAATCAGTCGATACAGATGTCCAGCGCTGTCACCTGCAACCCATCAGGTATAAGCCCTCTGTTCAGTTAAGCTGAAAATATCTATAAAGTTGAAATATTTATTGCGGGAGAAGAGAGAGACAGTGCAATCCCACAGCCTCGTTTTTGTAAGCACATAACGAACTGCTCACGTTATCAGGTTACTAAAATGTTGCCTCAGCACAGGATACCTTCATCATGCCTCAAATAATTGCACATTTGATCTGCTCTTGAGAAGCAAAATTTATGGAGGTATTTAACATTGCTGACATCTGTCTTACTATATTATATAGTGGTTTTTAATAAATCAGGTTCCTCACACTAAGACACAAGTCTTAACATGATAAACAAAGAGCTGAGGAAAGACATCCATATGGAATCCAGCTGAGCACTTATCAAACCCACAGGGTCCTGGGCAACAATAGCCAGAGCTATCAGCAACCTACCCATTGACATAAACAATGTTTTGACAAAAATTAATACAGAAAGGGATTTGTCAAGTTGGTTTTCCTTCATGGGTCAGAATCAAGCATGATTTATTGTGTGCGTCCTGAATGAATTAGGGTAAGACACAGGATTTGGCTCGTGAGTTTGTTAAAAGTATGCACTGAAAGGAACCAGAATATTCTATAGCAGAGTTTCAGCCGATGGAGTTATACTGGCTTAGTGTCCTGAAGATCTCATACATGGTTTATACTGTTCAAGACATTCCCCAAACAATGAGCAATACCCTGGCAATCCCATCAACCCCACGTCCAGCAAATTCCACCATGAAAATTAGGGAGGGAGAATTTCTATTTCTACTTCCCCTTTTTTTTTTTGCTTGGTTGGCTTCTGTCAGCTTTCAAGCAAGCTGGATGAATCATGGTGACATCAGAGAAGTGAATATTGATATCTAAGCAAGAAATGGGTTCTATTGCATCTCTTTTTTAGTCCTGTGGTACCAAGTGATGTTTGCATGTCCAGAGAAGGGCAACAGAGCTGGGGCAGGGTCTGAAGCACAGGTCTGGTGAGGAGCAGCTGAGGGAGCTGGGGGGAAGAACTTTCTCACTCTCTACAACTCCCTGGCAGGAGGTTGCAGCCAGGGGATCAGCCTCTTCTCCCAGGTAACAAGTGACAGAACAAGCACAAACAGCCACAAGTTGTGCCAGGGGAGGTTTAGGTTAGATACAAGGAAAAATTTCTTCACCAAAATGGTTATCAAGCCCTGGCACAGGGTGCCCAGGGAAATGGTGCAGTCACCATCCCTGAAGGGATTTAAAAGCTGTGTAGGTGCATCACTCAGGGACATCACTTGGGTTTAGTGGTGGCTTTGGCAGTTCTGGGAAAATGGTTGGATTTGATGACCTTTTCCAACCTAAATTATTTTATAGTTCCATGATTCTAACAATTCAAAGCAAGAGCTGGGCCTGTTAGGAGGCCAGGAGAGCACGTGAGGATCCTTTTGAAGCACAAAGCCAGTAAAACACGTGCCTGCCCTGTCCTGCCCGGTGTGGACTTGAGGGGTTGGGCTCACTGGGTTGGTGCAGGGGTAGGATCTCCCCAGCATGGTCTGGGCATGCAGGAGCAGACCTAACTGCTGCCTCAGTCATTAGCATTATTGTAATTTGCACCACAGCTGTCATTTTGCTTCTTTCCACTCCAACTTTCCTCCATAAACGTAAATCCAGCTGCCTTGCCCTGAAAGTTGTCTCCTAGCAGCAAAGAACAGAAGCTAAAGAATGCTAAAGGGCAACTTGTTTTATCATGTTCTAGCTCTAGATGGATTTGTGCAGACAGAAGTACAAATTACAGCTTAAAACAGTGGTGGTTGGCATCAAGAAGGAAATTACTGCACCTTTTTCACCATCAATTCTCACCACCCAGATTCTCTGCAACCCCAAGCGTTACATCCAACCAAATTACACACGAGGCCAGGGATGACGTCCAGGGCTGTAATGGAAATCTCAGGTGTGTGTTATACTCAGTGGACAGAGGTCAGCCTAGAGGGGATGAAAGTTAATGTAATAGGCTTTAAAAGTGACAGAGGTGTGCTACATCTGTGAACGGCTGCTGCTTCTGCATCCAGAGTTTACAAAACACACAAAAGAGAAAATTCCAAGAAACACCCTGAAACTTCAAACACCCTTGCAGCTAATCACGGGGTTGAACGGAAGGGCAAGGAGATGATGCCTTAGCTTGAACTGGACCATTTTAAGAAGTTTTTAGAAGAAAAACAAGGCCACCCTGTCCTACACATACAAGTCAAATTAATAATAACATCCTTATCTGATATAACCCTCCTGACCAACGAGCGCAATCATGGATACAAGATCAGGCCAGTGTTGTGGGAAAGGCAAATCTGTCCTGGAGTTTTCCTTCCTGCATCCAGCCTTACCCAAAGCTAATTTGGAGCAATTTACGTGCTAAAGAAATTAATACGTTGGGTACAACGTGGGTTTGTTTGGGTACAAAATCATCTAAAGGCTGCGTGGGTTGCTTCTCATAATCAGAAACTTTATTTGCTCTTCAAGATCATTAAAGGACTCAATTTTCACTTCCAGACAGCATTTCCCAGGCGACTTTCTTCCGCTGCCCCTCTCTGGTGAGGAACATCAAGAACCACTGCAGACCTTTGAAGAACTGGCCAATAATTTCAAAATCTCCTTGGCAAAAACAGACCCTGCAAGGCAGCTTTCCCACCTGACAGCTCTGGAGCAGAGGGGTGGGCTGTGCAGGGAGCAGGGGCACAGCTGCATTCACAGCAGAACAGCCTTTCCCAAGCCAGGCACTAAATGCAATTAGAGAGAACAGAAAATTTCAAGTATAAGGTATCAAAACAAAACACGTTCAGAGTCTGGAAGCTGAGTGTGGGGCAAGGCTGGGATTGTTTGGAGCTGGCCTCCTTTCTGCTGGCACCCACTGCTCGCAGACATAGAGAGCAGTGCAGTTCAAAAGCTTTTTTTGTTGTTGTTCTCCGTATGCGTGGGGAGTTTCAGTTTTGGAGTTTAACTGCCTGTTGTTAAAGCCAAGCTATTCTTACTGCTAAAATGTGCCTCCTTTGTCATCAAAGTGCCATAACTATGGGAAGTTTACTGTGCCAAGGGGAAGAGCCACTGCCTGGCAGAGCCAAAGCCACTGCTGGGGGAAAGAAAAATCCATTCAGACACCTGGAAGGGAAACACGCCTAATCCAGCGGATGTCAGCAGCAAACATATGCAAAGTACCAGAGATACAAATGGTAATTAAGAATTTATGAAGGTAAAGATGTTCATTAGAGAGACATCAGCCTCAAGAAACTCTGACAGTAGCACAGGGACAAATCATTCAGCCTAGCCTCTGACAGCAGTTGCCTGCTACCAGGCAGCAGGTCGGGACATCAGACCAAGGGCTTGTGCACCAGGGAAGGAGGAAAACTGGAGTGTTTGTGCACTCCCAAAGAGGAGGTGACTTTGGCAGCAGCGTGTGGCTGCAAAAACCTTGAATCTTTGCTCTCAAAGGCCAGTGCTGGCTGGAGTTGACCACCAACCTGGAACTGCTGGTGCCCCAAGGACCCGTTTACCCAAGAACACAGAAAGTTCCTCTTCAGCCTCCAGTGACAGAGTTTTCCCATTGACTTCCACCTGGGCAGAGGCTTGGTGGCTGCAGAAGAAGATGGGGAGTGTATGACCCGTACAAAGCTCAGCAATGACCTGGAGCTATGGAGTGGGCACAGCAAAACACTTTAAAAGAAGAAGAAACAAAATCACAGCCCTAGGGAAATACAGGGCTGGAATGACATCCCTTAGAAAGTACTTCTTTCTCTGAGGGAAGTCACTTGGGACACGAAGTGCTAAAGCCCACAGCTCACCTGGAGTCCCAGAAAGGATCTGCTGGATCTGCTTTAAGGCATGAGGACTGTGACTCCAGAAGCACCACTGAAGTGTTGGAAGGGAAGGACAGAGATCCTTTTCTCTGCCTTGGTTCTGAGCATCTGCCACACTGCTCCATGAACGGCCTGGAGAGGGGAGGTGTGTGCAGCCCAGCTCCCTGAGATGTTGAGAGCAATGCCCTGCTGGAGCTGTTCCAGTGTCCCTGTCCCAGTGTCCCTGCACTCACAGCTCCAATAACCCAGCCCTCCAGCCCTGTGGGAAGCCACGCTCTGGCAGATGCCACAGCTCTGTGTGGTTTCTGAGAGCACCAGGGGAGGGGACATCCAGCAGTGTCCCACCACTTGTACCTGAAATGGATTCTTTCCTTTTAAATCCCTGCGGGGGATCAGTCTCTATCATGATGCAGTCATGAGTTATCCAAATCTGTTAAAAAAATAAGAGGATATTTGATACCCTGGAGGGCAAATTTCCCAATTCACCATATGAAATAAGCTGTAAAGCAGCAATTCCTTTGATTTCTCATTTCCTTTTATTTTTTCCATTGATCTCATCACATTCTCTCGTTGTCTCATCTTATAGAGCAAGGCAAGAGGACAGCTAATCTGTTTTCCCTCTGCTCTTCTTAATGTCTTCTTGATTTAAATACATGTTAACTCTAAAGCACCCTGATCTCTGAGCGTATCCACAAAGCCACATCCATGTCTAGAAAGTTCTGCTGTTCTGAGACTTCTCTTCCAAGCTAGTGAGCTGTGGGCAGCTCTCAGGAATGGGACAGATACTTGCATATTCCTTAGCAGGCATCAAAAGAAATGCTGGCTGCTGAGTTTCTCCAAAAATTTCCTTGGGACAGAGCACTGATCTGACACAGGGGATGGAGGACAGGGGGACTTCACACCCAACTTCTCCTTCCAAAGATGAGCTGCTAGCACAAAGCCAGCCTCATTCACAAAGGGAACAACCTTGGGTTCTGGTCCTCTCCTGCAGCACTAGGGCTCCAGAGCACCACTTCTGCCTCCAAATCACTTTAGCAACAGCTGCCTGCCTTTCCAGAAACAGCCAACTGCCAGGACAGGCTGCCAAGGGTCTCTGAAAGGAATCACAAGCTGGACATATTTCTGTCCTCGAGAGTGAAAGCGGCAAAGCCCTGGATTTGGGGAAGACACTTAAGGCAGCCTACAAAGAACAGGGGCTGCACCAGCAGTTTGCCAGTCCCCAGTCCCAGCCCCATGCCATCACTGTCCTTGGCATTTATAGACTTTATCAGCCCTGTCTTGCTATCTAGCTGATTTCTCATTTAATTCCCACAACAATAAAACACTGTTTGTTCACCACATCCATTCTGCAATGTGCCATCTTCCTGTGATTTTTTTTTGGATTGTTAATAAAAACACCAAAAAGTTCACTTCTACCTCCTCAGGGGTATGACAGTGCAGCAAAGCCCAGCATGAATTTTCAGTGCTTTAGCTATTCTTGATGCAGGCACTGTCAGCATGGCCAAGCAGCAGGGGTGTGCGGGGTGTGCAGGGTGTGCAGGGTGTGCAGGGTGTGCAGGGTGTGCAGGGTGTGCAGGGTGTAATGCTGCACAGTGGTCCCTGCTGTTCCTGTGCCGGTCTCTCCCTGTGATGATCTGCAAGCCTGGCCAAACCACCCTGCCCCTGGGGAGTGATGAACTCCAGAATACTTGCTGGCAAAGTGGGCTTGTGAAGTTCTTGGCCCGGCTCTTTTGCAGCCCACCCAGACCACACATGAAGAAGAGATGGGTGGCAGGGCACAAAACGACTTGAGCATGTAACCAGGTGGAAAACTTGAGAAAAGTGGGCAAATCCAGCCTGGGAGGGTGTTCAGAGCAATGAGGCTCCCCACCAAGTCCCTACTGGTTCTACCACTGCCAGGAGAAGTGCACAGCTTGGCTGTAGCTGTAGGATGTCTCTTGGTTAACTTGCAGAAATGCTGGTTTATTTGCAGAATGAACTGATTTTCTTAGAAACACTATGCATAACAACTACTCTTCTCTTCCCAATACCCAAGTACTATGGTAATTAAGCTTTTATCTGAGTAGATAAAATAATTAACATATTTATTACTCAGAAGAAAAAGATCTTTTGTTGATTGATTGCAGCCTACTAATGTTCCATCAAATATTCAAAGTCTGCATTGTTAAGCCATTAATTTTATTTATTTTTAAAGACACTACATATGTTTTCTATTCCAAGGGGAGGAAAAAAATGAGTGTATGAAAAATTCCCATCATTACTAACACACAGCTCAGCAGAAAATGAACAGATATAGGGAGCACCCTTCCTGCCTGCAGGAGAGTGGGTTTCATTAAGCTTGCAAGGGATTTTTGCATTACAGAAAGCACAGAGGGGGTGGGAGAAGCCCTGCAGAGCCTTATGGGCACCTACAGATGTCGTGGCTTTGTGCCCAAGCCAATCTGTGTGTTGCAGTGCTTGGTCCTGGCTCTCCCATCCTTGCATGCACCCCTCTCCAGTGGCACCCCGGGCACTCCTGCACATCACCACAGGAGATGCTGTGAGATGATTTCCCTCCATACCTAATCACTGTATCATCATCATTTTTATCTAATGGCTTTAATTCTTGGCACTGGGCAGTTTTGTTTCTGTAGTTACTCTGTGGGCAAATGTAAACAGCTCCCAGTCACCGGGAACAAGCACAAAAGCAAACCTCTCAAAGGCTGCCGAGAAGATCTTCTGTATCCACACACCCACAGACTTCTGAGTCTTCAGGTTTCTGGCAAGATGAAGCCACAAGTCAAAAAAAAAAAAAACGTTTCCAGAAACCACGAGAGAGAACAACCATAGAAAACATCAAGGCAGTCATTGTGTCTTCCCGAAGGGGCAGTCACCCCTTCCCAGTCATTTCCCTCATGTGGGATCCCCAGGGCAGCTCCATGCCTGCATGGCACCCTATGGGTTATGAGCAGAACTTGAGGTGCAGCAAGAAGGTGGATCTCACACCCTGCAGGGCTCTGCCTCTGCAATTTCATGTGTATCAATCCTTCTGTCTTCATCTTTTTGCTTCAAAAGCCCTCCTAAAAGACAACAGAAAAGACTGCAGGGCTTTGCAAAAGCTTGAGGAGCTGAAAATGTGTCCCTGCCAGCAGATCTGCTGTCACTAATGCAGTGGCCGTCACCCTCCAGGCACTACAACTCCCACCCAGAGTGCCAGCAGGGCACACAGGCTCTGCTCCTGCCACTGCAGCTCATGGTAAATGGCCCCATACACACCAAGCACTGCTGCCCTCTCCTCCACAATCTCGTTTCCCCTTTATTGAGGCCTGTAAAACCATTGCAATGCAGACACTTCAGCAGGGTCCTGCTCACCAGCTCTCCTGAGGGACTCTCCTCCCATGGAGCCAGTGCTGGAAGCAGATGTGCTGAAGCACGTTCCTGACATTTCTGGAAATGTTTGAAATTATGCCCAGTTCTAACAAGCTACAGAAAGGAGAAGTGTCAGGAATGGGTTTTCTCATGCCTGAACATTTGTGGATCTTGCTGTCACAGCTCCCCACCTGAGCAAGCGCTCACCTGGGGCTGGATTAGAAACTTTTCAGGTGCTGACCTCATTTGGTCCTATTGTCTTGCAAAAATAAGACACCTCGTGGTTTTCCCCATTCCCTGTGCTTTTGAATATGGATGGCTTGGCAGCAGAGCCACTCCTTTTGAGGGAAGTGGCACTGATAGCACAGAGAGAGGCTGGCTGTAATTCATTACATACAGTGACCCCTACTCTGCTCCTAAAGCCATGCACTGGAAAAGCTGGCAGCCACAGATGACCCAAAACTACCCCCACAAAAACAGAGATGTAATCAGCAAATCAGGATGGCACAATGTGTTTCCAATCCTGGGGCAAAAAGAAGGGTTTTCCATCCAATTGCTGATATGTTATCCAGTGCTGTGATGTTTAACTGCACACCTGGGCACTAACACCATTTCCTCAGCCCAGTTCTCTCAGTCTGACTCAGGAATCAAAAAACAATTGGGAAAGGGAGAACACACAAACAAGGACAGGGCTCATGCTGTCCCCATCCTTGTCCCAACCATCTCTCATCCCATACAACACCGTGGAGACTTCCCAAGGCTTTGGCCAGCCCTATCAGGAACATGAGTCAGTCAGATCAAACCAATTGCCTTTCTTACCTTCACATTATTCCCCCTACACTACAGCAAGCATCAGGGTGGATGGTAAAGAAAGCCACCCAACTCGTTGTGTGACTAAGCACAAAAAAAATACCTACAGCCATTCACAGCTGAAATGCCTAATAACAAAATTGTGTAGAGTGTAAGCTGTGCTTGCACATAAAAATCAATGGTAAGTTGTAACACACAAGGAAATGAGTCAGTAGGAAATTAAACACAACTTACTATTTTCTCAATATAAAGTCACAGGTGGGATTAATCCTTTTGTCCATATCTAGAGGTGACTCAAATCACCAACACAAAGAGCCATTTCTCCCTTTTGCCATTTTATTGCAGCCCTTTTTAATGATTCATGACAAAGAGCTTCAAAGAGCTCCAAGCCATGACAGCAGTCCCAGATCCGACCTCCTTGTTCTCATCTCAGCAAAAAATTCTCCTCAGTGAATAATTTAGGTTTAGGAAGAGAGCTGCCTTAAAACTATTCCCAAGGGAAGAAGCAGTGTCTAGAATTTAATCTCATTATGGAAATAAAAATAAAAAGAAAATATCAAAAGAACACAGTGACTGCAACAACAATACAAGCCTTATTTTGCAGAATTCATCCCTTGTGAAACTTCACAGAAGGGAACACAGCTGTTTTCCCTGAAATATGTTTCATGTTTCCAGAGACCAAAGATGAAATCCAAAGCTTTGCCTTTCAACTTATGATAGACAAATACATGCAAGGATGACACAACTACTGTTCAGGGCTATTGGGGAAAGAAAAAGGTCATTCAGAGCTAGAGATGAAAACATAGGCTTGACCACAGGCTGCAGCACATCCTCCACTAAGCTGAGCACGGCAGGAGCAGGCTTGCAACAGCCTCTCAAAATCTGAGGCAATTCACCCTTGACTTCTTGGAATCAGCTTGGAATCAAGTTTTATATTTCCTCTTTGCAAGCGCTGAGGGCCCATACGGAATGGTTACAACACCAAAAAGGCATAAAAAAGGAAGTACAGCACCCAGGAAAAAAAATGCATACAGCACGCATCACATCTGTACACCTCCACCTTAACGCTGAAATTTCTAGTGAGCATTTAAGTCTAATTCCTCTTCCAAATTCCTGACATGATATGCAGGGATTTGTCACTTGAGTTCTAATGTTTAATCTCCTCGACGAGCTGATAGGAATATTCTTAGACATTAAACTCAGATGAGCCATTCACAGTTTGCCTCAACAGCAATAAGTAGCTTCAGTTCCATGGCCATTTTGCAAAGATTTCTCACCATGACGAGCAACTTCATCTTCCTTCTATGAAACACTGTGATATTTGGAAGGACAGGTAATCCAAATCATAGATTGCCCTGTGCTTGAAATAACCAGCCCA
Source organism: Bombycilla garrulus (assembly GCA_013400315.1). NCBI lineage: Eukaryota > Metazoa > Chordata > Aves > Passeriformes > Bombycillidae > Bombycilla > Bombycilla garrulus. Next base: position 118,238 of record VXBU01003981.1, read on the forward strand.
TCCAAGGCCAGCTGAATACTGGAATATTTCTAATAATGGGGATGAGTGCAATAGTGTATATCCTGCTCCCTGGGGTGCAGATGAACACCTAAAGGACAACGTGTGCTGGCCTAGGAAGTTGTGTACATTCACAGCAGGAGGAAAAGCCTCACCTGAGGTCAGGTCAGGGCATGGACCCCACCCAATCTTGTTTGAGCACAAAGACACAAATGTCCTTGCCCTGGAAGGTTTAAAGCTCTTCTGGAGCCCTCCCATTTTGCCACCACAGCTATTTTGGGAATCCACTGCCCCATTGCAGCAGCTCCCCCTTCAAAGGGCACTGTGCCTTTGGGGGCTGGCTCCATGTCTAGAAGCACAAATATTTTGTTCCAGCTCAGCTACACATTCCACTCAACAATGTATGATTTCAGCTTCCAGGTGGACAAAAATAGTGAAGATTTTGCTTCAAAAGATAGTCCCTTTGCTAAAACTCTTATTTCTTATTTAGGAGGAGACAACTGCTCATCCACGCCCTCCGTGTCACAAATCACCCCCCAGGGTGGCAAATCACCTCTGGTCCCTCTGGGTCTCACCTTCAGTGGCAAAGCCAGGCTCCAGGTTTGGTTTTGCAGAGAGCTTTATGCTGGGGCAGAGACCTGAAAAGATCAGAGGATGAGATGAAATGTGAGTCCTTTCAGCAGCAACAATGCCCCTGTAATCATCCAGACAGAGCAGGTGCCACGCTCTGTGCACAGGTACAGTGACACTCCCCTGGGGACGCACGGCTCTCTGAGCAGGGCCCATCTGCAAGGCCAAGAACAGCAGCAGGACCCTGCTGGCTGTGTCTGCTCACGAACACTGCCTTGGTGTGGGGCAAAACCTGATCATTTACTCTGCAGCTGGCTGGCTCTGTGAGGTCTGGAAGGCACACTTCAGCCGCTTGCCCTGTGCTCACCTGGCCAGCCCAGCTGCTTGTCAAAACACATTTGTGGGGCTTAGCAGATCTGCTGTCGATACCCCAGGCACATCAGTGTATGCTGAGCACAAAGAAAATATATCTGAATTACTGGAGTTTCATTAAGGCAGGACTGTAGTGAATTCCATCATATATGTTTCCTTTTCCTTAAATCATTTGCTAAAATTTCTGCCGTGATTGTCATTTTAAGACAGAGCAGGTGTCAGGACAGCTGTACATGGCCACCAAAATCTGTCACACCAGGCAAGAGGCACCTTTGAGCTCTCAGAAATAATTACTGTCAAAAACAGCGCCTGGCATGAAGATACTGAACTGCTTGGGCACACAGTGAGAGTCACCATATGTGTACACACACCTCAAATGCATTCATTTCTACACAAAATTTGGAACTAAAGCAGCAGTTTGCTTACTCCATACTTAACAAACTTGGCCTTTTCAGCATGAGAAGAGACCTACAAGAACATGGGAATCACTTTTGGAAAGCACGAGCATTTCCTTTAATTTTTCTCCAGCCTGTATGAGTTCCCTGGTTAGCAGAGGGGCAGGAGAAAAGATTTTTCTTTACCACAACTCTCCTTGAGACTGTTTCTGTACACAGTGCAGAGAAAGCTGCAAGGAGGGAATTACCCTAAGATGCAGCAAGAAAGGATTATAGCTCTGGACGTGGATGCTTTTCAGCCAATTCTCCCCAGTGCCCAATGAGTATCTTCACCACCAGCTGATAGTAATTCTGAAAAAAGCCTTCCTTGGGTTTTGGGTGGGTTTTTTGTTTGTTTGTTTGGGTGTTTTTGGTTTTTTTTTGTTTTGTTTTGTTTTTTGGGTTTTTTTGTTTTTTTTATGTAAGAAATTGGGAATTTATTTTAAAGGTTTGAACTGAGACCTTCCATACCTCAGCTGCCTGTTTTCATCCCAGGCTCTGAAGCAAACCTCTCTCTTGAGTCCTGTTGGCATTCAATAACACAGCCCACAAAACATTCCTAGCAGGGTGCAATGAGAGCTGCTGGAGCTGGTTTAGCGTGCTAAAATTTTGTGCTGTGCAGCGAAAATACCAAAAGCACAACAGAAACTATATCATACCTTCCCCCTCCGCCTCATTGTGCCAGCAGCATCCTCACAACCCCGAAACAGGGCTTTCATCTCAAAAGCTCCGTGCCACAACAGCCGTGTCCCCGATGCGCAGCCCCCGGCGCTCCCCCATGGCAGGCAGGGCAGAGAGGACAGGACAGAGAGGACAGGGCAGGGCAGGCAGGGCAGAGCGGGCAGCACAGAGAGGACAGGACAGAGAGGGCAGGACAGAGAGGACAATACAGAGCGGGCAGGACAGAGAGGGCAGGACAGTGCAGAGAGGACAATAGAGCGCGGGCAGGGCCGGGCGGGCAGGCTGTTCCCGGCGTGCCGGCACGTCCCGCAGGGAAGCCAGGGCCAGGAGCACGGCAGCTGCCTGCGCGCAACGTGCAGCCCGTGTGCGGTAGGGCTGTACTCGCAGCCTGCCAACACCCGGGCCGGGAACGCAGCGGGACGGCCGCTGCCAATGGGAGCCGGCAGGAACGAAGCCATGTGGGAAACTTAAAATGCAAGCGGAGCTGGGAGTGCGCGGCGAGTCCTCCCCAGGCGCTGCCGGAGCTGGCAGGGTCCCGGTTTCGGGGATGGGTGTGCGAGCGGCGGAGCGGGCAGCGGGGCTGGGGTGAATCGCGGAGCCGCAGAGGCGTTTGGCCGCGGCGTGTTTGGAATACGCTGCTGTGAAGGCGATTAGACCCCGCTCTGAATCTCCACCCGTTTCATTTAGGCAAAAATCTGGAATCTGGATTTAAAGATGTTCTTTTAGCTGTTTCTGAAATCAGAAGCAGACTCTGCAAGGGAGGAGGAACACGTATTTACACCCATGAAGTTCCTGCGTGTTGCCACCCTGCTCTTCATGGACAGAATATCGTTCGAGTGTTCATTAAAGCGACGGTAAAACCGAGTTTATTTCCTGAAGCATTCCACATGCTAAACCCACTTAACAAGGATTTTAAGAATAATTTCCCCCATTTGTTTCACTAAACTTTCCTTTAGATTTAGAAGCCTGCTAAAGCTATAAAGATTAATACTTAATCTGTGATCAAAGATCACACAATTTCTCAGGTGAGACTTCTCCAAATCTTATTTCCAAGGTGCATGGGAATTTCCGCGGCGCGCGGGCATCCCTGGAGCGCTCACCAGCGGATGCTTTCCCAGCTCGCAGCCCCATTCACACAAACACACACATCACCCTCCCCGGCAGCCCTCCTCTGATGGGGAGGGTCCCAGCTGGGCAGGGGCAGAAGCAGCCGCCCCATCGCCTGCGCTCCCTGCGGGACGATCGGGGCGGGGATGGGGGATGTTCCCCCCACGGAGTGCCGGTCCCCCCCTCCCTGCCGGGCTGAGGAAGCGGAGGGAGCCGTGGAGTTGCTCTGCATATTAATGAGCCGGGAGCGAGGGCAGCGGGAACCGCTTTAAAGGAGAAGGGAAGGCAGCGGCAGAGCGCAGGCAGCGCCGGGCAGCCGCTCCGCCGGGAGCCGCTCCGCCGTCCCCTCCCTGGTGACCCAGCCCCGGGACAGCGGGATCGGGGGGACGAACCCCAGGCGAACAAACACATCAACTCCCCGGTGCCTCCTTGGGTACCTGCTGTCTCACAATGAAGCTCCTGACAGCAGCTCTGCTCCTGCTCTTCATCGCCATGTGCTTAGCCACCACCGAAGGTAAAGTGGTTTATTCTGCTTATTCCTATGTAAATCTCTTTCCCAGTAATTTGTGTTTGTGTCTTGATAGCCTTGGCTTGGGTTGAGCTATCTCCTGCACCGTGGAAAGGTGCGATGTATGTAATCTGTGAGCAAGGGAGCTGCAAGTTATTTAAAAGTAAAGTAGAGGTAAAATACGAGGGATAAAGTTGTTTCTTCATTTGTGTCTTCACTGCAAGGCAAAGAGCTCGCAGCGAGGCAGGTCATGCCATGTTCTTCGTTATTCAGGAATAGAGCGCAAGCATCTCCTTGGAAAATGCGGGTGGTTTTCAGGGCAAAAAAAAAAAAGAGCTGGATGTGAGGCAGTGGCATAGTCTGCATTTTCTGCTGTGCACAAAAATGATGGTTTAAAAAATCCTCAGCTTTTGACTGGCTATGACTACACCGCAGCATCCATGCAAGGAGAAACGACTCAAAGTCCTACAGAGTCCAAGTGAAACACGAGTGAATGAGAAAGTAGCCCAGACATGCACTTGCTTGCTCAGTTCAAAGCGAGTTCTGACTCTTTATTTCCTTTGTTAAAAACAATTATATTTAATCACAGCATTTCCTTTTGTTAAATACAATTATATTTAATTGCAGCAGGTGCACTTTAAAAAAAATCTGCTATTTACAAAGTCCCAGAACATAGGTAGTGCTCTAAAACATATTTCCCAGAGAGTCACTACCTTTTTCTGAGATATACCAAAGGAAAAAAAATAATCTCTTTTTAAGCTGAACAGCATTAAAAAATTTCATCTTTTCCCACCAAAGCTTGAAAGAGCAAATTGAAGTTTTCCTGGATGCACACAAGCTAGAAGGGAAGGGACGCTTGGTATGCAGGACATTTTGAGGCGCATGAGAAAATGCTTTCTCTTGTAGGCGTGAAGTGCAAATGTTCAAGAAAAAGTCCTAAAATAAGATTCTCTAATGTACGGAAGCTGGAAGTAAAACCGAGGTATCCGTTTTGCGTGGAAGAGATGATTATGTAAGTTTTCCTTCATTTTTTGCTTTCTGTTTCCCTGTCAGCTGAGCTGCTTCACCTTACCTGCAAGTTCCTTCTTTGTTCTTTGTTTTCCTCATGCCCTGGCATGCTGATTCCTGGGAATAGTAATTTGCTGCATCAGATGGAAAAAAAAAAAAAAGGTGCAATTCTGACCAAAACCCCAGGCATCATTTTTTGACACAATTTTGGTCTTTATCAAATAAGTATTTCCAGAATGGGTAGCAGTAAAAAGATTATCATTAGTTCAAATGCAAATGGGGGCAAATTCTACTCCAAGCTGCCTGACACAAAAGTCAGAACTATTCACTCAAGTTATTCTGAGCAAGTTTGGTCTGTGGTAGTTTCTACAAGGAAGAGCTACCCCTTCATCTGATGGGGTTACTCAGCATGTAATAAAATGCTTTCCTCCCAGTGTCCCTGCAAGTCAGGACCAATGCTGCTGTGAAATCTCAAACTGTTGTAATGGTGTAGCTGAGACAGGTACAGGGATTTTTCACATAACTGGCTAAAAAAGGAGGGGGATTTTAGATTTTAAATATGGGTGGGTTTGGCTTTTTTCCTGTCCTATTTGGATATCTTAAGATTCCCTCAACAAAGCACCATCCAACCAGCACATGTGATGCAGCTGGATAAAAACCAGAAGGGCAGATAACCCAAAAAGACTGCATTGAGCCCCCCTGCCACCTAAGAGAGGGGAAAAGGCTCCCAAGATCAGCCACAGCCCAGGACACCAAGGACTGATTTGCTCCAGCATTGTGCTCCCCCATGGAACCCTTGGCAGCCGCTTCCCAACGGGATCTGTGCAGGCTGCACAGCACCTCCAGCACCTTGCAGTGCCCACGGGGCCGAATCTGCCCATCCCCGGGCACGAACACCACAGGAGATACCAAACTCCCACATGGGACTGCCTCGCCAGGCTCAGCAGAGGGCTGGAGGAGAAGGAATGGACATTCGGGCTTCCTTGGGTTTGCTCCAGGGCCTGTGAGCAATGCTGGCCTCAGGGAACGTCAGACTCACGTCTTTGGAGCCCAAACCAGCTGATGGTGACCTGAATGGAAAAGTCCTTGCAGAGAAACCCTTCCTGAATCAGCTCCTCACAGCTTTACTCTGTTTGCTTTGACCCTTCAGTAGTAAGATGATGTCATGGAGGGACACTAACCCTTGGCATCCCACTCCAGTTATCTGCCCAAAAGCAGATGGTGACCAGGGGGTATGAAATAAATCTCATTAATGCAACATTTTACTTCCTATCAGAAATCTAGGAAAGCCAGGGTGCTGTGCAGGAGCAGTTGCTTTTCCAGCCTGCAGATGTTGAGCAATGCTGTTCAAGGCTGAGGGCTGTCCAGGGTTTGCAGCAGCTGCTGGGACAGAACTGTCCCATTGCTGTCTCATTGCTGGGGGTGTCTGTGGGGCAGACAGGGCAAACCCGCTGCCATCACCCTCTCCAGCTACCCTGATGCAGCCTGAACTCAGCATTGAAAGCACTGAAATTAATATTCTGGGAACCAATTTATCCGGGAGCCTCTGGACACGGCACAGAGGAGCTAAATTCCTGCAACTGAGTTTTTGTTGCTGCAGTGATCATCTAAAATGAGTTGTCAAAGCTGCATCCCCTTCTGCCGTCCTTAAAAGCTCTCATATAGCAGAAACATGATATAAATTGTGTTGGATAGGGAAACAGTGGGTATGGGAGGTGCAGTTAGGGAGGTTGTGGCCATAACCCTCCAGCAGAGCTGTGCCGCAGGGTAAGAGATAGTTAAACTGAGTCCTCAGTCTAGTTAAAACCTATCAAGATTCATGGTACATCTTGCAGTAATTGTGAGTGTATCTGTCTCCTGGAATGAGGGGATGCAGTAGAAAATAGGAGGGAAGTTTAACTCTTTCCTCCTGAAATGTTCTGAAACACCCCTGCCCGTGTTATGCCCCATCCCAGGGTGTGGGGATATATCAGGCTGAAGGAGCTGATGGGAAATAGGCTCACATTAATGCCTTTCTCCAGGGGCTGTAAAGGCAGATGGCAGCTCCCACACCAGCCTGGGGTGAAAGGACCAGAGCCAGGATCCCTGAGGTCGTGGAGACAGGGTGTTTGTAGGCAGAGGCGCAGCCCCTCCATCCTTGCAGATGAAATGTGTGGGGGCACAGGGTGCTGGGGTCACAGACTGACTCGGGGTGTTTATCACAGCCCTGGGGAGAATTGTGGCACAGGGACCCTCAGACACCAGGGTGAAGGCTCCAGCCACCAAGTCACCAAGCCCTGGGCAGCAAATCCCACTGGAGGAATCTTACCAGAGGTGTAAGTTCTGGTGCTTCATCCCTTCTCCATCTCTCTCAACCTCTTTTTGTAGCCCATCCAGGCAACTCCTTGCTCAGCTAGGAGGTCTCACAGCACCTCTTAGGCACATTCCCTCACATTTGTCAAAACAGCCTCCCCAAAAGCAGGTTCAGGTCGTCTCAGGGTGCCCAAACACACTCCCACCCAACCCTGCATCCATCAGGGACTGTCTGAGAAGGGCAGAGGACCATGGGCTGCCATGGGGACATTTCTGCTGTCCATCCTCCAGAAACAAAGCAGAAAACCTACGAGATGTCAAAGCACTGCATCTCACCCTGAGGAAAGAACCGGTTCACCTGAGAGGCAAACCATGGATCTCTTCCTGCTTAGACTGCAGACTGGCAAATCCAGAGTGTCCTTCGCTCCTTCTGGTGTAAATGTAGGGCTTGCAGCTTTTCAGAGGTGTTCCTGCTCCTCTCTTCCTGCAATTCAGCTTGTCTATTATTTTCTGGAAATATCCTCTATGATCTGTCAGAGGAGAAAGCCAAGCCAAGGTCTGGATCAGCCAGAGCAGATGGCACAGCTGAGGAGATGGCTGCTGCATGGAGAAACCTTGCTCTGCCCTCAAATCCCTTAAAACATCATTCAAAGCTAAGGAAAACCCCTTCTGAAGCACACACTGCTCTCAGAGGGGTTGGCTGAGAATACCCTTAGAACAGAGTTAGTTCATAGTTTTTAGCACTGACCCTTCCCTTCCTGATGCCTGCCACCATTAAAGGCTTTCCACTGCTTTCCCGTGTATTGGGAAAAAGTCCACATCCTCCCCAAAAACAACCTGGAAATTACACCTTAACATTTTGTGACCTTAGCTGGAGATGGAGCAGAAAATAGGAGCAGGGAAGAAGGCTAATTGATTAGAAAGACCTATTTGAACACCTTGTAAAACCTTGAAATTGGAATCGTGGTGAGACCCTCAGTTCAGTTCATGCAGGCAGCAAGTTTTAATTTGTGAGGCACCAGGAGGGCGAGATGGGGAAGTCAGCAAGGATTTTGTCTTCCTTTCTGAATCCCTTCAATATACACAGGTATTTCTGGGTTTCTGCCATCATTATACTCATGTCTCTAGCAGCATTTAATTAATTCCACTATAGGCTTTTACTAAAACCAATGACTGGTTTTCCCTGTTATGGATGATATTTCCAGAAAATTATTAATTCTAATATAAATTGTCATTGTGGGTTGATTTTTGAATGTTGTCTGGGGTTTTTTAATCACAAAAGTAAAAAGAAAACCAGAAAAGTGCTCAATTTTGAGCCCCAAAAATGGGGTGGTCTTGATGTTTCAGGAAAGCCATCCTGTTGGGACCCAGCTCCAGATCCCTCATGTCACCTCAGCTGTGGCAGCCTCACTGAGCCCTCCAGGAGGGAACCTCAAGTGATGAAAATCCTTTTGCTATGTTTTGTCTCCCAGTGTGCTTGGTCCTGACGATTAGGGGACCCAAGCTGGAAAGGAGAGCAGGGTCAGATGGAGATCAGAGGAGGCTGAAGCCCCCAGAGCTGATGCCGAGGCTCAGAGCTTGGCTGTAGGGCACACAAACACTCTGCCACATGCAAGTATTTAAAATACTACAGAATTAAGGAAAAAATTAATCAATAAAGCAGCTCTGATCATTTCTCTTGGATGAAGTATTGCTTGAGTGCAATGGAACTGTCTCCTCATGCAAAGTCCTTGTGGTTCTCTGAATGAGCCCTAATTAAATTAATTAGGCTCAAAAGATGATATCTAACACTCAGGCAGAGCAAACCCACTGATTAAAACCAGTGGGTTTGTCTTCATCTGGTACAACCTCGATGCCCTGCACTGAGGGAGAGCAGCTGCTCTGACCTCATCCCAGTGAACTCAGAATATCTGCCATAAAGCACAGAGCAGGAAAACCCTTACCCTGCGCCATTCTGGGATGGAGTGGCGTGGGAGCAGGGGGGTATTTTCCTGTCCCTCTGACTGTCCCCTGTCCCCTTGGCTTGCAGAGTGACGCTGTGGACACGGGTGAGGGGGGAGCAGCAGCACTGCCTCAACCCCAAGCGCCAGAACACCGTGAGGCTGCTCAAGTGGTACCGGGTATGGAAGGAGAAAGGCAGGTGAGTCCCAGTTTGCTGAATGGGTGAGGATCCTGGAGGCAAATCAGGCAACCAGCAGTGTTCAGAAGTAGAAAAAACAGGAAAATGCAAATGCTTCATCCAGCACAGAGGAGGCATTTTGTTACCAAAATTAAAATTTTAAATGGGTGTTCTTGATATTAATTCTTTCCTGGCACATTCAATTCTCGCTACTATTTTGGCATTAGGCTGTTCCAACTATAAATAGTAATTATTTTTGGTTAAAATATTCATCAGCTGACATTCTCAGTTATTTACATACACTCACCTCCCTTCTATGGGTAAAAATCCAAGTTGAAAAGCTAAACTGCTTTCACACAGTCGCAAGAAAGGCAGTCGGAAGAGATGGAAAGAGGGAGCCCTGTCCCACACTTCAATCACACCACCTCAACATCATCAATACTTGATGACGCAGGTATTTGCTAATTTTAACTAGCGTATAATTCCCAGAAAAATTATAATTTTCTGATAAAAATCTCTGACAGCTTCTCCCTTGTAGAGAGGGTTGGGTTTTTTTCTAAGTCATAGGCAGAAGACAGAGAGTGAGACAAGAATTCCTGATGGCCAGTGGTGATGTCCCCATCTGTAATTAAGGGGAGCAGCCCAACTCCTGCCACGGCCAAGAGCCTCCACTCACAGTACAGGTCCATCAAAGCCTCATCCTCCTCATCTGCTGGGGGATTTGCTCCCCAAAAATGAGCTCAAGTAAGGCAGGCTCCTCTCCCTGCAGGCCTGGTGCTGCCTGAGGCGATGCCAGGGCACAGCGAGCCCCTGGCCACCTCCCTGAATTCCTGCCAGCTCCCTGCATCTGCTTCACAAACAGAGCACGTGGGGAAGCCCTGGCTATTGCATAACCACATATTTACACTCTTCTCCTGTTTATTTTTTGTGGTTTTTTTACCTAAGGCCATCATTAAAATTATGAAGGATGCTCAGCCCCAGACTTGTGCCCTCAGGAAACACGCAGACAGACAAACCCATCAAGTTGTGCTGTCAGGAAGTAATCTAGGAAAATGAAATAGAGGAATATTATTGCAAACAACAGATATTGTGAATGTACTGTCTATATACAGCTCGCTATAAGCTTCAACATTTGTGTATGAGATAGGGATTTTCCAGCATTAGTAGACGTGGATTTTTTCATGTTGTTTACCCAAAAAATTGTGGTAGAGTGTGTCACTCCCCACATGCCTCTAAGATGTGACAGTGTTGGAGTCCAACACTCCTCTCAGATGCTTTATGGATACAGGTAGCAATCTGGTGACTACTGAAGTCAATCATTTACTTTCCAAATTACTCAGGCTAAAAATCTGGCTTTTGGGATTTTACTATTTTTGGGTTGTTTATTATTTATTATTATTTTTATTTGAAAAGGAGTTTTTAAATTCTTAGTTTAAACACCCTGCTCTTGGCTCTTCTTTTGTTTAGGGTTTATGAAGAATAAGAGGAAGTGGAACAATGAATGGAGTGGACTCCCTTGGCTGGCATAGGACTGGGCTCTACAGAAGATGATTTCTCTCTCACAGACATAAGACACAAATTCTATATTATTATAAAGCACTTTTTACCAAGGGTCAGTTTTTACATTTTATAGCCGTATGCAAAAGGCTTCCAGATTTCACAAGCATCTGTTGCACTTCTGATTTCATACCCATCTGCTCCGTAGTGAAATTAGGAAAACACCTGCTTTTCGTTTTAGAGTTCTTTTGGGAGTTTTTTTGATTTTAATTATTATTCATTCATACTTCACTATGATTGCAATCGAGCTTTATAAGCTCATTAGGCAAACAGAACTGTTTGTGGCAGTGTGGTACAGCCACGGCCCTCACCCCTGGCAGTGGGGAGCTTCAGGCTGGGGCTGCTGCTCGTGTGTGCAGCCTCCACCTCCGCCAGGCAGAGCAGGCACCAAAGACGAGTTTGCTGGGGAAGATGCCACTGAAATGCTGTGGCTGTGCCTGCAGAAGTGAGGTCCCTCAGCACCTCGTCAAATGAGCACGAGCACCACTTGTGTACCTCTTCTTTAATGGACCTGAGGTCTTGCTGCAAGGCAAAGCGTCCTGCGTCTCCCATTTAACCTCTCATGCATTAGAAAGCATTTCTAGGTCATTTTTATTACTAAGAGAACGTTTATTTTTTTTCCACCTGAAGCACTTACAGAAAGTTTGTGTCTTCAGTACTGAGACATCTTAAGCTTCAAGACTATTGCGTATGTTTTCCTAGATTTGTAGCAACAACAAAAAAAAACAGCCTTTAAAAGGTACCTTTTTATGAAAAGAAATGATAGGGCAAACATATAAATACCTATGTATGTTTTAGTCACAATACAACATATTCATTATTTTGAATGTAATACTTCAATGTTAAGCAGCGCATTCCTCTTTTTAATATAACAAAACTACCTTTTCATTTGTAAATACACTATAGGAAGTCTCCCTATATTATCTCACTGTATAATGTACTGTATTGCTAAATTATCATATGCTATTTAAATGTTTGAAATATTTAGAAAGTTGCATGCAGATTTCATATTTCTTTCTAAGACAAATGAAAAAAAGTAATAAAAAAATTATTTAAAAAAATTTTACTACTGCTTGTAAATTTCCTTAGGCCATCAGGGAACTCCTGCTGCTTTCAGTCACTTGGTAGCTGAATTGGTTTGGGGGGAAGAAAAGCAGTAGATTAGAGAAGGTGATTAGAGATAGGACATCTCAGTGACACTGGAATTAGAAAACATTATTCCAGTGCAATTTACTTTCCTTTCTCATTTTAGGATTTGGACTTTAGCCAAACACTGAGGAATGCTGTGATATAAAGAAAGGCGAGGCCATTTGCCTATAATCACTGGTCTGCTGCTGTGTTACGTAAACATAAATCAACAACTTCAGTTCACAGAAAAACACGTAAAAAGAGATTTGGACAAGCTCTGGGTTAGATTAGGGATGGTCACACAATAGAATTCAGGCAACAAAAACCCAGGAGCCACTACCTCCTCTTCCAGCCCTGTTTCTGCCCTCACCCACAGGGAGGGACATTGCACCCAACAAGGCTCCTGCATCACTCCCCTGCTAATAGGAAAGTAACAGCCTGGGATGGTAAAAGCCAGCAAGAGTTTAACCACATGAAAAGCTCCTTGTGCTCCCTGAACAGCGCTGCTGGCCTTCCTGCCTGCTCCCAGCTGTGCAAGGGCAGCTGCACATGGGGCTGCTCCTGGCATCAGCACGACCTCAGTGACAGCAACCTTATCCTGCAGAGCCAGGGCAATGCCTGGTCCCAGCTCGAGGGATTCCTTTAGTTCAGACAGACAAAATATGAAAAAAATAAAAAAAACATACTATATAAATATATATATATATAAATATATATAGCCTAAATTACTGGGATAATCACCTGGCAGAGCTGGAGGAGAAAGAGGATTTCAAAGTAGTTTCCTATTCTGCAGAAGGATGAAGATCAAGCTTCAGATATCAATGAGTAAAAATCTTAAGAAATATCCCAGGGTATTTAAGAAATTAAATCTCTGGGGATATCAGCCATAGGGGGCTGTTTCTGGCTGAGCATCTGAACCTAATCTCTGTGCAAACCCAGACCTGTGGTTGAGCCAAGCTGCCCCTCTCCTTTCTTGAGT
>VXBU01003981.1:131082-145376 GCA_013400315.1 Bombycilla garrulus
GTCATATTTTAATAAAACCAGTAGTTTTTCCTTGAGAAGTTTTGATTTCGACATGCCAGCAGATTTCAAAAAATGTTTCATCTTATTTAGTGACTACTGGGCAATATATTTCCTGGGGAAATATTGATGTGATTGCCTAAGAGGTGGTTAAACTCCACTGGCAATGGTGTGCACAGCTCTGACTGCCCCAGCACCGGGCTCACTGACTCACACCTCACAGGGCAGAGCATGTACAAATGACTTAGCTCCGGGTTCATCTGCCAGACTAAAACAATAAGCACCAACAAAATCTAAGCACAGCGGAAATCAATTGCAAATTTTTTTCCCACTTGCCAGAATGGGAAACAAAAAAAACAAAAAAAAAAACCAAAAAAAAAAAAAAAAAAAAAAAGAAAACAATAACCCCAAAACTAAAAAAATTGAAAAACACCAATTCACCAATTGAAAAACAAACTAATTTACTTGTTTCAATGCTTTTATTTCCTTTAACCTGAAATCCCTTGAATAAAATAATTCTCAGAAACAAGAATTAAAAACCCAAAGAGAAAAACTAACTCTGAGCTGTTTTTCACAAGCCTGTAAGCCTGCATCTCCTTGCAGGGTTGTTAATTTTCCAGGAACAAGAGGAGAATCCCTTGCTGTCCCTGATATCCAGTTGTAAAGGGAAATATTGCATCAGAAGGTAACAGCCACACACAAAGCATCAGCCACTTTCCCTCAGGCTGAAATATCTCTGCTAAAACATTTAAATAAATATAAAATACATATGTATATGTAGGTACTTCCTCTGCCGAGATTTGGCAGCAATCTCAAGGTTTGGTTTTGTTTTCCCCAGCAGATTTCAGGTTGTGAAGCCTCAGGAGACTCTTCAGACCTGCCTCCCTCACACACAGACATGCATTTATGTTCTGAGATTGAAAATGAAGCCACCGAAGTACGGTCTGATCACACAGCAGCCAGCCATGACTGCTCCCCAGTTACCGATTTACCTTCCCAAGAGCCTGAACGTTTGCAGGGTAAGCAGGAGCCTCCCTTCACCCTGGGGTACAGGAGCAGGACACACAGACCCCACAGGTCCTTTACTTGAGCACCAGTGCTGCACCACAGGTGTGTGAACCCATCCCAGAGCCTCCAAAGAGGGCAGTGAGCAACTGCAAATCCAGCCTGCAAATCTGCTCCCTGGCACGCTGCCAGAACACCAGAGTGCTCTCCTGCACAGGAGACCTGCCCACACATCCCATCCTTCCCTGGGGCTGGGTACCCACAGGCTGCACTCATTCCAAACAGTCCTATTCGATTTTACTTTAATAAAGGCACAGGACTCACCCAAACAGCTGCAGTGAGAGGACACAATAGCAGGGAGACCTGCCTGGCCTTTTCAGCAAGAGCACTACACGGGACTAATAATGTTACACAGAGCCTTTCACCACTTGCTTTTCACTTGTTCATATATGGTCTAGGTCAGCAATGGCCAAAAAAGTTTATTAAGAAATGATGGTTGCTTGGTGCTCCGTGTGATACGGCTCTCAGCAGGTCCTGCTGTGCCCCAGCTCCCACAGGCTCCCTAAATCAAGGGACGAGGCCGTGGCAGATTGTTACACACAGGGGGACCTTTCCTGACCACGTCCATGTGCTGGAAGTGCTGGTTTCACACCAACAGAGTTTTATCAGGGCTGTGGGAACAAACGTGGGGGTCGATGGTAATGTCATTGTTGGGGCTGGGGTTTGCACTGCTCGCCCCTGAGACCCGAGTGGGAAGTCAAAGGCAGTGTTACAGCAACACAAATGCTCTCTGAGCTAGTTCAGCAACAGAGCTGTGTCCCTTCCTGGCCCATATTTGTAAAGAATAGGAATAAATGTGAATAAAAAAGCCACCATCCCCAGGATTCACCATCCCATTAGGATCCAGAGCCAGGGAGCTGTGCCTGTTCAAGGGTAAAGGGCCTCTGTGCTCCCTGACATCACTAAACAGGTTTTATATGAGCCCAGACAAAGGGCCCTTGACCTCTTCAAAACATATTTCCCCTTAAGTCAAATGAAGCTCCAGTCACATTTGGGGTATTTTTTCCCCCAAAGCTAGTTTTCAAAATTGAAGCACTGAATCCAGATGTGCCCAGCATCCGAAGACCTCACTTACTCCCGGGTATTTCAGCACCTTTGGGAAAAGATCAGATGGTTTGGGTTGAGTTTGGGCTTGAGATCCAGGACGATGGACAGCCCATCTTGAAAGCCCTGACTGCACCAAGGTCATGCCAGGGCATTCTGTAGATGTTCCGTGCCTGACACTCGTGCTGGGATTTGTGTTCAGTTTGTTCCCTTCAGTGGGTTGGGGTGTGAGTGGCCCCAACTGGAAATACAGATATTTTTGAGGATTGTTGTTTGCAGTGCTTACTAATTCTGTGTCTGCTCCATCACAAACTCTGTGTCTGTTAGTCATTGATTTCCATCTGATCCTAAACCACAAAGAGCCAAGTGTTTCCTGGAAATTCCTCAGTTTGCCTAGAAAGGCTGCACCCCATGAGCCTCCAGATATCGCTGTAACCAGCACACATTTCTGGCAAAGATCTCCTCTAATTCCTTTACCCAGAATAGCAACAGGGATTGCCATTGCCTGAGAGACAGTGGGTGCAGCTGAATTTGCAAGCAGCTGCAGGTGCTTAGAGTGACCACTGGTGCTTGTAGATATCAATACCCACCTTACAGAAATATGAATTGTTTCCAAAATCCTGGGCATCCAGTCAACTTGGAAAATCTCACAAAAATTTTGGCTGTGCTTTCTGACAACACATACCTGCACTCTATGGAATATGCTTGCAAAGACAATTTTTGCATGACAATTTCATAGAGAGAAAGCTGAATACCTGCATTAAATGGGGTCCCCATCCTTTTTACCTTCCAAGGCTTTCCCTTGGGCCACCCCCTCTGCTGTCCACCAGCACTACAGCAACAGTCCCTGAGTCATGCTGGAAGTATTAAAGGATTTAACATCCAGCACAGTACAGATGCAGAAGTTGGGTTTTGGGCATTTCTATGAGCTGGCTCTACTTGAGGCAAAGCCCAGGGAGATCAAAAGGAGCGTTGGGAGGCCCCAGCAGCCTGGGATTCAGGCCCCTTCCTTTATCACCTGCATTTTGGTGCCCAGCAGCTCCTTGGCCATCACATCCCAGTCCAAATGACAGTTCTGCAGGAGCAGTGGGGAAAGCAGGGCTGAAAGGACATCTAGTGGCAACCGAAAACCTTCTCGGTCAGCCAAGGGACACGTCTACAGCTGTCTGCATTATAAGTCAGTTTGGAGCCTGCTCACTGTGCTGCTGTTGCTGGGAGTGCTCTTCCCCATCTCTGCAAGAAAAGTCTCAACTATTGCATTTGGTTTAGGAAACTCCTCCAAAGAAAATTTTGAAAAAAGAAAAGAAAGAATAAAAAAAAAAAAAAAAGCAGCTGTGGTTTTGGGAAGCCTGCTCAGAGGTTCACACAGTTGTATTATCCTGTCAGTTTGGAACACTAAGGAAAAGGGAACACCTGGCTGCTCTGTCTACAGGAGCCACATCATCACACCAGCATGGGAAACTGGATTGCAGCACAACTCAGGGCAGACTCATTCCCAAAACACCTGCCCCAAAACTTTTAGAAACACCAAGTGTTTTTGATCAATAGAGATTCCTTGCCCAGAGGTTCTCCCTCCCGCCACCTGCTCACCAGCAAGCCCAGGACCCACTGTGGTTGCCATTCCTCTGGTGCTTCATTGTTCTCCTGTCCTCGGACAGGTCCCTTTGACCTCCCAGCAGCAAAACCCCCACGTGCACGATATCACCTTCAGTGCCTAAGAGGAGAACTTGCTCCCTTTTGCTGGGTACCAGCACAGCTACGTCCAACCAGCACAACAAAGCCAAGATCCCTGGGAGAAATGCCCGTAGGGATGCAACACACGTGAGAGTTTATTCTCTGCACACCCAACAACAGGCTGCATTTCTGGTCCTTTCGCCCAGCTCTGAAGTGCTCAAATCCCCTTTGGTTTTTCTCTCCCCCTCTGTCTGTTTGTGTTGTCAGCTCTCTGGGCAGGGATAGCTCTGACGACACACATGGAGGGCATCCAGCCCAACAGGAGCTCTCCCTGCAGCGGGCACGAAGGACTCGGGAGGGAGCAGTGACGTGACACAAAGTGACAGGAAAGGAGGCAGGCAGCCAAGGCCTGGAAAATCACCACGCCTGTGGTTTTGGTTTTCCTTCTGCACAATAAAAGAGGTTAGTCAATTCCTCTTGAATGGTTTTCAGAATCTCCGCCAAGGGAAAAAAAAAAAAAAAAGAAGAAAAAAGAATCCTGTTCATGTTCATTTAAGGCTGATAATTACAGGAATAGTTATGATTTATTCCCTTCATAAATCTTGGAGGAAGAAAAGGGTTTTGAGGTTTGCAAGATTTGCTGGATGACAAAAGGAAAACACAGCTCTAATTGCCCTTCTTTGTTGTGTTTAATTAAGGATTCTGAAGCAACTGATCTCAGGGTTTTTTTCATGGGTAGAAACCTGCAAGGAAAAGAAAATCTTTCTGCAGAGGCACCAATCAAAGCTTTGTTGGGTTACTAGGCACTAAGTGTGCTACATCTGAACACTCAGGACACCCAGAAAAAGAAGCTTATTAAAGGAAAAGAAATGCTACAACAGGCTTCTTTCCTCCACCACCCCCCACTTCCAGTAGGCCTTGGCAATTTTGAGCTCACTTCTAATCCGGGAAGAAATGTCTTTTGTCTATACCCTTCAGCATTTTTACCTCATTATTGACCATTCAATTGTGTTGCATTAAAACATTTCTCCATTTCTATCACCTTCATAATTCCACCATTTACATATTTCCTTGTGATTTGTTTCAACTTCCTTTTTTATCTCTCCCAACTAATCACTTCTGCAACCACTTCAAGAAAATCAAACTAGCCCAGAGCTCCTCAGCTTCTTTTCTGGGCCAGAATTTCCCAGTCAATCACAACTTCTCCCCAGCAAGAACTAGTTTGCCAAGAGCTCCTTCTCCAATTCAAAGTGTAAGTGACTGGCAGGGTGTTCCCTCTCCACTTTATTGCAACAGCTAAAACAGTTCTGCCAGGAAAATCCAGTTCCTCATTAGAGCAACCAGTGTCAAATCATCACGTCCAGCTCTGAGCAATGCCACCAGCTCACGAGTGGCATTGTGCTCAGCCAAGGCTGCAGGAAGTTAAGGAATAAAAAAGGCAAGAAATCCCTGGGATTGCTTTCAGTCTGAAGGCACTTGGGGCCGTGCTTTTGCAGAAAGCAGTGGCACTTGAGAAGTATGGCACTCCCAGGCTGAAAACAGGAGCAGCACACACTGCAGGCCCAAGAGGAACACAGAAACACAGAATATTCTGAGCTGGAAGGAACCCACAAGAATCATCGAGTCCAACACTCAAGCGAATGGTCCAGTGAGGAAACAGAGGTTTGGGCTGCCCAGAAGGTAAAATCCCAACACTTCAACTGCACAGAGCTTCCTAGATAATGATGCCTTGACATGCTGCTCTACAAAGGGAAAATATCAGCTTTAAAAGAAAGAAAAAAATACTTATTTGGTTTGTCACGATGTTAAATGCTCCTTTAGGGTCAGGAGAAAAGGATAAAGGGAAACACAGAATTTGGCTTAAAGCTCATTGTGGGAAATAAAAAAATAAAATAGAAATTAAGAATATCCATAAAGCAAAGAACGGAAGGGAAACAATCATTTTTCCATGCTATAGGACATATTTCCCCACTTACTTGGAGCAGGTACCTCGGTTTCCCAACAGAGCCTCTGCACAGGGAGAGCAGAACCGGCTGCGAGCTGCAGCTTGGTGGAGGTTGACACCTTGTGGCAATTCCCATCACTTACAAGTCAGGAAAACTGGGAGCTTGTCTTTTTGTTTTGGTTTGGTTTGGGTTTTTTTTCCTGGCGAAGATGGAGGGTGGAGCTCCTAGCCACAGAGCTGAATTCCCAGCACCTGGCATGTCATCTGTGGGGTAGGGGTCTGGGGTCATTAACAGTTTAATGAAGATAAATAACGCCAAACACTGAAAACTATATAAAAAGAAATGCAAGTCATATCCTATTTGTTTCTGGAGGAAAAATAAAGAAAAGGGGAAAAAAAGATTCCTTGGGATAGCACAAGCTGTATATACACAAGGCCCACAAGACAGGTAGTAGAAAGCTATCTAGTGGAAGATATTTCTCACTGATTTTTCAGTCTCACTGGATCCCCTCTTGTTTGCACAGTGGGGTAAGAGGAGCAGAGCCCTGAGTGACTCCAACAGCTGCTTTGGAGAAGTGAAGCTGCACCAGCTCCAGAGAAATTATCTCTAATTCCCACTGGAGTAAACAGAAACAGGCTCAAGATCTGCCATGCATTAAACCTGAGGTGAAGGGAAAAATACCTTGGGTTTTATGCCTTGGGTTTAAGAAGAAGTACACTTACTTCTCCATTTATAATTAGCTATTTTAACACAATTTATTACATGCTTAAATTGGAAGAGAAAGCGGCATCCCCTCACCAGAGGTCCAGCAGAAACATGTCAGCCAAACTTGCCTCCCCTCGTTAGCCAAGTGCTTGTTTCAAAGGAGCTCCTTATTGTGGAAGTGCATCCAACCCCAAGGGAAAAAATACTTCATCTAGGACAACATTTACTTTTCCTTAATCATGCTGCTCCATTATCTAATTTCCTGTCTAATACTGAATTCCTGAATACTAGAACTAGTACTTGGTGTTTACTCCAGCATTTTACCTCTTCAAGCCATTCCAAAGTATGTATTAGCAGGCCTAAAACACAGAGCTACGCTAGCAGACAAATGTTCAAGGATTATAAGGGCTAATATATGCCTTGAAAACTATTGTTTCCACTTAACTGTGGGTCAGACTTAGCTGCATCCCCTGATCCTCCACAGACCCACTCCAGGCATAAAGCACAGCACCTGCAGTGTCTTCCTGGAGAATTTTTCCTTCTCACTCTCTGCCCAGTTCAGCTGCAACATTTTGTACTGGTGCCAGCAAACCCAGAAGTTTGGACCTATATGCTGTTTGGGAGTTTTTTAGGGCTGTTACACTTGCAGTTTAACACTATTATTTTTCTTTTCTTTTCTCTTCATATCTGGAGGAGTTATCCTAAAGAGTTGCTGAGAGAGATGGCACTTGGCTGTGAGAATGGTGGAGAGCGAGATGAACTCCCTCACCTTCATGGCTGCTTTCACCAACAAGGGGTTGAATTCAGACCAGAATTTCAGATGTTCATACCTGTGGGTCTGTCCCTGAAAAATGGGGACTTTAAGGGATATGTTGCACCTCTAACACCAGCATAAATGGTAAGTTAAATGGATAACCAGAGGCCATTTAAGTCAGTGCAAAGGGTTCCCTTTAATTCCAGAAAGCAGAGCAATTCTGCACATTATGCACCATATGCTGAGATGCAAACCTTTGTCCCTGCACGGCCGAATTTGCAGCACTGAGCCTTGGGGTGTCACCCTCGTCCCTCTCATGGCCAGGGTGGCAGGATCTGCGTCCCAAAGGGTCATCCCTGGGGTCAGGGTGCAGGATCCTGAGTCCAGGACTGCTGACTGGAGCTGTCTCCTCTCCTTTCCCACCTGCCCACTCTGCCCAAGCTCTGGGGCTCCTGTAAGCACTGTCAGGTCCCTACCTAGCCCTCAAATCTCGTTTGGGTGAATTCACCTGTTTTGCTTTTTTTAATTGAGAATTGCCAGCTTCTACCTCACTGATGTAATCTTTTACTCTAGATTGCCTCTATTTATGTATGCAATACATCCAATTTCCTTTGATGTGAAAGGCATCTGGATTATTTCATATTGATGTCCCTTTAGAGAAAAACCTTTCCTACCTGCCCCAACAGCCTGGAAGTGGATGCACTTCAAAATGTCTCCCCACTTAAAACCACACAAAGAATCTCAGTTTTCTTTTATGTACATTGTGCTCTAATTGCTAGGGCAGAGCAGCGACTGAGGTGTGACAGGGAATTTTGATCAAGGCTCCCTGGGAATGTGAATGACCCAGCCTTCCTCTCCCATTCTGTGTGCAGAAGTACATCTAGCACGTGTGTAAAATCTGTATCATCACAGGAGCTGCACGTGTGCACGTGTTTCTGCACATATCTGAGTGTGCAGGGGACGTGGGTACGTGGCTGGGTGCACATGTGGGACACGTGTCTGTGTGGTACGTCCATGGGGGGGTTGCTCCCCAGCCTTGCCCTCCCGCCCCAATTCCCGGGGAAGGAAGCAGACAATTCCCTTCGGGTGCAACCCTTGTCCGTACAATGCCAGAGAAGGGATTATACCAGGGATTAACATTTTAAACTCCCCTTCCAGACCTACTCAATCAAAGATCCTCAGGCCAGTAATCGTATTTCAGTCCTGGGATTACTGCGTTCCTGAGTCCAAACCTCAATTTCAGGAGAAGTTGGGGAGAGCTCCCCCCTCAGTGCCTGCATACCCCAAACTCCCTAGGTGGGGGCAGAAACGTCTGCATTTGGGTTTTCTTCCTCGTTTTAGCCGTTCCAATTCCCCAGCCACGGTCAGGAGAAGACTCCATGAGTGCTTTTCTTGTCGCCTGCCTCCTCCTAATTCCCAGTAATTTATCCCGTATTAAAACTCCCTTAAGGAAGAATGGCCCGGGACCCAACACCTGCTATGCAAATGGCAGCAAATCCCCCGGCCCCTGCGGCGGGGCTGACGGCGCTCCTGGGGCATCCTCCCCCGGCTGCAAGGCTGCATCCTCAGAGCCAAAGGGGACCCCCAGAGCTGGGGGCACCCCCAAAGCCCCCCCAAGAGTTCAGGTTCAATTTCACCCCCACATTATGGTGCTTAAATCTTTCAGGTTATCTTTGCCCCTCCCAAGTAGAACTATTGATATGGAAGGTGTAAAAGAAAACCTGAGTATCTCAGCATGTAGTTAATCTTCCTGTTTTGGATGCGGCTGGGGGATTTCTCCTGCAGGGCAGTCAGTGAATTTTGTCCCTTTCTTTTAGGATAAGTATTCTAGTTTCAATTAGCAAAATAGAAATCAACAAAAGAGGGAGAATTGTGGGAGGGAGAAGGTGGAAGGGGAAAAAGAAGAGAAGAAAAATCTCTCGCACAATAAAGGTGTGGGGGAAAAGGGCTCATTTCTCAGAGGTGACATCCTAATCTCATTTTTCCCAGTTAATGTGGTAGCCAGGAGGCTGGGGAAGGGTCAGGCAAGGAGTGTGGCCCAGCAACATGGTCTCACCAGGAGGGTTTGGCCCTTTTCCTCAGACAGCTTGGATTAGGGTTGTTGAAACCTTGGGCAGCAGTTGCATCCCCGGGCACCTGCACCCTGTGCTGGGCCCAGCCCAGCTCCCCAGGGGTTCCCATACTGGGGACCCCACAGGGACCCCACAAGCCCCTCCATCTCCACACTTTCTTCCCGTGGCCCTTTACCATGATCACACGTTTCTCAGCCCTGAGCACTTGAGTGACATTTGGGCTATTATTCGAGGAGATAGATTGTTTGGCCTGAAGATGCATTGTTTGGGCTCCTCATAAAAGAAACAAGTTAAATGCCGCAGCTACCACACACAAAAATGACTCCTTCTGGCCATAAAACCAGTGGGACAAGGAAGTGGCTGTAGTAGTCAAACATAATTGATGCTCAGAAAGATGTTATAAATAATCTGCACCAAGTCCTCTCTCTCATGTGCCTCAAAACCACAGAAAGTGGCACTTTTTTTTTTCTCTTTATCTCCCCTTGAATTCAGAAGCATAATACACCGTGAGCACCAATAATTGATGTATGTTATAATTCTTCATTACCCTATCAGTAGTCTGGGAAAATTGGAAGAAAAGAAAATGCCAGAAAGTTATGGTAAAACTTAAGATGCGACAGAAGTAGCTTTCTTTGCTCATGCTGTGAGTGTTTGAATAAGAAGAATGTCCCTGCACTGTAACAAGCTAAAAGAATGAGGAAGACAAAGGATTTCACGAAAAAGGTTTAGATAGAAGACAAGGCAAGTGAAACTGAAAGGAAGGAAAAAAAAACCATTTACAATGGAACAATGCATGTACTAATCGCTTTGATATATTATACAAACCCAAAGACCCAAAACATTGTGTAATTATTTATAAATGACTTCTCCACTCCTGTGTATAATACCACAGAAAGAATAAAACTGCAGGCTACTCTCTAAACTATTTCTAAATAGACCTAGCTCAAAAGGAAGCAGAAGTGTTTGAAAAAAAATAATTAATGGTTGATTTTATGGTTGTCTCATTAAAACATTTTAATTACAACAAACAAAATACATTTGTGCTTGCAGGGAACAATCGTTTACCAACTCAACCCCCCCTTCTAAAGAGAAGGAAAATGTTACATCAAACATTTAAAACCTGAAAATAAAGCATTCCCACTATTTCTGCAGATCCCCCAGGAGGGGTTGAGCCCTGACTGCAACTCCCAGGCAATTCCCCAGGATTTCAGAGAGGATTTGCCTCTGTGGGCCAGGACCCCGCTGGTACATGGGGACACTGCTGTGGTGCCCCCGTGCTCCCCACCCCAGGCAGCCCCTGGCACACAGCCTGAGGATTCACACTGGCCACAGGCAGGTAGGAGACGAGACCAAATCCTTTACAGACAAAGCTTTGAGCTGCTCCCAAGGTGTTTCCTTGGCAGGAGAACTGGCTCCTGCTCCAAAAGGGGTTAATGCTGCCTCTCTGCAGGCTGAGATCCTTTCAAATATTGGACTTCCAGGGCTGTGCATTAGCCAGCAACCACAGCAGCAATCCCTGAACCCCTGTGAGCCTCGGGCTGGGGGCTGTAAGGTGACTCCAGCTGGGTGAAGGGTCCCAGGAGCACAGCACCGTGTGTCCATCCCTACCCTCGCAACCCTGGCCACACGTCTGTCCCCAGACCAGGCTGGACAGGAGCCACTGTGCTCTGCACCGGGTCCAGACAAGCACAAGGCGACAAGCTGCCCCTCTGAACCATCTCCTGGTTTTCTACCTGCTTTTAAAATTCCTGCTGCATCCACCTGGGCATCTCCAGGGCTGAGGGGCGAGATCCTTCCTTTGCTCCTGCAGGGCACTGGGTCCAGCTTTCTGCTCCGGGTGATGGCTTTGCTGTCAGCCATGTCAGATCTCCAAATTTAGTTCAATTTAGTTTTTCAAATTTACTTCTCCAAATTTAGTTTAGTCTCCAAATTTAGTTCTCCACAGGCAGCTCTGCCTTCTCTTTCTGGCCATGCTTTCAAACAATGAGGGAGCAAAAAACCAGTATTCTCCTGGCTGATTTGTTATTTTGACACTCATCCCAAGAACTCATCATTAGTTCAAGCCCTCTTGTAATAATATAACAAAAGACAGTTTGCTGAGTTGCTGCAATCTTAAGACCTGAAAAAAAATTATGTACCTCTGACTTCTCTGAAGGACTCCAGTTGTAGGAGCAGTTTTACTGTGAACTGCTCCTTTCTATGCTTGAAGAGTGATGCTAACACTACTCTAATGACCATAATTCTGGTTGGGTTTGAAATGTGAAGTTGAATTACATGGAGTTTTATTTACTTTTACAAGGCACAACAAACACCAGGGAATGGCATCTTCTCACTGGCTTTTTCCTTCAAGGAAGCAGTGCATCCCGAGAGCTGCAGGGAGCCTTGTGGCACATTTTCTCCAAAAGCCCTTCCTCCACCTTTATTCATCAATTCCGACTTTTTCTGGAGTCCAGCCATGAATGAGACCCCACTCATGATGTCTCAACATGAGGGCAGAGGAACGAGCTTTGTGCTCAAGGCCTTACAAGCGGTAAACATTGCTGCATGGAACTGCACACACAACAATTTGGGTTTGGATTTTGCCATCACTTGTAATGAAGGATGGGATGATCCAGCTGTGCTTTTGCATTTTCCTTAGTAAAGAATACCATTTGAATCTCTTTCCCTCTCACTTTTTTAAAGTGCTGCCTCTCAAAGCAAATGATGAAGTATTTCTGAAAACTTCCTTAGAGTTCAAAATATGAAAATATTAGCATCCAGGAGTGCAGCTGAGCCCAGTTACATTTACATTAAGGTGGAAAAACTAGTATCAAAGGCTAAAACTCAGGATAAAGCCATCACATCTGTCAGATGTTAGCAACAATGTGTATTCCTTGAAATCACTGGTACTGTTCCATTTTGGACTTTTTTATTTTCCTATCCCAGAAAACTGCACAAAACTTCGGCAGCCGACTTCCATAGGAACAGGCCCATAAGGTGTAAGAGCTATTATCTGTGTTGGCTGAATAATTTATCTGCAAAATTAGTAGACTGCCTGTGATAGAACTGGTTGAATTATTCATCGGGAATAAATTATCCAAGATATTTAGCACTTCTTTCTGTTTGCGAAGGCTTCCTGAAACAATTCTGGTTCTGTGAATGCATTCGTTATTCATAAGTACGCAGTGAATAGATTATGCAAACAAATTTCAGCCTATGGGTTGTTTGTGAAACAGTCACTTCAGCCCTGGCTATTCAGGGCTGTGACTGATCACAGAGACACATGGTGCTCTCTCCCCTCCTTGATTGGAGCACAAACTTTTAAAACAAGAGAATAACAAATGACAAACTGCAAATGATGGATAAGGACTAATGAATAATGCACTTTCACTGCAAACTTTCAGACAAGTGATCGGTTGTGCCAAAGTCTGTGGAACTCTAGGGAATCATAAACATTTTAATGAATAAACTATTGACTGCTCAAAGACAACTAAACAAAAGACAATAAAAGTGTTGCTGACAACACTGGAGTTTATATCACTATATATAAAATGCACAGTAACAAAAGTTGAACACTTTTTGCCATATGCTTCCATAACCTTTAAATTTTGGTTCCTTCTGGCTTTTTGGTTTGTGCTGGAAACCCCACCGTCGGTCTCTGCCTGCTGGCAGAGTCCTCTAATTGTGCCGTCACTTAAGGACATGAGTAACTCAGTGAAGTGGAACTGCTTAGTGCAGAAAGTCACTTATGTATGCAGAGGCCCTAAAAAACATCAGCCTGATTGCAGGTCCGGTGATTGAGAGAGCCCAGTCCCTCCGGGGAGCAGCCAGGCCCCCTCGCCTGCCGTACCTGGCAATACTGCACAGCCCTGGTCTGCGGGCGGATAAAGATGTAAAAAAGCAGAAAGCGAGCTGATCCTGCAAGCTCGGCCGCTGCCAAACTACTTCTCGTTTGAGACTCGTTAATATTCATCACCGAGAGCTTTTCCGATTGCTCACTTCTGTGCGTGATCTTCTTGGCACAAAGGAGGTTGTTTGTGGTCATCGCGAAACGAGGAGGGTGGAAAGCAGGAATAATCTCAGGAATTAAAAAGCAGGAATCTCATAGCAAACTCCTTGCTCAGGTTCAAATAAAGAATGGTTGCTAAGAACTTAAAATGCAGAGATATACAATAATTTGTGCTGTCAATTTTCCCTGTTTATCAAAGATCAAAGGCATAGGAGAAACTCGAAGGAGGGGGAATCAACCTACATTTTGTATAAGGGGAAATCAGGTAAATACATGTGAGTTTAGGCACAGGCACCTGAACATGGCTATTGATGGGTGGTGAAACTGAAAACCTTCCAGGGACACAAGTACCTGAGGGCTGACAATGGCACTTCTTCCAAGCTGGGAGAGCAGGATGCAAAGAGCCAGATGTCAGTTAGGAAACTTCTAGCCTCTTACGAAACTGTGGCTTCCCAAAATGTGAGCTAGGGAAACCCTGGCACCGAATGGGGAATAGCCGAAGCAGCAAGAACTTTACAATCAAAACAGCACAATTCTTTGTTTTTATCCAGACAAAGAAGAATTGTATCTATATATTGTATATACAGTGTGCATGTATGTATATACCGTGTACATATAGTGTGATTACAGCCACTGAAGCTAATAAAATAAATGTTCTTTGGAACTTTTAACTTTCTGAACACCTACAAAACCCCTTTCAAAGCCAAGCATGTGAAAGCCAAAGCGCGTGTTGATATTCACCTCAGAAACGTAGGAGGGAAATACCTGTTTTGAGTTTTACCCTTTTAGAGTATTTTCACTTTGACTGGGGGACATAGAAAAACCGCAAGGTGCAATGAAAACCCGACAAAATCTTCCGCCCGCATCTGGCTGGGAAATAATCCACGGCTCATCCTCTGGAAATCCAGATTGACCTTTTTCTCTCCCAAACCCCCTGCTCGCAGCGGTTTAAACTCACAGTGGAGCCCCTCCGGCCGGAGCGGGACGGTGACCCCTCCACCCCCGCGCTGAGCCGCGACCCCCCTGCCCCGCTTTGTCCTGCCGCACAC
>VXBU01003981.1:146513-203176 GCA_013400315.1 Bombycilla garrulus
CCCCCCGACCCCCACCTCGCCTCCCGCGCCACTCCGAAAAACTGGGAAGAAGAAAAGCGACAGATTTGCTGCCGCAGACGAGGTGAAAAGTCAATTTTACAATTTGTAGCTCTCCAGCGAAGAAAAACGAGCATGAAAATTTGGTTTGAACGCCCTGACAATGCCATGAAAAGGCTTAAGGGGCCGATGCGGCCCGGGGCGCAGCGCGGTGATCAGCGCATGTCCCCGGCCCTGCCCCGGGGCGGCTCAGCCCCTCCCGGGGGTCCCAGCACCGGCCCCGATGGGACCCCGCACCCGGCAGACAGCGGAGAGGCTCATGCATTATAGATGCTGACCCCCAGTGCGGCCGGCCCGCTTTAGAGTGGGAGCAGACACGGGGTATTCAGCGACTGGACCAGAGAGCGGTTTAATTTATTCAAGATGTTCATTCATATGAAAATTGTATTTTTGTACATAAAGAGCTTTATTCTATTATTATACCTCTTATCAAAGTGGGGGGTTTGTTTTGGTTTGGTTTTTTTTTAAGAAATCGTACTTTACCCTGTAAATAAAAATTTTAACGTTTGTACTGAATTTTGGCAGAGCCTCTGGAGTTTTGTTTGTTGAACACTGAGGGTTCACTCCTCAGAAGGAGGCTGGGGTGGAAGGGAAGGGATCACCCCGAGGCAGCAGCCAGCACTCCTGACACCCCACTGGCCACAGACACACAGGACTACCTGCAAACACCTGCTGACCCCTAAATCTCCTAGAGAGAGGATTAGAGCCCTGCTCAGGAGCTGCATGCACAGAACAGGAACAGAGTGGTGACACCAGCAGTGCTGGTGTTCCAGGCTGTCCTTGCCCTGGTTCACAGCAAGAGCTGCAAGGTGTCGGGAGCTTTGGGGCAAGGAGAGGGAGCTGAACCCCCAAACAGGGCACAGAGCTTGTAACTTTCGCTGAACCTGTGACACTGGCAGAACTCAACTGGCGTGAGCTGCCTCTTTTCCTCAAGTGACAAGGTGGGACAGAGAATCTCCCAGTTCACTCACAGGCAGGGAGAGGACAAAGAGTAGCCAAAGGTGCCATCTCATGGTCTCGGCACCAGCTGTGGCACAGCTCTGGCTCTCAGCTAGAAATTGAGGGTGTCAAGAGTACCCTCGAATCCAGGAAATCTGCTCCACCAATGCAATATCCCAAACTTTCCTTTCTCCTCCAATTGTGCTTAATGGAGGAGACCTCTGACCCCCGAAATCCTGCCTTCTATTCTTCCTGACCCCATCCTCCCTCTCTTTAGCATTGCTCCATGCTCCCATATTGCACTGGGCCCACAGACGCTTGAAGTTTCATCGTCTTTGCCTTGTTTTATGGGGCAAATGAGGCAGCCCAGACATGTCTCTACAGCCTTCTCCAAAACAAGGGGGATTGGAGCTGTAGGTGCAGTCAGCAGGGAGTTCGTGGGCAAAGAGAGAGAGGTGGTGTTGTACAAGCCCAAATAAATCAGATCTCTGATAGGACTGTCAAGGATTATGGAGCAAACTGGCTTTTATTTTTCTGTGCCTCAGTTTCCCATTTGTAAAATTGGGGTACCACCATCCCCTCACCAGTGAATTCAAGGATTTAATTATGCAGAGCTTTCAGAGCACTCAGGTGCTCAGGGCTGCGTAAAAGCCAGGGAAAGAATTCTTTAGGACATGATCATACATCGTGTGGGGGAAAAGGCAGAGGCCAAACACTGAAAGCATCACACAGAACACTGAGAAGCTGTTCACCACACAGGCAAAAACTCTGCCAGAAAGTTAACCTTCCTGTGGGAAGAAGGTGGAGATATTATCAAAAACATAATTTGGGATCATAAAATTGTCACAAAAATTAGAAGGAGAAGACCTGAATTAAGTTTGTGCAGATACTTCAATGTCAGCATTTCCTCCTTTTTGAGTGCCTGAGTCTGCAGTATAGATAAATATTTCTTTAACACGGTTTTCATATGCATGACTATACAGACACACATCCACCTCTGCTTCTCAGAAACTATAAATGCTGAAAAGTGTTACTTTTTTGAAATCCTAATAACAGCATAATACTTATATTAATTAAAGACACCATCAGCCAGTACAGGGCAGTTCCTTAATGATGTCCTGTTAAATAAAAGAGATTTGTGAAATCTAATTCTGGCAGTAACAGGTCTTGATCTGTGACGCAGTGAAGCTTTGCTTGCACCTGCCCTTGAAAGCCAGGAGGTTTTGTATGCAGGAGCCTCCAGGGGCTGAAATTTAGTACAGTCCGTGGAGGCGGAAGGTCATCTAAAGTCACTGGGTCCCAAGACACTGGACTTCAATCTCAAAGAAGGAAAAAAAAAAAAACTCCACAAAACTTAAAAATTTCCTCTATCCTTTTGTGTTTTCTTAGCTGCCAGCGGAGATCTGTGGACATTATGCAGTGTATAAAGACCATACATCTAACAGGACTCAGTGTATGATGTTAATGTTCCTAATGGGCAATGAAAGCTGCAAATTGCGTGAGGACACAATTAGATTCATACATTAACATGAGTCAGAGAACAGTTTTTCCCCGGAGCGGTGATAGGTTCAGACATAGTTGAACAAATCTGCCGCCGGGACAGATGGAATGCCTATATTCACAGGCTGCAGGACCAACCTGCACCCCCGTTTACAACAAGGGGGTTTGTATTATTTGTATCAAAAGAATAGTTTGGTGAATTGGAACAGGCTTCCCTGGCTGGAAACAGGCGGCTATTTTTAATTGCACTAAAATCATCTCCTTGCGCTGGTACAGGGAGAAAAAAAACTTGAATTAAATACTACGACTGATGAAAGCATTGGTAAATTTTTTGGAAATACCAGATAGTTCTGTGGTAAAAAATAGCTATAAACAGGCAACAGCCTCAGTCCCACTGAAACCAGTGGCAAGATCCTTATTGACTTCAGAAATAACTGAAATAGAATATCAATTTTTAATCTTGGCAGCACATTGCATGCATGTATATGCATTTTTGCATATGTTTGTTGATAGGTGTTGGTAACACTTTAGCCCTGTTGGATCCATTCAACCACCTCCAGGGCATGCAAGCATTAGAGACCCTCTACCAGGAGGTTCTGCAAGTCCTTAGGTCTCTCTTAATTTCCCTTTAGTTAGGAGAGAAAGTCTGAGATGGCTCCATTGATAGGGGATCCCTGCTGGCTGGGAGATATCCAGCACAGACTTTGGAAACACAGCTGGGATTATCCCACTTTCTCTCTGCTGGGTTTTACTGTGGGGAAACTGTCCCCTACCAATTCTAAGATGCCTGTGTGCTCTGATGGGAAGGGCCCTTAGCAGCTGGAACTACTTTGTTTCAGCCTTTTCCAACTGATTTAAAGCTCTGGAGATTCTCTGTGAATTATCTGCACTCAACAAGTGAGCAAATAACTGCAAATCCAAAATTCTGTCTTGGTTTTAGACAACAAAGATTTTCTGTAGTTTCAGTGCCATGTAGTGCCCTACTTAGTGTCATCCTTGCTGCGGTGAGGCTCAGATGATGCTTAGCATTTAGTTATGAACAAGAGCATCCTCAGAAGGGTTTTCATTATGTGACCTCAATCTGTCACAGATTTTGATTTTACTCTGTACATGATCTGTAAAATACAGTCTGTGCTACCACCTCTGAGCACATGAAACTTAATATTTTAATTACAGACCTCTGGGGCTCAAATGCTCCATTAAGAGTGATTGTATAGCAGGTAGAGATTATCAGAGCAGAAGCAGGTGAGAACTAATTTTCAGGAGCTTTTTTTGTTGGTGGCACACGCAATTAAAGGAAGTAATCTGGAGGAGCAGAGCTGCTAAGGACCAAGCAGATTTACTGTCACACTGTATGTGAGCAGAACAGAGATGCAAAAATACTGCATACATTCTTTCAGCTGATACTTTGCTTCTCACTTGCATAGCCTTTGAAGAGTATTGCTAGGAGATTTTTAAGTCTAGGTTAACAAATTAACTTGTTAGAACCGGGTTTGTGCCCAGTAGCCCGGTAGCAGTGCCAATGAACAACTAATCCCTGTTCTCTCTTCCTCCTCAACCAAAAGGCCTAATGGTCAATGAGAAGAACCAGTGAAGACCCCACAGATGTCACATGGCCATGGTGAAGTAACAGATCCCTTTAAAATCCTGTGGGACCCAGCCCTGTTATTGATCCCCAGGGCAATAAGGGAGGCTGAGCTGAGGGGTGAAATAGTCATGCTCAGGAAACAGGGGTTTCCCCCACACTGAGGTTGCTGTCCTCTCTAGAGAGATGGCAGAGGGTTCACGTGAGGCACTTCTGGGGCAGACCAAGGCTCCACATGCTGAGCAATGCTTCTCCATTATTATCATTATTATTTTTCACTTGTCAGTCTTCCAGTTTACGATCCATTAGACAAGAGCAAAAAGACTCTTCCCAAGTGATAACGCTCTTCTCTGCCAGTGCGGAAATGCTGATAGCACAGCACTCGTTGTTATTCAGGTCTCCCACTTTTGCCTCTATTTGACTGTGCAAAGCACCTGTTAGAACCTCCCATCTTACTGCTAGAAACTCTCATGAAACTGATCATTTGGAGAGGAAAATGAAATATCACATTAGAGAGGCTGGGACAGATTCCACCCTTCTCCACGCCATGTGTACAATTCCACAAGTACAAGAAACTCTTCTCACTTGGCTCTACCCCATTTGTTTTACTCATTGACTGCCAGCAGGACTTTGGCAAAGGTCAGAGGGACTTTGGCAAATGTCAGTAGGATGGAGCACACAGCTTAGCTCTGTTGAAAGTAAAAGAAGCAAGACTTTTAGAGAAGAGATTAACTTTATTCTTTAAATAATCATGAGGAAGGGTCCACACACACAGACTTGTATGTGGTCCGCCAAACGGAAGGGTCAAAATCAAGTCCAGAAATTTGGCATCCTAACACAGAAATTGGAAAGAAAATGCTTTGAGTGTCTCACTAACATCCCTGCTCGAGCTCATTCATTTAGTTGCACTATTCAGCCCCCTGATCCCTTGCTTTCAATCCAAGAGATTCATTGTGCTTCAGGGAAGGACCAGCTTGTGTCAGTGCATGGTCTCCCTTCCACTGTTCCTCCATGCTTGTGAGATGTACTTAATTACAGACTGAAGCATGCGAGGGGACTGATGCCTCTATTTCCCAAACAAGGATTTGGCAGAGTCCTCAGGACTTCACTGTCTCTTTCTTGGATTATTACATTCTGCACATTCCAGGATAATCTTTTTCTTTAACCTGAAGATTTCACAAAATTGTCTTCTAGGAAAGCATTTAAAGCTGTCTAATGGCAGTCCGAGGTGATTAAGGACCTAAATGGTTTGTTGCAAAAATAATGGATTAAGTTCTATCGTTAGGAGTTAATTTGGCTTATTTTTACAAACAAACCACTTGCTCTGCTCCTCTCTGTATGGCAGATATGAGGAATCTTTATAAAATCCTACCCAGGAATACCTCCAGCAGGACTGTCTAGGGCAGCCCTTGGCAGAACATCATGCTTTTCCAACTTGCACTTTCCATTGAGATGATGAGCCTGAAGAAAGACAACATTTGCAAACAGGAAAATACAAAATCCCAAACCTAAGATGGTGTTAGTCCACTCCTGGAGGTGGCAGGAGAAGAGATACATAGCCAAGGGACACTGTGGAATTCGAAGTTTGTCCCTGTCTCTGTTGTAGGGACCAAGAGATGTGGGGGCCCCCAGTGAGCACTTCAGTGTAGATAAATGAGGCCAAACAGAGAAGGTAAATGTCACAAATTAAATAGAGGCAGACAAAATTCCCAGCATGGTCATTTCATGTTGGATTCCCCATGCTGACCTTCAGGATAATGCACAGATAAGAGAGTCTCAAAGACAGGGTCAGAAATAATGAAAATCACTAGTTGCAGGTAATAGTTGACCAAACTACCCTAAACAGTCCTTTCCTACCTAGATTTCTCCTTTAAAATATTCACTTTTGAGGAAGCAATGTCCTTCTAGGCAAGGCTGCTGCCTGTGTGGAAGAATGGGACACGGCCTTCAGATGTAAATTTAACATCTTTCTCTAGAAGTATCTCTTCCCTTGTAGCTTTCCAGTTTGGTCTCTGGGACTCACAGAAAATAGGTAATGTGTATCTATACATTATTTTGCTCTAGAAAAGCTAGAGACTTTGCCAGTAAAGACCAGCAACTACAAGCAGCTGAGCCAATCCCTCCCTTCAAAGCCTAAGACCTCGATTTACTTTCTTACTTTTTCACCTGACAACCCTTAGGTACAAATGCAATTTCTCTATTTCACTGGTAGTAGTACTCATATCGAAGGGATTTAACTCCTGAGATAAAAGAATATGGTATTTTTTTCCTTCCTATTTGAGTGCCATCTCTTCTGCAACAAGTCTTTTGTAATCTGAAAGGAAAACCCTTCCTGTCACAACACCAGTAATGGATATTGCTCTCTCAATTACCCCTTGCTTCACCAGGAGAGCAACTGATGCGCATCGTGTTTATCCAGCTCACTGAAGTGCTTTCATTATCTAAGAAAAGAGGTTAATTAGTATTTAATCAATCTTTTCACAGGGTACAGTTTCCTCCTCTCCCATTTGCAATCCAAAAAGATGTCAGCTTCCAAAGCCATAATGCCCTCTTGATAAATCAAGTGGCAGCTAATGAGGTCTGTGGTCCCAGGGAAGGAAGGTCTGGGCTACCTGTCACCAGCACGGCTGTCACCTGCACTGCCCTCCGGGAGTGTTGGGATGCCAGGAGATGCAGGGAGCCTCATGGGATGCAGGGAAGGGAATCATCACCTGAGGGAAGGTGCTGGTGACTCTGCACACCCCAAACTGGAGTGTGAATGTGTATGTCCAGTGCATGCCTCACTCTAATCCAGCTTGGAGGATTCACAGATAAATCTCACAGAAACTCTACCCTCAAGAAAGAAACAGATGGGAACTTCTTTCTTTTCTTTCTTTCTTTCTTTCTCTCTCTTTCTTTCTTTCTTTCTCTCTCTTTCTTTCTTTCTTTCTCTCTCTTTCTTTCTTTCTTTCTCTCTCTTTCTTTCT
Organism: Bombycilla garrulus; assembly: GCA_013400315.1. Lineage (NCBI taxonomy): Eukaryota > Metazoa > Chordata > Aves > Passeriformes > Bombycillidae > Bombycilla > Bombycilla garrulus. The sequence continues at coordinate 153,561 of VXBU01003981.1, forward strand.
TTCTTTCTCTCTCTTTCTTTCTTTCTTTCTCTCTCTTTCTTTCTTTCTTTCTCTTTCTTTCTTTCTTTCTTTCCTCTCTCTCTCTCTCTCCTCTTCTTTCCTTCTTTCTTAAAGATAATCCAGGAGTCATCCCTGCATCTGTGTGGGCTTGAACTTCAAAAGAGCCACTGACTATGCTTGTTGCCAAAAAGTTATGGGTAGTAAAAGCATCGTCTTGTTTGAAAGAAACATATGTAGAACGACATAATTTTCTTCATTAGGCAGTAGGCAAGTATTTTTTATTCCCTGAAAAGTGCCAAAACCAAACACCTCTCTCTCTCTCTTACCATTTCCACTGTGTCAATTCTGTGGCTGTGGCTCTGCACAGCTGTGCTGAAGCTAAACTGGGCTGAGACAAGCACCTGTTAAAGCAAAAAAAAAAATTTGGCCAGTCTTAGAGAGGATCTTGAATGATCTGGTCCAAAAGAGATGTTCCAACTGCCCAGCCTTTGCATCTTTAAAAGGACCCAGCAGCACTTGCAGTGATATTTTTTCTGAGATATCTAAGTGGAGAAAGTGGCCCATGAATCCATACGCTCAAGCCCCTTTGGCTACTGGGCTGTTCTCCCCACAGCCACTGCTGCTGACAATGAGGGACTGAGCCACATGCCCTGTGGTAGCCATGCTCTGGGTTTCTTTCCCTGACTTTGGGAAATTCATTGTCTTTAGCATCGTCTGTAGGTTCAAAGTCCGCTTTCACTCCGCGGGGCGCCCTTTCTGGGTTCATAAAGCTAGGTTCAGAAATCTTTGGGCAGACCCAAAGCTGACAAAAGTGTCATTAAATAATGCTGCCAATGAATGAAGCTACCAAAGAAGACATAGTCCAGTTTGCATCTCAGTTACAAGAAGAAAGTGCAATGACAGAGTGAGTAATTGGCTAATTGTCTATACGAGCTCTATTTTAACAGTGCAGTCGTGCGATCGCACCATCTGGGGGGAGCTTGGGGAGGGAGCCCCAGCGCACACAAAGCCAGGGCAGTTCCCGACGCACAGGAAGGCAACTGCCTCCTTCCCAGGCCAGAGGTGGGAGCTGCAGCCCCCCGAGTCTCCCCAAATGTGGGTTGAGCTGCTGAACCTCTGCTGATGGTGGAAGTTGGGGCGGTTGCCCAGCAATATCTGCGTTTTTTGGAGCGCACGCTGAAGCCCACCTAAGTTGCACGGTGCAGTAACCGAGTGTTAGTGCACGGCGATATCTGCCTGATTGCAGGGCTGCTAATGAGCACAATTAGACGGGTGGTTGGTGTCGTGAGCCGGCATCCCTGGCCCAGACGTGCGAGGGTGCTGCCGGCGGCGGCCGGGGAGCTCAGCGCGCTGGTGTGATTTCTGGGACATTCAGAAATGATGGCATTTCCCCCTCCTTGTCTTGAAAAAGCTGAATTACTGCCTTTCAGTTCCCATCTATTTTCCTCCAAAGTTACCATGAAGAAAAAAGTATAAATCACACTTCTAAGTGGGGCTGGCACTCAGCTCACAAGAAAAAAAAAAAAAAANTGCCATAATGTAAAATAGTTAAAAGCTTATTAGAGCCGTTCAGGGCAGTATGATTTCCACTTTGTTTCAGAACACCCCAAGCCCATCCTTTCATGCTATTGTGAAGGCAGCAATTCAAATCTCCCTTTGTCAGTATGAATGGCCCCTCTTAAAGCTCTTTTATGCCAACATATTCCCTACAGGCATATGCCCTTTAGCTCTATTACTGATTTACCCAAGTATTCAGCCCATACCTTCTGCTTTTCTTTTTCACTTACTGAAGTTCCACATGACACGAGCTGCAGGCTCTGCTTTGGTGCATACCCCACACCCAGCCCCAGCCAGGATGCTTCGTGCTCTGCCACTATCTATCTCACCAGGAAAAGCCACCAAAAAAACTAACAGAGGAGACTTTTCAAATGATTGATTTTTCTACTCCCCTCCCCTTTCTACCTCTCCCCCTTCTTTTCATCTCTACATTTGTCAGCGCAAACAAATGGGAGAGGGTATATACCACCACCACCCCCCAGCCACAGGGGAAAAAGAGCCTTGCAGGCTTTGAGGGAGGAAAAATTCGAGTGTAAAAAACGCAAGTGGGCCTATTACCTCTACTTACCCTAATTAGACTTGCTTTGAAGGGCTATTCAGAGATTTTGAAAGGCTGTCCTCTCCCTGCATCTCATTGTGCAATGTTTGCAGAGACATTTGCATCTGTTTGTGCTTCTGAAAATAGCAATGGATGCTTTCAAGAAAGCAAAGCCACCTCTGAGCCCCTCTCACCAAGCCAAGGGCCGCAGCAGTCGAGGTATGTGTGGCCGGCGCTGGGCAGGGGAACACCCCGGCTTCAAGGGTTTCAGGGTTCTCCACCGGTCCCCGTTTAAACAATTCCCTTTAACAATGCAATTTTAGGCATAAAATCTGCTAACTAGATTAAATCCAGATGACACAGGACGTAGAAATGGAATAAAAAAAATCAACGCTAAAGTAAATGGTAGGCATCCTAACAGGATAGAAAGTGTGAAATCCATGCAGAGCTAGAGAGAATAGCTGGCAGCACAGCCCAGGCTTTCATACGCATATGGCCTTGACCATTTGACTCTGGTCCCATTGAGGTGATCAGCTGGAGACGTGAAGGGGCATCTCTGGCAACACACACGTCCCGCTCGCTCCTTGGAGAAAGCCCACGAAATAAAGCTGCGTGAAGGTGAATGATAGTAAACATTTTGTAATTTGGAGGGATTAAACTCGCGGGATGATCTCGATCAGGTTCTCAAGGCATTGCCAGAATGCACTTACATTAGAATAGCCGCTGCTGGATCGCTGCTGGCAAAGCCACAATATCCGCCGAAGAAAGGGGGTGTGAATGGGACAAAAGGGTTAATTTGAATACGTGCTGAAAAGACTGGAGGTGGACAAGGAGCTCTGCAAGGACTTCATCAGGAGCCATGGGCAGAAGGAGACGGTTTTGCAAATACAGAGGGAGAGCCGGGAGGATGTTTGTAAAGCACACTTGGAAAGGGGGGAGAAAAGGAGAAGAGAAAAGCCCCACAAAGCTCAAACTGCTTCTTTCTTACACTGCCCTTGGCTACGCTCAGAGGAGCACTTTAGATGGATTAATCACAGGGAAAAACAATGGGATAAAAGTCTTCTTCTCCTCCGTCTGTGCCCAGCCGCGCTGATCTTTCCCCAGCGGCGCATGGTGAGCGCTGGCTTCTGGCCTGGGAGGGACCCAGCCGGGTCACGGCGGGTGACCACATCTCCTGGGCTGCCCGTTTGGGAGCTGGAAGTCCCACTGCCCTTTTCTGAGGGACATCCGATTAAATTTATGCTATCAGCGAGCTGAAGATTTTATCAGATTACTCCTTCAAAAATGCTTAGCGGGAATTAAGCATGCAAATCCACTTGGGCAGCTCTGGGGACAATACACTCCCTCTTGACGGTGAAATTCTCCTTCTAGCTCGGGCACCCATGACATGGGCTTTTCCCCTCATCTTTTTAGACATTAAACACACACACTGGGAAATGCTCTCATGCATGGACCATGCTCGGATGAGCTGGGTGGGCCGGGAGGGGGCTTGTCTCACCTCTCAAAGGTGATGGAAATGTGTTGTCACCTCCTCCCCATCCCTGTCCCTGTCGGTGCCACAGCAGCAGTACGTGAAGCACATCCTGCTTCTCTCAGGATTCTGCAAGGTGCAGAATCCAAGCAGGGGCTGAAGCCACTGGGGATGGACAGCACAGGTGGAGGAGCATGGATTTCAAGAGAGAAGATGGGAACACGATGCTATCACTGCTGGCTTCTGACTTATGGCAGATCTGAACTCTCTGTGCAGTAGCCAGAGGCTGTATGAGGATGTCGCTGTCTCAGTGAGGCAGAGAGCAGCAGCTGGACATGGGTTTGGGGCCAGGCAGGGTGGTGACCCTCAACACCCCAAACCGGCACAAAGGTCCTGGAGGGATGTGCCTGTTTGCACAAGCATCCCTCCCTGCAGGGGAGCTGCTGCTTGGGGCAGGGTGGCCTCTCTTGGGCATTAAGAACGGTTCAAAGAGAAGCATTGGCTGTGCATAACAGCTTACAGACCCCTGAGCCATCCTACCTGCCCCCACCACCATCCCCTGGGACAGTGCCAGACCCAGGGACAGTGCCAGTCTGATCCACCTCTTGGTGACTGTGCCCTCCAAGAGATCAGGTCAGGGCCTGGCATTCCCCACGGCACCGGGGCCTGGGCTGCTCCAACCCCTTTTGGACATTTGAAACTCCAAATGAAGTTTCAGCGTATTTTGCTGAGACAAAAGCAGGGCTGAGCTCTGCTGTTTTCCTTTGCATCATTTCCACACTGTATCTCTGTCCCCAAAGCACTCCTCAAATGCAAACCCAGCCTGTTTTCTTCTTATATTTAGAAATGCAGAACCCACAGGGAAACCCATATTCCGTTACCCCACTTCAGCTTGCTCAGCCTAAATCCAGCCGAGACCCCAGGACAGAAGGACCAGCCTGGCCCCAGAACCCCTCAGCAGTGAGTTTGGCTTTGCCCGGAGCACGTGTGCCTGCGCTTTCTCCCCGGCTGCCCCTCGCTGCCAGTTTGGGGAGGGTTTTTTTCCACTGGGTTTTTGTTTCCTTTGAGAACACCCTGTGTTTGTGTTGCTCTTTCTCCGCGGCACAATGCACCTCTCCATTTCCTCGGCCGGGGGCTCGCGTGAGCGTCAGATCTCGGCAGAGCGAAGTCGCAGGGGTCGCGGGTCACCCGAGGGCATCGGGGACAGACAAAGTCTCTTCAGCCGCTAATGTAAGCCGAGGTAACGGCACGCTGAAAGCGCATCCACTTGAGACTATCTACAAGGCACTCAGCCCTCTCTAAGGGCTTATAATGTTGACTCTCCTGTCATTGGATCCAACCTTACTATAAGCCCTGGAGGTATGAGGGGCTTAGAGACATTCATTCAGAAAAATAAATCCCCCTGCTACCATTCTCTTCATGAAGATAAATATACCACAAACAGAACAAGGAAAGAGGCTGAACTCCTGATCTCTGCTCCAGCCGCTTAAAAAATTGGCATTAAAAAACCAACACTTTATTAGACTCCTTTATTATTTGCCATTAAAAAACACAACACAGTTTATGAGTCTCCAAAGTAGTTTATTAGCATATTTTACTAGCAAAACTTGCCTTCAGTTCAGTGCCATTTCTAGTCCACTCAAAAGAGAAAATTTTGCAAAGAAAATGGGGTTTGTTTGTATTTGAACTCACTGTTTCTTGGGGCATTGCAACCTGAGTTGCTCCAGCCTGAGGAGAGTTTGTATTCCACACTAGAGGGTTTATTGCTCAGCTCCAAAGTGTTGTGCTTTTCATTGCTATTAAACCTAGGAAGGCTCCTTGGCCATCAGGAGTGCAGCTTGTCCGGGGCTCTACAGACACTGGGGAACACAGGGCACCAGTTCTGAGCCTGGAGAAATGTTTTGGGCACCATGGCACGTGATGTAAGACTGTCACCCCTGCTCGTGATCTCTTTAGCCTCCATATTTCTGTCCAAAGCTGTGTCAAACTGGAATGAGGGTCTGGTGTAAAACCTGCACGGGAGAGACATATTCAGCTCCTATTCAGTTACAAGGGAAAACAGCTGCCATGGGGATGTGCTTCCACATTCCAGCTGGAGGTGAGTCTCCATCTCCAGCCCTTCTCTTGCATCATTGCTGAAATACCCAACGCCCCTGGTGGTACTGGTAGAGCTTTTGGTGGCTGTGAATATTTGCAGCCTTTTCCTGAGGAATGTGCCTTAATGTCCCCCAGGAGCTCAAAGAGCAGCAGGCTGTCTCTAAGGCCCTGCCTTTAAGTGCATCCAGCCTGGCATGTTCCCAGTACATCCAGGTCCCAGTGAGGTGCCCTTTCCAGAGCACCAGGTGGGAGGATGGAGGAGCCCCGTGGCCAGAGCTCCCTGCCTCGTCCTGGTGAGCACAGGTTAGAGATGCCCAGCAGCTGCTCTAAATCTCAGTCAGCCTGGGAAGGGGGATGTGCAGAAGGTCTCCAGCACACACAGCACTGACAGGTCTCTGCTCAACAGATCTGAGCTGGTGACAGCGTTTCTTCTCCTACTCCTCCATAGCTGGCTCCCTTGAGAAATCACCCACATTATTGATTTTTAGCAGAATTTTAACTTCCACTGTAAACACTTAGCTCTGGATGAAGATATGAGTTTTAGACCATCTGTTTTTTTCTCCAAACATCAGGTACTAAAGCAAAGTCTCAGAGCATTTTACCTTTAAATGTATCAAATTCTTCTTCTTTTAAGAAAAATATCCCGGTGAATGCGGGGGCTCTTGCAGATTTCCCTCCTCTACCTCCACCTATTCATTTTCTGGCATGACAGGGACAAGAAGTCAGTGCTACTTGCAGGGGTTCAGAGGAGAAGGGGACCAGGCTCTGGGCATAGTGTGTGTACATGGTGAGGCACTCAGGTTTTGAGAGAAATACATGCACAAAGGGGGAAAGTTGTTGCCTTGGGGAGGGAAAAGGCTGAACTGATCAAACTGCTGATATAAAAGAGGAATAATGGGATTTTGTGGGATTCACATTGATGTTCAGATGAGAAGAGACTCTGGTTGCCTTTTTTCTTTCAAGCCACTGAACAAGAACTTTAAAGCCCCTTTAAAATCTGCTTTGGCTGAGCTAATTATTATCACAGGAGTTATTAGACAAAAGCTCAATGGCTTTTCCAGTGCCTCTTCAACAGTTTCTGGGCTGCCTCGACAACAAGAACCAGAGCTCCCTTTTATCATTGCCATATTCCTTCTGAGAGTTTTCAACTGCTGATCCTTATGCTAAGCCTTACAGGAAACACAGACAGACAAGAGGGGTGCCCATCAGCCCAGCTCTCTGTCCTCTCACCCCACAGCCTGCAGCATCACTGCTCCCCAGCGGCACAGCTGGCCTGCACACAGCTGTGTGTTTTACTTTCTGACATGCATCAGAGGAAAAACAAATGTCACAACAGAGTATCCGGTTTTTGAGCAGTGAGACAGCAACCTACAGGAAGCAGCAGCCAGCCTGAGACTGGCCAAGGCTATCCAGTGACTTATTCAAGGAAGCCATTCACACCTTCTCCCCAAGGAGAGGGCTGCCCTGCCAAGTGATCAGCCCGAGCACAGAGACGTGCCTGTGGATTTTTGATCTGAGGTTCCACTCCTGGGACACAGCCCGAGCTCTGAAGCCCCAGCACTTCAGCCTTTGTTCTTCACCAATGCTTCAAGACCGTCCCAGTTTGATAAACTGATTTTTTTTCCCCCTTAGGAGAAGCAGTAATTATATGGTTTTTAAACGGGAGTATCCAATGAAAAGCAAAAACCAATAAACAAAGCAATAAGGAAAAACAGCGAGGACAGCAATAAAGGCTGCTTGTGGTGGTATTTCTCCAAGAACTCCTCAGCACTGAAGGAGACCTGGGACCTCATTCAGCACCACTGAGACAGCTAAACCTTCAGTATTTCCCAGGGGGGAGAATTTCCTCACTCCCAAGCAGAATGGCAGTGCATGGAACATGGAAAGCAGCTATTAGTGCCCTTGCAGCTCTCCCATTCCCCATCTCTGCCCAGCCCAGGGGCTGTGGGATGCTCTGTTGATTCCACTGTCCAGCAGTTAAAGCACCTTTTTCCATACCTCCACTTCACAGGTGCAAGTTTAGCGCTGTTTTCCCTTCTTTTTAGGAAACCTCTGCTACAAAGAAGTTAGTGATGGTGTAAGCAAACTGGGAGGAGGTGGTGGCACTGGCTGGAAGCTATCCTACAGCAGATTGGGAGCAGCTGGCTCCATCCCACTGGGCCCAAGCCCACAGGCTGCTCCTTGCAGGACTCCCAGCAGCAGCACCAAAGTTGTGCTGTGATTTCTTTCCCATTGTTTTCAGAGGGTCCTTCAAGATAAATGGACATTCTTTTTCTTGCCTAACTGGACATCTAAACAAAACGTTTCCAAGGACTCAGGGGGAGATGCCTGATGAACGGACAGGAAATGGGAATGATTGATCGAGTGCTGATGGCCACAACACTGGCACCTGGGCTCAGGTTTCAGGACAGAACCCGGTTAGGAAGCACCTCTCACCTGCACAGCTGCCTCACACTGGGCTGCCTGCACGAGCAGCTCCCTGCCTCCCTCTGCAGAGGGTGACAAAACGTTTGCTGCCCCTGCAGCTGCCATCCATGGCAAAGCAGGCACCGGAGCAGCCAACACAGGCACTGGCTGGGTGGAAGGAGGAGGTGTGGGGCTCTCTCCACCACTGAAGGATTTCTCTTTTAGCCTACAGGTGAGCAAACAACCAGCCTGCCACATTCCCTTAGACTTATTTCACCAAAAAGTTATTTTAAGGAGGAAAGTCGAGAAAAATCATCAGTGATAAATGGTCTAGTGCTTGCCCATGGCAGGGGTGTTGGGACTAGATGATCTTTAATGTCCCTTCCAGCCCAAACCACTCTGTGGTTCAATGGTTCTGTGAAATAAACCACCGGTGAGATGAAATGGGCTGTTCCTTCAAACCCAGGCAGTTGTTTTCAGGTGTCCCTGTGGCTACACCCTCAGGCTGGGACTAGGAGATTTAAACTCCCCCCTGACTCATGTCACTGATGGGGTAACATTGAGTCTCTCCCAGATACGCTGTGAACAAATCCACTGCTTTTTGCAGGGGCAGAGACCAAGCACACACCAGGTCAGGGCAGGCTGGTGACTTCACCATGTCCCCACATAGCACCAGCTCCAATTTTTCCAGAAAGAAACACCATTTCTACTTGCATTAAGCAGTGTGGGGGTTCATGATGCTCTCATAAGCTGTGCGTCCTGAGCTGACCAAGATGGGAATTTTTAAGAAAGATGAGATGTATTTTCCCTCACGAACCTTTCAAATTAATATTTTAGGTGATTTTTAGGTTTTTCCTCTCTTTCTGCCCAGAGGTGAGTTTGGGTTGAAGCACTGACCAAGCAAGAAGAAAGCAACACCCTCTTCTGTTTTCCTGGGTATGAGTCGGTGCAGAGCAGCATCCCCAGTTCACAGCCTACAAATGCTCTGAGACAACTCCAGGCCAAGACAACTTTCTGTCTCTGCAGAAGGGCAAAGTCTTCTGCAGGAGGGCAAAGGCTCACCACTCCTCTTCTCCCTTCCCTTCCTCTGACCCTTCTCCATCTCCCTCTGCTCCTGGAGGTGTGCACTGGGAAAGTCACAGACTGCAGGGCACTGACCGCTGCCCTGCGCCAGTGACACCGGGATGGGCAGGTCCCCCGGCCGGCCCCCGGCTCCTCTCCCTTCCCATCTCTAGAAGTCATCTATTTTGTTGTGTGTACACACAGAAAACAAGGGGCTGCCCCTTGTTCTCCTCCAGCCATGACACATCAAATTATCCAGTCTCCAAATATCCCATCTGGCTGTTAGTTTTTAGCTTTTTTTTTCCTCCTTCTAGGCTGTTTCTGCTTTCCTCCTCCTCCTTTCTCTGCTTCCCAACCCATGTGTAAAAGTAGCAGGGGGGCCTTTATTAAAGGCAAAGCCCCACGGCAGCAGCTTCCCAGCCAAACTGCTCTTGTATTACTTTTTGATGAGTTTTCAATTTAGGCCTTTGCAGACAGGGGGAAGAAGGCGACTTGAGAGACAGAGGGGGGAAAAAAATGCAACAGATGGGGCCGATTGTGCTCTCTAGGCAAATTAAGGAAGACATCTGTAGCTCCCAAATACTGGTGGTCTAAAGCAATTAGTCCCCTGTGAAAAGGGGCCTCTCTGAGCCTCCTCCAGCCAATCCGCGCCCCGGCAGCACTCACGTTACAATGGCCTTGACCACAATTCACTGAGCCAAAAAAAAGAAAGATTAATCCAGGAGGAGCTGTGCGGCCAGGCTGGAGTTGCTAGGCTTAAAAGGGAAGGTTACGTCGGTTTCTGCCTGAGTTTGGAGCAGAAAAGCGGGGCGGGGGGAGACTTTTCTCCTTTCTGATGGTCACCCACAGCATACCTGGTCTGTGTGGGATGCGTGGAGCAGCCGTGTGTGTGTGTGCGTGTGCATGTGTGTGTGTGTATGTGTGTGCACATGTTCCTGTACCAGGAGAGGGCTGTAATCTGTAAATTGCTCGGGGACCTCAATTTTCCACTGGCTTGTTTGGAAAGTGATGAATGAAGACGCAAACCCCTGTGGTTGGAATTATCTCCCCCAGCCCCCTTTGGTCCCACTCCATCCCGAATAAAAAGAAGCTGTTATATGATAAGACCCCTCTGCAAGTGATAATTATAATGATTGTTATGATGCCAGGGTTCTGCTTTTACAATTGGAAATAGGAACTCCGGCTGAGCTAATCCGGTGGTGTGGTCCCTTATTTCATTCGATGTCAGGAAGCCGAGAGTGGAAAATTTAGAAAAGGACTTTATCCAAGCTGGTTATGAGCCCCCTTCCCCCTCCCCTCCTCTCCCCTGGCTCTTTTATTCATGCATATTTATGATCAGGAGATTTCAGTGGAGAAAAAAAACACATACAGAAAACAAAACGGGCCTCACAATGGGGAGAGCTGCTCATGGGAGGTCACAGCACCTTTAAATTACACCTCTTGGCTTTGTTCACACCCGCACAATGGCGCTAAGAGATAGGAAGAATAGCACTCTGCGCCCTGGCGCATCACAATTCTCCCAGTGATTTCAAAAAGGACACAGAGCCCCAACTAATTTGATATCTTATTGCATTTCTGCTAACCTAAGGCCATGCCTCATCCCAGCCGCAGAGGCTTGGCAGGGGCCGGGCTCGTACAAAGAGCATGGCTGCGGCTCCGCGGAGCGCTGGGCTTTGCCAGTCAAAGCAGATCTGTCTTGGTCAGCTTTGAATTTGAGCTGAGTTAACTGGTTTGGAAATACAAAAGCACCACCCGCCCACTGAACCTTTGCCCCTTTAAATTAATTAATTTAATTAACATGTTTATTGTCATGGCGCCCGTCAGAATGGGATCTTCCCGAGGCCACACCAAACTCCAGCCTCCCCTCACACACAAAGGATGGGCTCATGGTTTTGGAGATGAGTCGGAACCAAATGACTTCTCAAGGCATTGAAATTTGAGCCTGTAATTTATTTCTTGCCCAACTTTTTCAAAGAATAGGAAAAATTACCAGAGCTGTGGTTCAGGATGCAGGACATGAAGGGAGCAAAGTTAAAGTGGAAAATTGCTGGAAAAAAGCTGCTGTCTTGAGGCTGGTATTGTGCAACAAGCTGGCAAATGCACCAACCTGAATATTTGGTAATAACTGCCTCCGAAGGCAAACTAGAAGGGAAAAGGGGAAGCTCATGTTGATAAAGAGCCCAATAATGACCTTCAAGGGAGAGCAGGGCTCTTTAGGAGAGAACCTGCCAATTCTCCAAGAACACCAGGTTGTCTGTGACTGCCAGCCCATGAAACCCAGTCTTTTCCCTCTCTCTTGTCCATAATTGACACAGTTTGCAGATTAAAAGCAGGACATGGGAGCAAAATAATCCCACAGCATTTTCAGACCTTGCATGTCGAAAACCTTTAAATGTTGCAAATGCTGCCTATGTTAAATATAAAATATACTGTTTGGCCAAAGAGTTGCTGGAAATTTAGAAAGCTATTTAAATTTACTAAATGCTTAATGGAGTCATTACCATCCCATGATGAGCTGGAAGAGCATAACCTTCAATCTCTGTACCCATGGGACATACAAACTTTTTAGAAGTCTGACCACATCCCATTCATTGGGTTGGGTTACATTGCCACACCTAAGAGACACTAAAAATTTTTTGCTATAAAAATCTCAGATTTCTGAGTCTTGAAAAGACATATAAAAAAACAGTATTCATACTTTATCACCTCACTTTATTATTCATAATGACCAAAATAAATGTTTAAATTCATTTGCAGTTTAATAGCAACAAAATTATGTTCCTCCAAGAATCTGAGACTCCAAAATCTGCCTAGGAATGCAATTAGAAGATGAAGGAAGCTCTCCTATCTATCCCTGAGGAAGGAAAAGAGATAGGGAGGCTTTCAAAGTGCCTTCCAGCAGCAAGAGAGTGCTGCTTAGCAGTATAATCATATCTGCTGCAAGCATCCTGCAGAACGGCACTCACCCAGGCCTATGCAGGAGGCTGGCTGGGACAAAGTATGGATTTCTCTGCCTGGGAGCTGGGGTAGGGCTTGACTGACATCACCATGGGGACTAATGACAGAAGATTTCCCCAAAGACGCTGAGGGCTTTGAAGAATGGTCTTTCATTCTGTGTTGAACATACAGATAAAATGTCCACGGCAGAAAACTAATCAGATCATCTGTGGTTTGCTTTGCTGTTTGCTCAGGTCACTATCCCGTGGTTACAATTATCTCAGTCAAAAACCATACAGATGTCCAAATTGGCTTCCTGGCTTTTTCCTTAAAGAGTTCTGCTTCAGAGGATAGCGATTTCTACCAGGAAGTTCTTGGCCAAGTCTCTCACATTTATACCTATCTCCAAGGAGAGAGTCCCTCTCCAGCCTCCAGGCAAAGCTGGAACATCCCACCACCACATGTTGCCAAAATACATATTTAAAAATCATAACTCGCACATCAGAAGCACAGATTTATAGTGGAGAGGCAATGAAGTAGGAAAAGGAGGTGAGCTGCACAAGATGCCTGCGGGATTAGCTATCCTCAGCCTTTTGAAACAGCTGGGAATTCATTGTGCACATTTTTGGTGCATCTCTGGGAATTACAAAATTAAGTTTTGCAGCTTTTCCAGTGAGCCTAAGTGCTCATGTGCTTCACTCCACTCTCTTCAGATGGCTCAGGACTGATGTGTAGTTAAAGCAACAGCAGTGTAGCATGGAAATCTTTTGCTGCTTGATCAGGACATCAATCCTTCCGCTGTAAAAATTGCTTTTTAAATAGCATAACCATTAAAAATCTACTTAATTACACTGATGGGTATAATGAGGATGCATGACCATGAGGAAGATTTTGCCTGTGCTGGAACATGACAGGGATGTCCTTGGAGATATGAAATACCTCTGGTAAGGGAAATAAAGGCCTGGTGATCCCAAAAGTCAGACCCTCTTCCCATCTTTCAGCAGAAATATGGGAAACTGTTTCTGCATTTGAATTTATTCCGGTTTGCTCAAGACTTTGATCCTGGAGAAACAAGATGGGGCTTTGAGGAATCTGGTCTAGTGACAGGTGTCCCTGCCCGTGACAGGGGGCTTGGGGTGAGGTGAGCTTTAAGTTCCCTTCCAACCCAAACCACTCTGTGATCCTGTGTTATTTATTTTTTTAACCACATTAGAGCTTACAAAGCCAAAACAACAATCCTGAACATATTTAATACCTAATATATCCTTAAATTTGAATAGCATGAGGCAGAAGATCATGACAAGTAACCTGTAGAAAGTTAAGCAAAAACTTTAGAAACACTTTACAGGCCAAAGTCAGAGATGTCCATTCAGGGTGAGTTTACATGGAATATTCCCCAAATAGCTCATCCCGGAGGGTGTTTGTGCTGCCGAAAGTGGAACGGGCTCATCCTCGCGGAGCCGCCGCGGTCCCTCCGCCCCCGTCCCGAGCTCCAGAGGGAGGAGGGAGGCAGCGCTTGTATCGAGCACCACCCTCTGGCACAAAGCTAAACTGGAGCCCAGAGGAGAAAGGACTTCCCGTCCGCTGAGATAAATCAGAGTTCCGAGCACGACACCCAGGCCTGGAGTCCTCAGCACGAGAAGGAGCCGGTCCGGAGGAGGCCAAGGAGACGCTCCGGGGCTGGAGCCCCTCTGCTCTGGACACAGACTGAGAGAGCTAGCGGTGTTCACCTGGAGCAGGGAAAGTGCCAGGGACACTTAGAGCCTTCCAGTGCCTAAAGGGAGCTTACCAAAACCATGGAGAGTGGCTTTTTACACAGGCAGATAGGTTTAGATTGGACGTTAGAAGGAAATTCTTCTCTGTGGTGAGGGTAGTGAGGCCTTGGCACAGGTTGTCCAGAGAAGCTGTGGCTGCCCCATCCCTGGAAGTGTTCATGGCCAGGTTGGAAGGGGCTTGGAGCAACCTGGGATAGTGGAAGGGAACCCTGCCAGGGCAGGGGGTTGGAACAAGATAATCTTTAAGGTCCTTTCCAAGCCAAAGCATTCTGGGATTCTGCAGAGACTCCTTTTTGCTGAGGCAGGTTGGGTAGGGCACTGCAGCTCTGAGAGGGGCAATTGTGCAATTATAGTAGTTACAGGAAATTAATTAGTACCTCTAAAAGAATCTGCAGGGCTTAGAGTTTGCAGGCAAAATGCAGCCTCAGAACAAAAGAGCAACATGAAACTTCTAGACCTGTGTTCCTGGGGCCTGTGCTTGACTGCCTCAGTGTGCTCAGACCTGCAGCACTCCGGGCAAGTGTGAGGCACAGCCACAGCAGCACCCACAGCCAAAGGGAGCCCAAGCACAGGAACCTACATTTGGCAGCATAAATCAAAATGCAACTGGTGAAGAGGGAGCCTGTTTGGCAGACACTGAGCATAAAGCTGTGGAAAATCGACTGCATCTTAAATGGAAGCATTCTGTATCCTTCATCCCAGCACTGGGTGGGGAAATGCCAGCACCTAGGCTGGTGATTTGTGCGCTTGGGATGCCCCATCCTGTGCATGCTGATGGCACTCAGAAGAGCTCTGAAATTATCTCAGCTATTTCTCTTCTTTTGCTTCCTAACTGAAAGGTCACTGAGTGACCACGGTGCTTTTATGTTTTGGATCTCCTGTCATCCCATACCAATTGGGGAACGACTTAAAGAGGAGACAGAAAAAGCTGAGTTTTGGGTGGCTTTGTTGTCAGATACATCCAAAAAAACCATAGCCAACCTGCATAGTTTAGCCCTGAAATGCTTCATCTCCTGCTCTTTACCTGCAGCTTGGGTTTCACTTAAATACTTCCATGTCCTCCTTTCATATTTTCTTTTTCTTGCAGAGATGTGGTACAGAGATTAATTACAAGTTTCGTACATTATGAAAGGGATTTATTTCTGCCAGACATATTGCAGGGCCCACATTTGCAGGGCGTTGTTATTAACTTGTTATACAAGCTCAGGCTTTGAGAAATCTCTATTTTGTCTCACTTCCAGAAGATGGAGCCAGAAAGCTGGGAGAAGTCGCTGCTGCGGTGTGGGAAAGCCACCTCATCCTCCCGCTCATGCACAAACCCTGCTCCTTCTCAAGAGCCACCCGAGGTGCTGCAGGTGGCTCACAGTGGGGAGAGGAGATGCGTGGGGTACCAGTGGCTTGCTGGCAGGAGACTGATTTTCCTCTTTTCTGCTGCACAGCCCTCTGCAACCTGTCAGAGGAGGAACATGCAGCTGGTTTGCATGATGGGATCAGGAGACATGAGTTTTATTTGCAGTCCTGTGGCTGATTTTGTCCAAACCAGAACAAGATCCTGAACCAGTCCGTGTCCCTGTGTTTGCTGAGGGGACAGATTCAGGAGCAAGGGATGCTAAGCCTGCCTGTGATGGAAAGCAGAGGTGCTGCACAGAGCACTCTGCTGTCACTCACAAACCACTCAATGCCAGATTTTATCCTCTTTTTCCAGCTGACATCCTGGATCAGAGTGTAGTTTCTTGGAAATTATTCCTCAAACATAGTAACCTGATGGATATTTTCAAGGCATTTTGGTTTTTGATTCATAGCATAACTTCAAAATTTGGGGCAGGAAGTGAATGATTTGGAAGTTTGTGTAACAGTTATTACCTATTTTTTTCTGTCTTCAGAGCTATCCAGAGACAGTTTGTCATGTTCAGATGTTTCAATTACAAAAATAACATTTAAAAAATGACATCTTAATGAAAGACTTCCTACTGGTTTACTTCTTATGGGCTTACTGTTTTTATTTTGGCAATGCTAGACCAGAGCGGTGCGAGGAGGATCTTGTAGGAAGACTTCAGCACTGTCACCTTGGAGGTTTGATGAGTCTGAGGAAGGGTCCTGCTGGCTGCTGTGTCCCCTCCTCCTCGGTGCCAGGGTTCAGAGAGGATCCTGAGCAGGAAGCAGGAAGCGGGCACAGCACCTCGTGTGCCCTTTGCAGCTGCCAACAGGGGTCCCCTGCTTTATCCCACGGGATGCTGCCAGGGCACCAGCGTGACTGGAAGTCCATCCAGGGTCGAGTGATCCTGACTTGGGTAAGCATGTCCAGTTTGGACATCATCTAGGGCAGAAAAGCACCAGAATGTTCCAGCTTTCCTTCCTCATGCCAGCTAGATGCCTGCAATGGGCTGCACCCCTTTTTTGGCTACCGTCCCTTCTAGCATGCATAACTTCTCCAGCTAAACTTCTCCAGCTAAATATAGCCTGGCTGACAATTTGAAGGCATTTTTTTTGGCTTCAGAGCTTTCCTCTTTCCAGTAGCAAAAAAGCAAGTTGTGTTTTGTTTTGTATATTCAGGTAACAACATTGTTTGAGTGCTGCTGATGATTTATGCCCCTTTCAGCAGCAGGACTCTGGAAAACTACTTGGAAGATATGAACACCAAGCATTTTTTCATTTTCTCATCAGATTTCAATTGTTATGATATATGCCCTCAGGAGACTGCGAGGAGGGGAGAGGGGGGCAGGGGAAAACCTTTAATGGCATATTGAGATCCATATGGAAAAAAAATATATTTCCCACACATCTGATTCAACACAGTGTGCACATTTGTAAGGCACATGTGAATGAATGCCAAAAGAAGGAAATCTTTATGAAAGCAGACTGATTACATGGCAAAAAATCTATCGGTTGAAGTTGGATTTATTTACAGCACAGTAAATTGCGTGCTCAGAGGGGCTGGTACTGTATTGGCAATCAAGATGTCTGGGGAAATGTTGAGTTATGTTTGATAAAAGCCACCGGGACAGCATTCCTCAAGGCAAAGTATCCATGTGTCATGCTTTTCTTGTGCCACCACAAACCCAAGTGCTGAATGCATTTGTACCAGTCTCCTGCAGCTAAAGTTGGAGAAGGGAAGGAAGAGCAGTGTGGGATTAAAATGTCCACTAATGCATTAAATGAGGCTCCAGAGATTTGGGGTCCTGGCCAAGCTATTTTACTGTTTTCACATCAGCTGGGAGTAAAGAATAGTGCCTCCTCCCCCGGGATTGCGAGAACTGCAAGGGAGGGAGAGGGGGAGGAAGGTGGGATCCTCCATCCTGGGTTTATGTGCAGCCACCTTGGCACCATCCTTCCAGCCAGAGATGCTGCCCACTGCACAGCTGGGCCCTGGATGGTGGAGATGAAGCTGGAGGAGGGTATTACTAGGAAAATGGGATCCAGAAAAACAGGAAAAACCCTGTCTCCTCTTAGTGGGCACACAACCACTCCTGCCAGTCTTCCTTCTCTACAGAGAGAAAAAAACATCTGAAGGAATAGGATTTTTTCCATTTTCCTGTAATAACGTCAAGCTATCGGTTTTCAGCATTAGAAGGAGTTGTCTGTAATTCAGAGTTGTTCTTTGGTTAGTTTTTTCTGGTATTTCTTGTTCCTGTTGTCATCTTCATCTGTGAACCATTTCCAAGGTGTAAAAAGAGACTTGCCTTTTATCTCCCCAAGATCAGGGATATTTTCAAATCCAGTCCTGTAATTAGGGGATCCCCTTCTAATTGGAGCTTAACTGGAGGAAAAGGGATAATGAAAAACCTGAAGAAAACGTGCTGAACTACTGAGCACCTCTGGAGATGCTCAGTAGATGGTAAAGCCCTTGCTCTCTCGCAACAGTACATTGTCCCATGGGATTTCTTTCCACTGAAATTATAGGACAGGTGGAATCCATCATCGTTCTTAGAATGAGGCTAATTTGAGAAAAAGCTAATGAGCTTTGAAATATTAATTTGCATTGCAAAACAATGAAAAGAGTTTGAAAGAAGACACCAGAATCTGGATTAAACACTGTCAAACCTAACCTTAACTCTAGGCCTAATGGCAGCTTGACACTGGGGCTCAGGTCCCCAACACCACGGCTGCTGCAGACCAGCAGTGTTGGGGCCCTGCTGGGATTGCCTTGGAACACCTTTTCCAGCCCCAGTGTTCCTGGAGCTGTAGGCTCTTTGAATCTCTCCACCCCAACCCTAATCCTCCTGGCATCTTGTGCAATTGCTGAGATCCCCGTCTCCAGAGGAGGCCCACACTAACACAGGGCAGTGTCAGCAATGCTGAGGCCCTCATGATGCCCTTGCAATGCCTTTTCCAGCTTCATTGTCCCTGCAGCTCTCGGCTCTGTGGCTCCCTGAAAGCCTAACACCAACCTTCAGGCAGGCTTGGGGCTGCCACTGAAGTGCCCATCGCCCTGCATGGTCCTAATCTGAAAGGTGTGGAGGCAGCAGTGCTGTGGGCACGCCAGTGTCTATGAACACACACACACACACACACACACACACACACACACACACACACACACAGGCTTNCACACACACACACACACACACACACACACACACAGGCTTTTCTTTAAACAAAAGCAAACCAGATTGCATTACCCCATAAGATTAGTACTTTATTGAACCTCATTATAGGTTCACGTCCTCCCATAGTCATATCCCACTGTGTTATTTCTGGCACATGTAGCCATCATGATTTAGTATCCTGTGTGAGAAAAATGAAGTCTCTTTCTAAAATATGTTGACTATTATTCCAGATGTGGTAGTTGCCTGAGTTTCTTTTCAAGCCAGTTTTTATGGTTGAGGTTGTTTGAATCAAGCATTATTTATTTATATGTTCAAACTAAAGAAGGGGTGGGAGCAGTTTTTAATGAAAGCTAAAGGAAAAGGGATAATAAAGTGAGCTTGCTGGAGAAATAAATATTTACACATAACTTTTGTATGCTCCCCAAGAAAAATAAAATGAGGTTATATTGAAAAGCATAGTTATTATTTGGAATTCTCATGCAACAGCAGAATCATAGGAAAGGACTGAACTTTAAGCAATTAGACTTTACAGTTAATTAACTGGTTATAACTAACTGTGTTATTGACAGTAGATCCAGGAGAAGCAAAGAGTCATTACGGATTTTTTCAAGGCAAGATCACAAATTTGGAGACATAAATGAGGCAGATGCTGAGAGGGAGAAAGGACCTGAATTCCCTCTGCCATACAAAGCTTCCCTGTCCTCACCTGGAGGTTTGATTTACTGTGGACCTGCTATAAACAGAAGAGTCCTTTGCACAACCAGATCAGGGGCATCTGTGTATTAAACAAACACACTGGGGGACAGAAGAGAAGTGGGAATAAATAAGATTAATAAATCAATGTATTGGATGAGAAATAGTAAGAAATGAAAGTGGGGGTGGAATAACCCAGGGGAAGAGGATTTTGCCATGACATCAGTAGGGCCAGACATGACCCTGCTGTGTGGAACAGGATAGGGCCCATCATTGGCATAGCAAGGCAAAGTGCCCATCATTGCACTTATGGGCATTAATTGAGCTCTAATTATTACTGGTAGGGAGCTTTTTCTGTGAGTAAACTCCTTCTACATGCTGGTGGAGGAGCTGCCCGTGGGTGGCCCTGGGCAGGAGATGTGGTGCAGAGCAGCAGCTCTGTGGACGGCAAACTGTGAGCCTCTTCACAGAGCAGTGGGCTGGGATTTGGATTTCAGGTTACAAAGAATCCCCCTCAAAACAGGCCAAAAATAAATTAAAAAAAAAAATAAATAGAAGGATAAAAGAGAATAAAAGGCTGCAAATGCTGAAGAAAACTCAGCCAGAAGACAAGCTTACATCAGACTGGGAAACAAGGATTCAAGTCCAAATTTCCACTGAAACATCCAGCTGAACCAGCCTCAGGTCTGTTACCACAGTGATTTTGTCATGTACCTTCCTTCCTGTGTGTCTTGAATAGATCTGGAAATGGAAACAGAAAAACACCAGATGAAAACCTATTTCATGGACTTTCCTTGACTTCTGGGAAGAACAAAGCCCTGGAATTCACACAGAATTGCTAACTCCTTTTGGAACAGGATGAGCCAGCACAGCCAGAGCTGAGCGCAAAGGTGGGTTTGAATTGTCCTCCAACTGTGCTTCCTTACCACTTTTTGGTTTCTTTGGATTCACCATAAGGAACGAGTTCGTGTATTTGATGATTGTAATTGGAGCACAAATTACCACGGAACAAATTGTCCTGTGTGGACCTGACACATGAGATTCCCACTGCCTCCAGTTAATCAGGGATTTTGAGGCACGCTAGCAAACGCTGCACCTCTCCAGCAGGAGCAGCACCGAGGGGAGGCTGTGCAGCTGTACGAGGCTCCTTTTCACCGGCTGGGCGGGTGAGTGGAGCTGCAGCCCCACTGCCCATCCACAGCAGGACAGGTCCCCAGCAGGAGCCCCTTGTGACAACAGGGATGATGTTGGGATGCAGCCCAGCAGCCAGCTCTGCTTCCTGCTCCTCCGAGTTTCCATGACAGCTTGTGTGCTGGGACATCTCCTCACCACAAATAAAATCAGGAGTGAGTCTCTTGTCAGTTTTTCCCTCCCCCTTGAGATCACAAATTCTTCAAACAAAAAGAAACAAATAATTATATTCCACACCTGTGCTCGCACCCAGGCTCAGTCCCAGTTGTTCTGGAGCTCTGTTCAGAGGGGCTGTCTGCTCCACAGCTCTCCAGACGAGAGGTGTAAATCTGTGTTTGCACCCGCAGGAGCAGCCTGGCCTTGCTGACAGCCCTTGTTCTGCCAGGGGAGCGGAGCAGTGCAGGAGATGGAGCACACACTGAGGCAAAGGAGAATTAAACCCTGTGCCTGCAGCTCCAAATTCATCTTCCTCTGGCACCCATCCCACCCTCTCAGAGCCCCAGGCTCAGCACTGGAGTCAACTGGGCCTTGTGCTGCCTCAGCCCACCCAGCACCTCACTGAAGGAGTGAGCATGGAGGGGCAAAATCTGAGGGGGTGGGAGGCCAATGTTTAGTGTTGGGTTTCAATATCTCTGGCCTTTCTTTTTGTATTTCAGCTAAACTCCCTAAGGCTGTCCGCACAAAGCTGGGAAATTTTAGAGACACTGAACCCTGAATGTCCACATTTCACCTGGTGCTTGTGACTTTAGATTGCTACTCCACCACGAAGCCTTAGGGCTGGGAGGCTGAAACTGAGCTGAGACTTAGGCAGCATAAACATACAAAATCAATACAAATTCATTCATCTGCTACTAAAAGACTTTTCTATTTTTAATTAATGAAACCAAGCACTAAATTATCCCTGAATTCAGTGGCAATATCTGGCTTATTATTAAAGCATCTCAGGCAATAGACTAGATGTAGAATTAGGTCTTGTAAATTAATTCCTCACCAGCTTAATCATCTGCATCAATAATGGTCCATGTGAGTTTAGTTCAGTCTGCACTGAAATGGATGAAGAGCGCTCAAACAGTCATCACAACATCTCAAGACAATGGGAACAGGGGCTTCTCAAGCTGTTGTTGCTGTTTCATGCTCCATGCTTTTCTCAAATCCAGAGCAAGACAACCTCTAGGGGAAAAAAAAAAGCTTTCTGCGGTCTGGCCTTCAAACAAAATAAAATTCAGCCCAGGCTCAATGCAGTTCCGATTCATTAGCATCTCTGTGTGAATGCAACAAGAAAAATGGAACTCTCAGCACCGCAGTGGATCCCACGGCAGCAAGGAGAGCCCAGGGCAGCGAGCGGGGTGCTGCAAGTCTGCAGGGAATTTGTGGGGCTGCTTCTGCTGTCCCCCAGCTCCAGGCTCCTGCCCCGAGCTCCTGCCCAGCTCCCTGGCACACAAGACACGTTTGCATGGATAAAAGGGCTGTGAACTGCTTTAGAAACAATCCTGAGGAGAAAACCAATGACATGAGCGGCCATAAGAGAAGTGGGCTGAATTACTATAACTTTATTTCCCCTTTAGCAGCACCTGATGGCACAAGCAGCATCCCCAGGCTGAGTCTAAAACCACCAGAATGCTGAGGAATCTCCCAGGTGGCTCTTGGTGACCTCGGGAGCCTGTGTCTGATTTTGCTTTTATTTATGCCAGACTGACACCAGCAGCAATCTGCAACTGGCCTGCACAAGTGAGAAGAGAAATTAGGCATTTTTTTGGCATGCTTTTCAAAAGAGTCATCAGCAGCTCCTCAGGTTCTCACTATTGGCAAAAAAATAAAGGGGATAAATCTAGAAAATTATATATATATCTGCTGTTCTAAATCTATTTGCTGATAGCCAGATGTTAGCTTTAGTCTGGGTATTTCTGCTCGGAGGCACAGAAGGGCCAGCTGGAGATTAGCTCCAGGGAGGTTAGCTTTTATCCTAAATTGTCAGGAAACTCAGGAAAAAATAGATATTATCCACTTGATGGTGTGATAAGGTGGAGTAGTCCGAGCTGAGGTAAGGACATGACACAAGGGATGGTTGTCCAAGGAACAGACCCTGACACTGTCACACCCTCCATTTTTGGCAGCTTTTCATGGCCTCTGCACAACACCCAATGAGCTTTTTAATGCTGAAGACTCTTTTGAGGGTAAAGAAGGGAGAATTTCACACTCTGGCCATTCCACAGGCACACTGAGGTACTAGTATGAGGTTTAACATTTTTCCAACATTACTCAGCACTCAGGGAAAAAAAAAAGTCAGACGACAGATTTACATCCCTGAATTTCAGTGGATGTGAAGGGTCTAAAATCTCCCTCATGTTTCTTTTTATTGATTGCTCCCAAGATGAAACGATTGTGAGTCTGAATGAATTTATAACTAGCTTGTGAAATAAACCTCACATCTAGCAAAGATATTACATTGAACAGGAAACAAGCCCACAGAAATTCATTATGTTCCCAGAATTAAATGAAAACAATATAGTTTATGGACCATAGAAGGTAGTTACAGTAAAAAATGAAACAAAAATCCCTGGGCTGTGCAGAAAGACAGCGCAGAGGTCCCGGATCCTCAGGAGTGAGGACATTTCAGCTGCCAGCTTTGTGTCATCACTTCAGCGCTCCTGATCTGGGGCCTGCGGCGCAGCACAAGGCACAGGCACACACTCTCGTGCCTCCATTCACCAAGGAATGCAGCAGCAGCCCTGGGAGTGCCGTTTCTATCCACCCCCGGTGTCAGGAACCAGCCAAGGACAGGGGGATGGCAGGGGATGGCACCACAGCAGCACTGGAGGCAGTGACCTGAGCCACAGGGCAGCATCCCTCAGCTGCCAGCACCTGGGGGGAAACAAACATGTGAGCTGGAGCCTTTTAAGCTGGCAATGAAAGGCAGAAAAAGGTTTTGATAGCCAGCCTTCCTGTGTTTATTTTTAGCACGAAGCATTCCTCTCCCAGCTCTTCTGTTACTGGCGCTGGATTGCTGCAGTGGGGAACGCGTGAGCTGAATTTCCAGCAGTGGAAATCTCCTTCTCCTGGGTAAACACTGAGCAGTATAAATATATATACCTAAACACACACACATGTGTATATATATATATATATATATTTCTTTTAGGAAAGCCAGATGACAGCAGCCCCAGCAGCACCAGCACAGATATGCCTGCTGGCCTTGCCCCATGGTGGCTGTGGGGTGACAGACGTGGCCATGTCACACCTGGGGGGAGCAGCAGCTTTTGACCCCCATTTTGCCTCTGGCAATAATTAACTTCTCATTACTGGGGTCAGCCCGAGGAGGTGAGACAAAAGCCAGGACAACAAAGCTGTATGTCTACACCCAGAGAGAGGCACGTGGGTACCACTGAGGGGACACAGCACAGTGTCCCCAAAGAAGATGGTCATGTGGGCAGATATTTTATTTGATTATCAAAACAAACTGCAACGTGGAAAGAGAACCAGAGCAAAATGCAATCAGCTCACCCATTCACAGTGCAGGAGCAAGGAATATTTTTAAAGGCTGAGTCAGAGGAAGAATGCGAATGGAATTAAACCTCCGTGTTGGAGAGCTGGAGACACAAAGAGCTTGGGCTGCCCCAGGAGCCATCACAGCCCCAAGGGCAGCCTGGACTGGATGACTTTTTCCTCAAAATAGGCTCAACTGAAATGCTGGGGGTTTATGCAGATCCAGAGCACTGTGGAAGTGATAAACGATGTTTCCACATCACAGATAGTTGCTGGGACATAAAAGAGTAACTGTAGGTTTGAATATGTCTTGAAATGAGGGATTTAAAATCCTGACTTAACCCCACGAGAGGAATGTGCAGCTGTGTGATGGTATCAGCCCTTCCCTGGGTCAGTGAACAGCACAACCTGGGCTCAGGCTGTGCCTTAATAGTCCTGCAGGTGAAAAGAGCAAGTTTGGCTGTATTTTGCTGCCTCTGCCCAGCCTCCCATCCCCACCCCTGGCCTGTGCCAGTCCTGTGTGTCCCTGTCACTGCAGTCATGGATGGGGCACCTGCTCCTGCTAAAGAAAAACCTGATTTCTGGCTGATAACCCAGGTCCTGTTAAACCTTGTTAATTAAGAATTGACCCAACATGAGAAACCCCTGCCAGGTGGCCCACAAAGAATAACTGACAGACAGCATTTAAAAGGTGGCTGAGGATTTCAGGGAGCAGCAAGCCCTGGGCACAAGGTGAATCAAGAGCCAGTCTTGCCAGCTCCATGTCCCCACACGGAAGAGGAGTGTGGATTCCAGAAGGGAATATTCATGCACTCCAGGCAGTGTGGCTTGAGAGATGTTTGCCATCAGCATGCAGGAGACTGCTTCCCTTCCCAGATCAGCCTCTGCCTGGAATCACAAAATCGCTTAGCCTGGAAGAGACCTCTGAGATCATTGAGTCCAGCCTTTAACCAGCACTCCCAAGCCCACCACTAAACCATGTCCCCAGGTGCCACATCTACATGTTTTCTGAACACAGACCTGCTCTGTGCCTCAGCTTCCCCACTGAGAACCAGAGCAGCAATGTCAACCCTTTTTGGAAAGCCTGTGGAGATGTGCTGGTGAAGGCAACTGCACAAGAATTGGCTTTAAGGATTGTTACACACCTCTGAGGCATCTAGCACATACAATAATTCTAGCAAAACCAAAGGAAATGACTGCAGCTCCCAGCTTATTGAAACAGGGGGAGGAAAAGCTGTTCTGGGAGTCAGACTGGCTGGGCAAGCCCAGCAAAGTGATGGAAAGTGTGAACAGACCTGATGGGCTTGAGGTCTCCTCCCAATCTATGTCTCTCATTCCTTCAGTCCTCCAAACACCCAGCTCCAGGAAAAGGGAGTGACAGGGGAAGGAATGGTGTTGTGGCAGCTGGGATGGAGCCGCAGCAGAACTCACACCTCGGCCACCTTTGGAAAGCCTCATGAGCAGCACCGGCTGAAACTCAGCTTGGGAAAATGAAAAGTCACAAACTGGTTCCATAGTCCCAGCACTGAGGCAAGGAGGAGTGAAATTCCAAAGCAAGGAAGACAGCTTAAAGAAGGGACACTTCTTTGGGAATTACTGCATGGAAAAAAAAAGAGTCAGAAGTGAATTGTGATCCCTTCTGCTCCCAGGCCTGGTAAGCAGAGCTGGGTGGGGAAGGGCTTCCATCCAACACCACATTTCCAACAGTATCCTTTTACCTTTTAGTTTCACATCTACTGAAATAAGAGACGATGTAACAAATAGCATAATGGAAAAGCTGGCTAGGCTGGCTCCCCCTAGAGAGCTCCAGAAATTCAGCCCTTGGTTTTCCTTGTCCGTGAGTAAGTTTCCAGAAGCAGCGTGAAGAGAGTTCTCAGGGTGGGCAGGGGCTCACCAGGAGCTGCATCCCTTGCATGGGGAGTTGCTGTTGCTGCAAAGGATGCATCCAAAAGCATCAGCTTCCTAGCTTGGCATAGGAAAAGATTCTGGCATTACAGAGCAGGAATCTGGCAGAGCCTTTAGAAGAAACCAGATTCCCACTGCTAAACACCTTCCACCCACACTTGTAGAAAGCAAGAAATGAGAATATTGACTTCTTTGTGAGCTTTAACACAGTGATTTAGTCTATGAACAGCAAAACTAATAAAGAATGGATCTCTCCACTTTTTCTCTGGTGACTGATTTTAAAGGTGAAGCAGGAGCTTCAGTCTTTCCTGGGGTTGATCACATATGGGGACTCCAGAGTATCATCTGTGCAAGCTGGTGCTGTAATGTTTCTCAACCATTATAAACAAACCTCATAAACTTTTTAACATTTCAGTATCTCAGAGCTTTCTTATAATTTGCTTCATTTGTATAAAACTGATCAATAGATTCACAAGTTAAAGGAGGGCAAGAGAAGTAGGAGAAGGCAGGCGCAGGGAGGGACACAAGCGTTAGGAAACTCACTTCCATGAGAAATCAGGGGTTGATTGGGGCTGCTCTGTCTTGATTTCCAAATGGCAGAAAGTTTCCACCATATTATCCTTTCCAAAATTATGAAGAATGTGGTCTCAGCTGCGAGCTGTGCTCCTGGCCAGGTTCAGCTCTGAAGTCATTGGGACTCGCAGTGAGTTAGAACTGGGCTCATCCTTAAATATGTCCTTTCCTAAGCCGGCACAAAACAGCTCCCATCACATGCCATGACCCAATTGCCACAGGAGACTGCTGGGTTTTCCAGACTGAAGCTCTCTTCCCACTGAAATCAACAGCAAAATTCCCATCTGCTCCAGTGAGAGAAAAAGATGGGCCAAAGCAAAACACTTTGGAAAACACACTCCATCTAAATGTTGGGGTTATGCCATATAGCAATGAAAATTACAGACATGCAGAGAAGGTGTCAGACATAACTGGCTTTCTTAGATGAGATGTAATTTATCTACTTGCAGAAAGAAGTTAAATAAATAGTCACAAAATTATCTCATTCCTTAACAGCCTCCTTTCCAGGTCACCAACCCCCCAGGCACTCAGTGCAGCTACCAAGGGTCAGGTGCCTTCACCACTTGGGCCGAATGAGGCCATTGGCCTCATCAAAAGTCATGTCTGCTCCAAGCCAGGGACACAGCACAGCCCCAGCCCATCCCAGGGCACAGCATGAGACAAAAGTCCACAAGCCCAACCTCATGTGTTCAGAAAAACCACAAAGGCAACCCAACCATTTCTGATGCTGGTGGATTTTTTGGAGATAGCATGGACAGCAGAAACCCATCCTGCCAGGCTTGACTTCTAATATTCAGAGTGGGGAGGTTATCCCAGATAGAAATATTCATCCCAATTTACAGCTGTTTCCTTTATTTATTCAACCAACTTATGTAAGGAGCTCAGATGAAGCCAAATTGAATCTTTTGCACATCACCAATTACTGTGACATCTGCACCAAGCCTGCCTCCTTGCCCTCAGCCTGCTGAGGCTCACTCCATGGCACAGCTTTGTCAGGCTGTGCACATCCACAGACTCCACTCACACAGCAATTACTCCCGGGGTGACTTATGTGGTTGAGCTGCTGAGGCCAGTACTGGCAGGAAACACATGTTAGAAATTAGTGTGTGTCTGGTACTGTCTCCCTTCTCTGTTTCTCCAAGTGGCTGAGCAAAAGCAAGAGCAAGAGCATTTTCTGATGCTGACCCTGGTTAATGTGAGCATAAATACAAGGTTAATACCCAAAGGATGGTTGATGAGGGAAAAAGTGAAGAAAAGTAATCAGGATGAGGAAAGTAATTAAAACAATTCCTTAAAAAATATGCACCTTTGGCTTGTATTCTGACAACAAAGAGTGAGGATTACCATGAAATAGTAGAGTAGCATGTGTTATGGTGCTTACTCCTCAGGAACTAAATTAGCAATGTACAGAAGATGTTAAATCTCTTAGCAAAACTAACTCAGTCCTTATTTTTAATCAAACAGTGTGTCCCAGCTCCAGGCAGAGTGTGCAGGCCCCTCTGTGCCTTCCCTTTGTGGAGAGATAATGTTTTCTTGCAGTCTTGCTGTCTTACAGCTCAGCTTATCCTCAGGGATTTCAAAACTCACCCCACAGAAATGGAGCTCCTGCTGCCTGAAGCATTTGTGGAGCCAAGTGCATCCCAGTGCATCCCAGGCTGCCACCCCACGCAGGAGCCTCCAGCCCTGACACACAGAACACAGATATTAAACACACTGGTTTGGAGAAAGCCATTCTTGTCCCCAGATGTTTCCACTGGGAGCAGGGAACAAGGAGCGCAGAGCTGCTGTGATTTTGCTGTCACGACATTGGTATAGCCAAAGATCAGTCAAAAGGCCAGGCAGCTTCTCAGGAATTATTTGTCATCTCCACCACTTTCTCGTCTTTCTCTTGTTCCCCAATATTATGCTTAAGTTTTTTAAAGGAGGAAAATTCCTGCTCCCTCCCCTCCACATACTCAAGAAAAGCACTATCTGTCCCAAAGCCTTAGTAAATTTTTATGGATACTTCAGGCCAGTTTTAGCTCTGAAATCCATCAAGGTAAATTTGGAATGAGCAGACTTCAGAGGAGCTGCTCCAGCTTCCTTGAGAGCAGATTTGCCCTCTCTTTGCCTGGTGCAATCGAATAACACTGGTGAGAATCACATCTTTGATGTTCCCTTTGCAGGAACTGTGATGTTTCCTTTGCTCCTCTTCTCAGCTGAGCCCCAGTTTGCTTCATCAGCCATGATCTCCTTCCATCAGCTTGTCACTCCATTTCATGTCCCAGACATGGGAGGTGCTGCTGGACATGAGGAACAGGCAGCACAAGCACAGGGTTGGGCTGCAGAGGAGACTCCAGGCCTTACTGGGAGCTTCTCCCCTCGCTCCAGCAGGATGCCAGGAGGGCTGCAAGGGCCACCAAGAGCAGATCCCCAGCTGCTCCCAGCCCCCAGCACCACTGCAGGGTGCAGGGTGTCTGCAGGAGCCCTTTGACGTGGCCACAGCCTGTTCGGGGCAGGGACACAATTCAGTGCGTGGTTCAGGATCGCTGCTGCTGCCCAGCACTGCTGCTCACTCTGGAAACATCCCACAGCATCTGCTCCACTCAGCAGGTCCTTCCACCTAGGGACCAAAGCACATCCATTCCAGTGGACTGAGGGATCAAGATAGGAGAAGTAGCTCTTTCCCGTAAAAATAAACATTCTTAGGCCCTCACGGTCAGTGCAGGAGAGGATGCATGTGTGCTCATCCCAGCTCCTGATTCACACTGCTGTGGGTGAGCAGAAGGAAATGCAATTCTTTTCCCAGGACAGAGGCTTTCAGCAGAAACAACAGGCATGGATAGGAATACTTCTAACACTGCCTATAAATTCTTGCTGAATGTGCAACAGTGATAGTTAGGAATGAGCTTGGTTGGTTATAGAAACATATTTCAAGTCGCTTCAGACAAAATGCAATGAAAATTAATGCAATTTATGTTCAACCTTCTGTAAGGCAATAGTCTCATCAAACAGAGGTTTTGCTTCTCTGTCATCTTTGGAGGCAACAGTCTACACAGAAAAAAGTAAACTGGAATCATAATTTATGTGGGTTTTAGGTTCCCTCTGTCCATTACAGCCCCTCTGATTCAGCACTGCGTCACCTTTTCTGCTTTTAGACTGGTTTTACTCTACTTCCTTCTAACCACGTCAGCCTGGGAGCATGAAAGGGAGGGAATCTAAGTCAGAAAAAATCCTGTTTAAGACAAAAGTCCAACTCAAGGCAAGTTCCTTGGTGCTCGGCCAAGCCTCGTGCTGTTCTCCTGCTATTCTCTCCCTCCTTGTTTCTGACTGACCTGCATTGCAGCTGCAGCAGCAGCACATCTTTGCACGGTCTGTGAAATGAGCCTCATCAGGTCTTACCAAGTCATCTGACCACCCCACAATGCATTAAAATATATCACATCACTTATGATCTGTAGCTGTAGACAAAGAGCCTGCCTAAACCCACTCTTCCCTCAAAGAAAACCAGACGCACTTGCAAGACCTTCAATTTTCCCTTAAGCCACCTCCTCCGCCCTGCTCCTCTCATCCCTGAAGTCCCTGTTAAACAGATGGTCCTTGCAGCTTGCCTGCGAGTTTTATGAACCTGCTGGACCAAATGAGAGGAAGCACGTTTCAGAAAGCAGGGGCTCATAAAATATGCTCTCTCACCTACTCCCCCAGTCACCACGGATTTTGGCCTGAGCCGCTCCAATGCCCTCTGCTGCTACGGGTCCTTGGAGGGAGGAGCTCCCTCCCCTCCCTCTCTTTATTACCCAGGTCACAAAATGGTTAAGGCTTTGCAAGCTCTGCTCCAGACCTGGAATTTCACCGAGAAACCTAACGGCAGCTGTGCTGATTGCAGAGCTCTGCATGAAATTCAGTTTAAGGAGGGGGCAGCTGCAGGCTGTGAGGGTTCCCTGAGCTGTTCATTCCCCAGGAATTGCAGCATGGACACCTTGGAGACAAAGGACCACACTCACATCCCTGACTATTGGCAACTGGGGGCCGTGTCCAAGATGTACCTGCTGCATCCCAGATAATGCACACACTCCTGAGAAGGAAGAAGGCAGAATCCTGTCCTGCAGGTGCCCCAGGGAAACATGTTCACTGTCTTTATTTGACTCATTGGACACATACACAGTGCTGACATATTTCTTCATGGAATTTCCTCTTAGGTTTTGCCTCCAGGAACTCATCATGATCATTAGGCAAGTCTCCTCTAAAACCACCATCTGCATGTTGCTCATATGCAGTAACAGGGAAAAACCTCTGCATGCACAAATGTGGGACCACTGACGACAGCAATGGAGCAGCTCAGGAGCAAGCACTGCAGACATCGGCATCTAACTCTCATCTGTAAAGATTCTTGGATTAAGCATAAGCCACAAATATGAATATCTTCAGCTCAGAGTAAAGGCAAAACTAATAATCAGGTCATAAAGTGGACTTTCATCAGCTCTTCACGTGGATGTGAAACTGATGCAAAATTACTTGTTCAGGAGCAGTGCCTCAGGTGCAGAAAAGCTGGGGCAGAAGGGAGAAAAAGAATGTATTTTTCCCGTTTAAATGTAAAGTTTGTTACAGATTATCAAATATCTCTTACAGATTCATCTTCCTAATGTAGCTTCCAGAATAAAGTCTGTTTCCAGTTTAACCCAATGGGTACTGAGGTTCCTGTGTTGGGTAATGAACCCTTGGTTGCTTTTTTACAGGACAGGGATGTCTGTGCAAGTGCATCAACTCTGAGGTCACCACGTTCTGCACAAGGACACAAAATATCAGCCGAGCTCTATTTCCTTCCTGGTTCTGTGGTAAGAGAAGGGAGAAACAGCAGTGATCTCCAAACCCTCTTTGAACAGAGGGCTCAGATACCTTGCTTTAATGAGCTGCTATCACCCTGGCTGGAGAGCTGAAGTATTTAAAGATATCTCTCAGCAACTGCATTGCAAAAGTTAATGATCTGTTCATTGCAAGAGCAAATACAGATTCAGGCTGAATGTTATGGAGTCGGCCTTCTTGCCCTGCATCTTTTGATATTAACCTTTTCCTGGTATTTGACCTCAGAAATGTGACCAAGGAAAGCCACCAGCATAAAGAGAGAGACTGGGATTGCAGCGAGGTGGTGAACCGAATGGTTGTGGAGTCCAGTTGGAATGGATGTAGTTCTGGATGTCATCACAAAAGAGTCTTCTTGCTTCAAACCTGGAACTGATTTTCCTCAACCCTAGGCTCATAGATCAATGCGAAGAAAAGGTGGCTGATATTAAAAAAAAAAAAAATTGTATGTGATAATAAAAGCTAGACTAGCAAGACCTGAACTAGCTTTGTTTCCATGAGTGGAAAATGCTACCAAGCACAGCAATATAAAAACTCACTAGGTCTGACGTGGGAGTTTATAAGAAAATAATTGTTTTAAAACACTTAAGTGTTTTAAAGAGAAAACAGGACTGTGCTCATATCTCCAAATTTGCCCAAAAGAAACCTTGAATTTGCAGTCAGGAAGTTATTAAGAGAAAAGTTTGTTATATCAAAGATCACCATCTGAGTCAAAGGTACTTGAATGCGCAGAACACAAGATCATCATCACCAAAAGCTGTTTTGCTGATGTACAAGTATTTCAGTTTGCTGAAGTAATTTTGAAGTGTTTATATAAGAAGAAGAAGCACAGTGAACTGCTTTGAAATCACCTCTAAGCACTGAGAGCTGAGCACTTGAGCATCTGAGTTGGCAAACAAGGAAACTTCAGGAAAGAGAAGCTCAGAATAGCCAAGGACATTTCTCCATAGAGGGAAAATTAAGCAGCTAGGACGAGAAATGGGAAAGGCTCTTGGGCATGTCTATGAAAACAGCCTCTTCATAGAGCTGTGCCCTTGAGGACAAATAACTTTCAAGTACTCTTGCAAGGATCTGAGCAGAGGAATACAGGAAAATGAGAATTTGCTATTAAAATGGTTATGACAAACTGGAGAACTCTTTAGCACAAACCCAGCTCTTCTCAGCAAAGTTTGAAGTACTCCTTTGTTGAGAGGATGAGTTTTTGCAGGAGGTGACTCTCCAAGCCTACCTGGAAAGGGCAGTTGCCATCGGCATCCCAGTAGATGATCTTGCAGACCCTGATGGGAGGCCTGTTAAAGCCATCAATAAATCCTTCAAAAGACACTAAATCTGGCACTTGATGCTTAAATGACTTGCATTTTCACTGATATTCTGTGGGAAGTTAGGAATAATAAAATTGTTTGAGGGAGACTTTTATTTTATTCCATGAGGTAAAATGAATGCATGGTGCAATATTTTAAAATTCATATTTTTGAAATGTCATATTTTAGTTCTTGAGAAAGACTTGCTTTTCCAGAACCTCACACATGCCATGCAATTCACTGTGAAACACGATTCGTTTTTAGACAGAAAACCCTTTTGCTGTCAGATTCATATGGGAAGAAAATTTTGTTTCCCTGGATGCAGGGACTCCAGACAAGCATCAACAACCAGAACCCAGAGCACTGAGAGAGCTCCTTCTGTTGGATGCTGTGGTGAACATTCAACTTTCCAAAACATTCACAGTGTCTGAAATCCACCATTCAACAAAATACATACAAAACACATTCTCCTGAGGTTTGTACCTTGCTGATCAGCCTGACACAATGACAAGGACATGGTTTCACGCCCACGCGCAGAAGCAAAAATGTGTCACCCTCCCTGCAATAATCCCTCATCCCCAGGTCCCACATCTAACCCATCCCCAGTGATATGGAGATTCTGAATGAGCCACAACTGTCACGGGATCACAGGCTCATAAAATAGTTTGGGTTTGAACAAGCCTCCAAATGTCATCTAGTCCAGGCATCCTGCAAAGAGCCTTCAACTACATCAGGTTTCTCAGAGCCCCATCCAAACTGACCTTGAATCTTCCCAGGGATGCGGCATCTGTCACCTCCCTGGGCAACCTGTTCCATTTGAATTTGCACCGAACACTGCTGTCAGTGCTGGAAATGCTCCAAGAGTTCATCTCAGATGTGGAAGAAAAGGAAAAAAAAGGAACATTAACTAAGCATTTATGGCTTCAAGCTGAATCTCCTCCCAGGTGTATGCAGCCAGGGGCTGAAGCTTGCACAGTGTCTCTGAACGAGACCTGCCAAAAGGATAAGCAAGGGCTTAGTGCACCTGATCCTGCAAAGTGGCCAGAGCTCAGGTCCCAGATCTGCAAGGCAGTGAAATGAAGACTTAACTGCAAGCACATGAATAGTCTCTCCCACTTAGCTGAAGCTCTTTTCCAGAACACATTTAAAATGAGATTGGACAGCAAACCAGAAATCGACAAAAAAGAAAACAAAAAAAACAAGCTCAATTCCCACAGTAAGTGGGAAACAGAGAAAGAAGACTAATAAATGTTTATCATTTCTAAAAGCAGCACATGCAGTGGTGACTGGCTTGGAGAAAGATTTCATCGGGGTCTGAGCTGACAATGTGCTGTGTTTCTGCTGAGTCTCCCAGTGCCTGAGGAACTATAGTTGCTTTATTTATGGCACAGGGAGAAAAGGGGACAGAAGAAAGCATTTTTTTTTTATTTGGGGGGGTGGGGAGTGGGGT
Organism: Bombycilla garrulus; assembly: GCA_013400315.1. Taxonomy (NCBI): domain Eukaryota; kingdom Metazoa; phylum Chordata; class Aves; order Passeriformes; family Bombycillidae; genus Bombycilla; species Bombycilla garrulus. The sequence continues at coordinate 187,386 of VXBU01003981.1, forward strand.
GGTGTAGGCTTTTACAGGTCAGCAAAAATAAATATTTTCCAAGTGTTGCAAGACTTTTCTCAATGTACTTGGTCCCTGTAAGTTCCTGTGCTGTTGTCCTTGCTGCACCCTTTGAGCATTTCCCAGCTGGTTTTGCCCTCAGGAGCTCCCTGGAAGCTTTCATGCATAAACACAGCCAGGGCTTCTTCCAAAAGGAGCTGCAGAATTTAATTATCTCTACTCCATGTTTGCAGTCCTGTGATTTCTCTTACCTTTAACGTGAACTCACATATGGATTAAAGCGAAATAACCCTACAATTTGAGTTCAATTCAAAGCTGATTGGAAACATGTATTACCTTTCCTTGACCCGGCAGTGGGAAGGGAAGTTATTACAGTTCTTTAGTGAGTTTGTAAACTCTTTACTGCTGTGGCAGTTTTAATCCTGCTGAGAGAAAATTTGATCTCAACAATAAATTGCTCCCATTTTATTCTAATATTTTACAATCACAGGTTTAGATAGCAAACAGGCATCAAGTTCTTTCGGAATCAACAAGTGAGAGTATTACCAGAATCCTCATGGCATCTTTAAGTTAAACAATAAACAACCATAATAAGAAGAAACAAATGCTTCAGATTATGCAGGTTCTAATCTGCTGATGCAGAAACATTTGGAAATTTTAATGATTTTATTACACCATGACTCAGAAAAAAAAGGTTCATGTCTGAACTAAAGTAACTGATCCTACATTCCCAGATAAAACTCTTTGGAAGTTTGTAAACATTTCAGGGTCACACAGAAAAAAGTCACAAAAATTCTGGCAATGGTTTCATGACAATGTGAGTCTAGTGCAAAGGAGTGCAGAGCAAGCTCCCAGCAGTTGCAATGCTCTAACAAGCCCTAATGGCTGTTTGCACATCAGCTAAGTGGAACCGGAACCCCTGTTCTCGGGCTGAGTGATGGTGGTGATTACACATTATAAAAGCACAATTGGATTTTCTATCTCTTGAGGTCTTCAGATGAAGGCAGCATGTCTTCCTGGAAGATGGGCTTTGGCAAAACAGAAGTTATGAGGTTGCAAACAAAAATGAGCTGGGTAACATTTATTGGTCGGTGATAGATGAGTAGTACCTCATTAATGTGCTTCCAGCTTCCAGTGTCATGAATCTCCCCAGAAAAATCCATGAAAAGTCTCACCCAGGAAGTCTAAATCAAATCTCTAAGGTCTTTGCTTAAATTAGGCAAATCAAACATTTTGTACAGGTCTGATGGCTCCTAAGTGTTTGCATTTATGTGTTTGCGTGGTGATAAGGCACAAATCTCCCATGCAGTGTAAGGTTCCCAACCTTTCCTTTTGATTTAATGGGATGAGCAGGTTCTGTGTGCTCTGAAAGAGGACAGACCTCAGGCAGCTCAGTGTGTCCCTGTCCCCGGGAAAGGAGCTGACACTGTTGGGGTAGAAGAACTGGATACATTTCAGCAACAGAGTAAAATGCCACCTGTGAAGTATTTTTCCATCATTCCTTAAAAAAAAAATCGAACAAAGAAGGTACAGGAAGGGGTAAAAGACATTTTTCCTCTACTTTTAATTTGCTTGCCAAGCTGGACTCTGTGTAAGCCACCTGGGCACTCAGGCTCTTGGAAAGGCACTGGCAGGATTTTCTATCACACCTCGGCACCAAATATCCACAGTTTCTAGATCCATTTGCCACACTATTAAAACTGAAATATTAAACACTCCAGGGTATTCAGCTGAAAAGTGGGGTTTATTATTCTAAATGAGCTTTAGACTTGCCGGGCAAAAATGCTCAATAATATTCCTTCTTAACTCAAAGAAATTATTTGTTCTACACAGAAGAGTCAACATAATATTATTTGCAGGAACATAATCATGCCATCCCTTTTACAATCTCTGGGTTTTTTTTGCATGGCACAAGGGTAAAAAAAAAGAGAAATATTGATGCTGAAATCAAATCAGACAGAAGATGATCCAGTGTAAATAGAGCATAAGGAAAGAACTTTTTGGATTTGTTTTCACTTCTGGCATCTGCTCCTTCTGACACATAAAATTAAAGAGAATGATAATCCATTTTCATGGGTGAACAAAGAAATAACTGCAAAATAGAAATAAAATAAAAAGTGTGCACGAATGTGTGTAATGGGTCACACAAAGATGAACGAGCTGAGGGTGGCTGGTGCTCAGGCTTGTGAAAAAGAAATGAGGAAGAGGACAAATGCAGTGTGATGATTCTCCTGGTACTCCCATGGCATTTAGGGACTCCCAAACCTGAGGTTCGAGGTTGAGCAGCATGTTAAGAGCTAAGCTAAGCTCCAGGACTGCTTCCAGAGCTTCCTCACACTTCTCTTGGCTCAGGAGTAGTTGCCCTGTCATTTCCCTGAGCACTCCCTCCTTTTGTCAGAGGACAGAAAGGACAAATCACTCCGTACTCAATGTGCCCACATAGAGTTTTACCCATCCCTGGGTTTCTGCTTAGCCTCTCTTTTTATGGCAGTGATTACATATTCCCTGGTCTCTGGATCACTCCCAGACTGTTCCCAGTCTGAAATGTCTCCTTTAAGAGGGGTAACCAGCCTCCACCCCCCAGTCCTACTTAAGCAGGAGACGTTCAACAGCCCCTCCTCACCAAATCTCCTCAGTTTCCCATCCAAGAGGTGATGTGTCTTTGTAAATCCTTTTTTACAGACTTCAGAGGACTTTCAGACTGAAGGAGAAAGTATTTTCCCTATGGACAGATGATGTGAGGCTGAAGAGGGTCAAAGTGTATTTCCCCACAAGCATCCCTGATGCTCCCAGCACCCAGGGCCATGCCAGAGGCTCAGTCCTTGTCCCTTGACTGTTGTCCTCTCTCTCCAGTCCTGCTCCAGCCCAGCTCCCCTCTGGCAATGCTCTGGCTGAGGCTGGCTGAGCATAGGGTTTGCACACCCTTTCTCCAACATCCCTGTAACCAGTTGAATACTCTCCCCTCAGCCCCAATTTAATTTTATATTGTTAAACAACAAGGTACAGTCCAGAATATCTAAAGCCTTTGAGTGGTCAATGCAACCTACAGCAGCCAAAATCTCCTGATCCTCAGCCAAAGCTAACTCATTAGGTACCAGAGAAACAGCCGTGGCAACACTGTTTTTCTTCCAGTGCTGACTGCAGTGGGGATATTATATGAGGAATGTTCACATGGAATATGATTTTCACTTGGCCAGTAATAATTCTGTGAGGTTTACAATCGCTCGGGTCTTGCAGGTCAGGAGTTATTAAATGCAGTTATGAATTTTGCATACCTACCAACGAAGGAAATGGGCAGTGACCTCCTACACCACTGGGACAGACTGAGCTCGGTGGGGCCTGATGGGACCCACCCAAGGCTACAGAACCACTTTCCACCCTTTATCATCAGTCCTGGCTAACTGGACAGCTGAGTGAAAGTGACCCAGTGTGACACCCGGCCACATTGCCTGGCTCCAAGGGTGCTGGGCAGTGTGACAGCAGGGTGGGCTGAGCATGGAGATGGGGATGGGGATGGGAGCAGATCCCTCCCTGCACGGCTCCCTCCCTACTCCTGGCCTCCCCACTTGTAACTGAACATTTCAGCCAGCCTTTCAAGGTTGCTTTTGTTCTCTTTCTGCATCTAAAATCCTTCCAGGGAAATGCTGTGCTAACAGGCTGGCCGGTGCTGTGCTCAGCACAGGGAGGGAGCAGGGGGGGAACTCACAGACACTGAAACCCAGGGGTCACCGCACCGATGGGAAGCACAGAACGGGCTTTGTGCGGATTTGCCCTGCCAGCTCCCTTCATTCTTGACTTGAAACACTTGCTGATAATCCACTCCTTGACCTCTCCTACACAGGATGCAGTGTCACTATATGGAAGCCATATGGAACAAAGGGATCACTCTCAATACACGCTGAGCATAAAAAATAAAAGTTTACAATGGCACTGTCACCACAGCAGCTGGGGCGGCTGTTTGCCAGCGTGCCCTCGTGTTGGCAGCTGGAGGCTCGTGTGCCTGGTGTGACAAAGCACAGACTATCAGGCTTCAGTTAGAGGAATTTCAGCCAGGGAATGCGTTTGTACCTCTAACTGAGCTAGCTCCTGAATTTATTGTCCAGATTTTTTTTTTTTCCGCCTTTGAGTAATCATTAAACCTGCGAAATGTTTTCTAGAACATGAGAAACAGATATGAGCCTTGATGGTCCTGTTCCTTTGAAGGAGGATACCTGGTTCCCATTAATAACCTCCATATTATGGGATGGATCTATGGACAATTTGCCTTCTAGTGATTACAGATTGGAGTACAAAGCTCAGGAATAATCAGAAAATGCATTGAGTTTCTGCTCCAAATGCTTTAAATGTGCATACATATCTCTTGTCTAAAATTTAGATTTGCCAACAGAATTTAATAAACTTTAAACAACACCCACCAAGATAAATTACCTACTTGTGCTTTGTGAAGAAGGGAAAAAATAACTAAAGAGTTGAATTACTTTGCAAAGAAACAGTAAAACTCTAACTTTGCCCCCACAATACAGAAATAAGTACAAGGCTTCAAATAAGCCTTAGAGGGATGGAGCTATGGGTAAGGTTTTGACCTTCTTGTCCCATATTTCTTCCCTAATCTGTCTCTAATAGCAGAAAAGATGTTCTGGCAGATGCAAAAGCCACCAGATGACCAAATTTGAGCAGAAGTTTCCACGTCACTTTTATCAACAAGGTGCTAGTCATCCCGTGCCCCGCATTCCCAGTGCTCCTGGAGCAGATGGCTGGAGCCAGATTACAACCAGCATCTTGTTTCTACCTTCCTTTGCCTTTCAGGAAGGTTTTATTGGAAATTTCATCTGCTCCCATTGGTTTGGTCCCGTGCCAGATCTAAATGAGAAATGGCCCATTTCCCGCTTCATTTCCCCTTCAAAATTCACAGGGAGTGCTTGGCAGTTTTCAAACCAAACCCTGACCAAAAAGCCTGGCACAGGCTAAATCCACAACCCAAAGGAAACCCAGCTACTCAGTGCTGCTGCACTGGCACCACTGCAGGAAAAGCAAGGTTTGCTTGTTTTCGGTATCTGTTGCAGAAATCCTCCTGCCTACACCAAAGAGGAACACACATAATTTTTGCTGATCATCTGGATGCCTGATAATGAGAAATATCTCATCATATGGCAGAGCACAAGCAGTGGTTTCTTCAACATGACAAGTTAACCCTTCTCTAATTTTCAGCCAGGAAGGACAGGGGTTAGTTTGGAGTCAATTATTTAGTTATTAGGCTTGAGAATATCCCTTATGAAAATGATACAGAAAAATGTGATGGGTTTTAAGGCAGAGATTGAGTAACCTTCCTTGCACACAGATCCCAGCTTGTTACTCCACACTTTTGGGTGGCAAAAAAAGAGAGCGGTAAAATGCATCTTTTCTTGTACGCTAGCAGCTGACCTCAGAGTAGCCTGAGGGTATTTTAAACCTACCTCTGCCTTTATTATGTGTGTCATATGCCCCTATTCATCCTTTGTAGTTTAAAGCAAAAATGACCTTTTATAGCTATCTAAAGCGTAATTTTGCTTATGTTCTCTCACCATTTGTTTCGAGTTAAATATCAAACATGTGTGCCCCCATTTTTAACAAAAAAATGTTTAATATTAGAGAGCATGCCCTCATATAAGACTGGGAAAGCCTTTCAGGGAAATAAGCCTTTCAAATAAAAAGGCATATTAGTAAATTTTAAAGTAATTTTAACTGTATATTTTCAAGCATTAAAGGAAACAGATCCAGCAAGCCATAAAGTGACAAGTGGGAGGTGGGGAAAGATATACGGTACTACTTTGAAAGAGAAATTAGACCTGGAACAGGGTGGAAAAATCCACCTACCCTGGAGCTATTTGAATTCACAGGTTTGGAGGTAGGGAAGCTGGAGAGAGGGAGGGAGGGCTGAAGACTGGATGGGGGCATCAGCTCCACGCCTCACCCCCTGGCAGCCACAGGTTGCTGACTGTCGGAATCACTCCACGGAGAAGGTGGCAACATCCAGGCTCATTTTACATCTCATGACGGAGAGGCAAACAGCAAAGCTCAGGTTTTTCAAAGCCAGCTCCCAGCTGGAATATTGTGCTGCGATTCCATGAAGGTATCAATCAGCTCAGTCCCAGCTTTGCGCTTGTTCCCCTCCTGACTCTGCAGCACTGATGGTGCAGGGCTGTGTTAACATTCCACATCTCCTAATATTTCTTGGCACTGCACGTATTCAAAGCACAGAACTAAATTACCTGGCTCCCATGATCTGCAACAGCCATCTCCTCTGATGGTTAATGCTGAAATTAAAGTATTTCCATGTGGCTGCTTGAATTTCTTCTGCTGTAGGAAAGGACTTTCTCTGCTGAGACATGCCTGCAAATTACATTTCCATTTGGCCCCAAAGATGGTTTGCACAGATTTAGTCTATTCTGGGACTATTCCATTTGCAGTCTGGAGGAGAACTGATACCTCTGGTGTTTTACAAACTCGGGTTGTGTCTGCTGGTGCAGTCCAGGAAGATGTAACTGGTTATCATTCCATTAGGCTGCTACAGCAATACCTGAAACTCTGAATAATCTGAAGTCATTTTCCTTAATGACTGCTGAAGGGAAATGGTGCTGTTTCTATCCACTTAGCTTTGACAATGCAACTGAGCCCAGGGGTCTGCAGGAATTAGAGCTTTGGGGGCTCCCTCACTCTGTTTCTTTTTCAAGCCTGGCTTGCACATCACAGCAGCTCCCAGAGTTTGCTGCTGGCTTCCCTGCAGTACATGAAATGCATGAAATACATGAAATACATGAAATACAGGTTCCTCAGCTTTGGACAAAGGAAAGAACATTTCTGTCTCTTTTAATACCTTTATTTCTCATGAGTATCTGAAGTGGGAATGGAGCATTATTACATTTTGAGAAGTGTGTCAAGGCAGTAGAAGATTTATTCCTGGATATTCCACTCTTGCTGAGGGATCTCTTGGTCAAGGTCTCATAGTTTGGAGGCTTCTGAGCCCAGGACAGATGGCAAATTTTGTGTTTGGGGAACATTTGCATACTTCTGGAACAGGCCACATAGAGCACAGAAGTCACAACTGCCACAGGAATAAGGAACAGCTCCATCAAATCACCACGGCACTGGGGAAGTGCGTTCCCAAAGCTGGGCGAGGAAGAGAAGTCAGTGTGTTTTTTCCAATCAGCCTGGCCTGCCACTGCATGGTATGTCCTTTGCACCATGAATTTCAAGGTCAGAGAGCACTACTTTCATCAAGGTGTGTTTTTTTCTCTATTCACCTACTTAGCTGAGTTATGAAGCCTATCACCACCACCACAGTTCAGCAAAGGGTCATCAGTTCCTCAATTAGGACTTGTTTCTATTGTGGTCATTCACAAAAGAGCAGCTCAGGCACTGGGAGACCTTCCAGCCTGATCCATCTCCCAGAAAGGCAGTGGAACTGAGGTTGGGCCTTTCCTGCTTTCATCTGGAAGGAAAATAACACAAAGGCAGGCTGGAGAACACATGCAGCAGAGCAGGCCACTTCATTATGAAGGCAACACAAATCACAATCCAAGAGAATTCAGTAGTGATTTTTAAATTCAGTGCATTAAATCAGGACAACCTAATAAAACCGTTTTCCACCCTTAGTATTGAAAAAGAAGAATGGAATTATCACTGCTTGCTGGCCCTGTTGCCCAGCTTGGTAGGATTTCCCATCCTTCGCTGAGAACAAATGCAGAGCTGACAGAATGTCAATGTGTGGTACTAGGCAATGAGAATCATTTAGATTCCAAACCATCCCATCCTAATCCTCGCCTCCCCACCAGCCGAGCTATTCATCGGATAACCAGAAACACCTGGGTACAAGGAATTTCCTGCTGCAATTCAGCCTTAATTTCCTCAGATAGTAAAAACCTAAGGCTCGCAAAGGTGAAAGAAACCAGCAGTCAATCAAGTAAATCACCACCACCACCACTGCAGCAGTGATAGTACATTCTAAATTAAATTTTAATTCCCACCTGATGGTTCACCGGGAGTTACTTATATACAAACCATTCATCTGCCCCACCTTTGTATTTCAGGCAATTTGTTGGGGTCCCATTAGTTATTAACACCCACCTAAGTTCCAGAACAGCTTTTTAAATTTTTCTGTGATTGTGATCAGAGTCAAAATCAGAAGCAAAGAAAGCAACGTCTGCAGGTATTTGCTGGACAGATACATTAAAATACGCAGACAATCTGACTGTGGAAAGCAATGAACAACAAAGCCAACAAAACTCCCAAGTTCAAGCACAAAGTATAAACAAGACAGGTTTGGGATCTTTAATTTTTATTCATTTTGGGGTTAGAAAGAGCTTATGGTGCTTCCTGGGATCATGACTAAGTGACAACGGTCACCTCTCCCTGTGGTCAACAGCCTCAGCAGCAAAAATATCTGAGAGTTTGGCACAAACACCCACAGAAGCTGGGGTTGCCGCATCCCTGGAAATGTTCAAGGCCAGGCTGGATGGGGCTTCGAGCAGCCAGGTCCAGTGGAAGGTGTCCCTGCCCATGGCAGAGGGGTTGAAAACAGATGGTCTTTAAGGTCCCTTCCAACCCAAACCACTCTGGGATTCTGGGATTCCTCAAAGAAGGCCAGACATTAACTAGAAAAGGTGATCAGGGCTGAGGTGAGCTGAGTAGAGAAAGGCAAGAGGGGGCATCTCAAACCAGTACTTTCAGTCTCTCATCACCTGGATTAATTAATAAAATAAATAAAAGTAAACCAAGTCCCTAAAGCCAAATTTTTAAGAGCGATATTCATGGAATTTCCATTTTTTACATACTCAGCACAGCATCTGCAGTCATTTCTGTTTGCAATTCTGCCAGATCTGTCAATGTAATGTACACAATTAGAGTATGTTTTTGGCAAAATTTATTGGGAAAAAAAAAAGCTTAAAATGAAAAAAAAGTGAATTCAGTATAAGAGTCATCCAAAATCGCTGACATTCCTTTTTCCTTCTCAGTGAATTTAAATATGAATAGTCACAAATGCCTGTGAAAACTGGATTCTTTATCCTAGGAAGATGCTTTGCAAGGCAGCTTCTGACACTCTCAAAGACTGTTAAGACCAGGGAGCTTGCTGCGCTCACCAGGCAGGGGCTGTGTGAAAAGACAGCTGCCAGTACCAGAGGAGTGAGACCTTCCCAGAGAAGGAAGGTGTTGTCAGGTTTTAGTGATGGGACCATGAGACAGGAGTTTCACCAACATCTACTGCTGCTCCAGACCCCCAAGCACTGGGAGATGTCACAAAGCACCTCTGTGGTAGGAGGCCCTTTGCCTCCTGGGGGAGGTAGGAAATAAGAAAATTCTTTAGAGCTGAAAAATGCTGTGGTGATCAATGTGAACGCAGTAGCATCTCTAGGAAGGGATTTGCTCTGATATGTTGCAATGTGGGATTTCAAAGGAAACACTGTTTTAAAAGTCGTATCATTTGTGTCTAAGAGCAACAGTGTGGCAGCTGGAATGGGTATTTTTAGGGGCTCAGTAAGAGATTTTACAGACCAGTCGCTTCTCACGTCAAGATCAGTGCGAGGCAACAGATCTTTCCAAACTGTGAGACAAAGCAGCAAAGTAGGTGTCAGTGATAGTCAGTGTTAAAAAAAAAAAAAAAGAAATAAAAATAGACAAAAATAAAAACCTGCAACAAAGCCGTATGAAAATCTGTCATTGCAACCCAGGATATAGAAAGGGATGCTACAGCAACAACTAAATTATGTTCTGCCAGTGTGAAATTCATGTTGAGAAACAGGAATCCTGCACTCACAAGGAGAAAACAAAGCAGACACTATGTTCAGGTCTTTATCCTTTCTAGTTTCTGTCATGCTAAAAAGCTGACCACAGCCAGCAAAGGCTCCCAGAGTCCCTGTCACTGTGACAACTCACAGAAACTGCTGGGACCTTCTCACAGAGGAGGAAGATGAGCAGATGTCTCTATAGAGCCCAGCTCCTTACGGGTCAATGAATTCCTTGGGACCCTGTTGAAGTGAAGCTAAAGGAAGACTTTTCAAGCTACCTGAGCAGCATTTAAAATCTACTTGGTCCCTACTTCTCAATAAATAAGGTCAGATAAGCCCTAGTCTGGAAGGGGAGAAATTCTGCAGTAAGGAACATTTTCCACAGACAAATTCCAGCCTCTGATGCACCAATTTCCCAGCAGAGAGTGATTCCTTCCCTGCTATAATGACACAAACACACATGGACAGCCATGTCCAGCAGACAGTCTCTGAGAAGGGAAGGGTGGACCGAACAAGGACTGCACCAGGAATAACAAACACAGTCATATGGAAACAATTAGAGCTGTTGCTGAAGGGAGGAGATCTCTCTCTGCTTCTTCAAGCTTTTCTTTATATTCCTCCCTTGGAGTTAGCTTGAGCAATTTTTTAATTCATAAACTATATTATGTGGGTGGGATTTTCCAGCATCCTGCATGTTTATAGCAATCAGGATTGCCTCTGTCAGGATATCATGTCTATTTAAAAATGTTTATCACTCACTACTTCATCCAAATTTGAAAGCATATCTGTGTTGCCCAGCAACAGAAAAAGCTGCTTCTGTTTCATGTACAGAAAATTAGGAGTTTAATCACCTAATGTCATCCTGTTCACTGATAATTAGGCAAATTATGTTCAAGGAAATGCCTTATATTAAGGTTACAGTAATGAATTTTACTTCCATGTGTAGGATCAGATTGTGGCTTCTCCTCTGTAGTTTGTCGGTAAACTTAAAAATTTAATGTGTGATGAAAAGGGTTTCTCCTAAGTCCTATTCACTCAGGACAGACTCAGAGCTTAATTCCAGCCAGGAATGAGAGAGAGGGAGGAACCACACTCAGATCTCTAGAAATTCATCTCAACATGCAGACCACAATGCGAGCCCCTCAGAACTGTGTGCAGATATTTTCTCTGCTCCCCATGGCCAGGAGATCTGCCTGACTCCACAGTCCTGCTTATGCCCACAGCCTAATGGCACACCAGTAATGCTCCTGGAGGTCTGCCCTTCCACGTGCTCCTCTTGGCCTTAATTCAGGTGGATTGGCCCCTATATGTCACTGGATGAGACAATTATTCACTGTCTTGGGTGGCACTGATGATCCCAGGGAGCCTGGTCCCACTGTGCAAAGGGTGATCAGAACTGGCTCCTCCAGCGCTGCTCTCAGTGCCTGGGAGAGGAAGCCACGGGCATCCTGAACAGTTTAGAGTCTTCATAAAATGAGAGCAATTAATTTTAATCCCCACTAGATGGTGCAGGAAGTCAATAAATGTCAATCGTCCACTAACACTGGACTTGTCTTTCAAGTGCTTCCATATTCTCCTGAAATACTTCATCACATGGTTTCTTTCATGAAGCCATAAGCAGGGATTGAACCAGAATCTGAGCAGCACCTCAACTCCCTGCTGTGCACCAGAAAGAGTTTTTAAACGCCTTTTGGGCATAGTTCTGTGCTTGTACAGCACATTATTATTTTGAAAAATAATAAAAACATTATTATTAATAATATCCATACAGGAATTGCTTGTAAGGCTTAACAGAAATCTAGTGCTGATGACACTTAGAAACTCTCTATGGGATTTAATAGGAAAATGCATCCTTTTTTTATATCAAGATGGTTTAATGTATCAAAGGACAAGATCTGCTATCTTATAATTAGATTGTGAATGATTTGAAAATACAGACTGTACAGCTTCTTGTACGGATGCTCTAATTCATGGTTAAAGATCTCCAAGAGGCTGGAATAACATAAAAATATACAAAAAGGCAATAAAATCCTGATGGATTTTATAATTATTTCTGTCCTGTAAGGTTATAATAACTTCATACCTCCATTGCAGTTTGTGGAATCTCAAGCCATAAACCAGAGGGCTCTTGCAGGATCAATATGCAAGTTATTTAGAAGACTGTTTGATGCACATATGATTTTCTGTAACACTGACACATGGCAGCACATAGATCTAAACCCAACAAGCAAACATGCACACATTGGGGTAAGGATGAAAGAGAGAATGAGCATGGCAGATGTTAGATGGATCACATAATGCTCGGCTGGAAGGCACTCGGATACTCTCTGGTGATGGAGGTGGAATAACACCCTGTATAGACAAGAAAGCAATTTACCCAAGGAACTTGCAAGCAAATATAAAAATACAGTACATGAAATGAGCCCTCTCTCTTCAGTCCTAAATTCTGCCATGAGGCAGTGCTCTGAAAACATCTAAATCTATATGGATCTGATGAATTTCCAGCTCTGAACACAAATCAAATCCAAAGAGATAATGAGCCAAACAGAGACATTAATTATTTTTTATGCTGTCATTTATTTTGCAACATTTAATTAATGTCATGAAAATATATACTATACATTTTCAATAAATAATTTAAAGTACCACAATCAAAGATCACATGACCCTAGTTTCATTATGAAAAGTACCTGGATTCAATAAAAGGAGGACATAGCTTTATCCAAGACATAAATTTGGTTCGGGCAGCAATATTGAGAAAGGTTAAATGGTAAAGAAAACTAATCTCTTAAAGCAATATGAATCATAGAAAAAGAGGTGGTGGTAAGGCGATAATAAAAGTCAGAGCTGTAATTTTCCTCTCACACAAGCAGTGCCTGCTAGGGGATCGACAGCAGTGCTGGTGCCTTCACACCACAGCAACGACCAACAAGGACCAAACCTGCAGTGTTAGGGTCACACCTGGAAAAGGATGATGGGAGCAGAATTTGGAAACGGGTTAGATGGCTTAACAGGGCTGCTTTGCAACCTCCAAAGTGTCACTGGGGTTAACCACCATGGGACATTGTCTCCTGGTGTCAAAGGGTGCAGATCTATCATTTGTGTGGAGTTGCGCAGTTTACCACCAATGGACAACTTGGTGCTATATATTTCCAATTGGTATAACTGCTTATTTATATTTCTGAAGTCAGTTTAATCAAAGACAATTAAAAACTTCTTTACTCTTCACTGTACATTCTTTTTGCTGTCAGCCTTAAAATGCGAATACACCAAAGTAAGTTGTTTTCATTGCCATTTGTCCTAGAGCTTTAGACTTTGATGAGTTCAGAACTTTGAGTCCAGCTGAGGAGATCCAGCCAGCACATCTGGCCAGTCACTAAGATTTGTTATCATCCATTTAGAGACATGTAGAACCTTTAAGTTGTTCTGGGTTGCTTTTCAGTATTTAACGTAACCCTTGGCATGTTTTGGGTTCAAGTTTTTCAGTTGTAACTTCAGAGGGACAAATTTGGCCTGACTTATTTTGGCTTAATTTGGTTTTCCTGAGCCCAAACTGGAAAAACACAATGATTTTGTGTGGCAAGGCTGTCAAGCCATAGTGATTAAAAAGGCTGTGTCCTGAAACCATTGCTTCCTGAAAGGTGGAACTGCAACATGTCTTCTCAGATTCACTCCCTCATTAGGAAAATGCAGTCTGGTTTCCCTCCTGCCATCAGAGAAAGACTCTGATTCTGAAACCCAGTGCTTATGAAGGTATGAAAAGAAGACTTGGACTAATTCTGCTTCTTTAACAAACCAGCTTGTCCCTGTATTTTCCTGACATCGACCTGAAAATCTTTGCTGCACATTCATTATCCTGCTATCAGCTGCCTGAGACCATAACAAGTGTCTCTGGCACCAGTTCTGTCTCTTATCCAAACCTCTTTGATGAAAACTTTAGATGCACAGGCTGGAATTGAATTGGCTCATGAGGAAAGCCTGATACATCCCAGAAATAAAAATCCCAGCTCTGTTACTCACCAGTTGGATGTGGACAGCATCAGCTCATATTCCTAATAATTTCATATATGGGCATCAACCAAACTATGAAATGAATGAAACTTGAAACCTCCTGCAGTGAAGCCTCTCTGGACTGAAAAAGAGAAAGAGCTGAGTGGGTCTCAAGTATTTTAAGCTCTTGATCAAACCAGGGATCTCCAGGCACGCTGGCTGTGCACGGTACGTGACCTTCTGTCATGCCACTCTCCCCCTCATCAGCCCTTAAATTTGCAGTAAAATATTGGATATATTCATAATTTCTCTAACCCTCTTGTTATTTATTGCCAGACCCTGAGGAAACTGTTCCAGCATCCCTTCATTTCCATTTCCCTGGCAGCTCTGTAGCTACATTCAGGATTTATTTCTTGAAAGTACAGACTAAGTCCTAGACACAATCACACTACATGACTGCCCTGTGCAGAGGTTGTCTTCACATTCTGCTACAATCCCTGCAAGTTTCTCTATTACGTTAACACTGAATTTTTGTTTAAATACATTAATTCTTCTTTTGTGGCTGAAAGCTTCTCTGATAACCAAAACAGAGATACTGGGATTGTACATTTAAATGTTTTAATATAGTTCCATGTCACCTGTATGCCTTCTGGAAAAATAGATTTAGCCCAGCTAATAGTCTCTGGATAAATGGAGTCCAGGAGCCAGGGAGAATGAGCTCCTTCAGCATGTTTTACACAACCCAGAGCACTGACAAGTAGCATTATGGGGAAAATAATAAATACCTCATGTGATACACTGCAAGTACTGCCTAATGAGAGATACACATCTTCAGGATGCATATCTGATAGAGGCCTTTATTTGATAAAATTACCAAACTCTTTTCTGACGAACCCTCTTGCAGCCTCAACACCTCAAACCTGCTTATTCCAGCTGCAGTGCTCTATCCCTTTGCTTCCCTCCTCGAAACAGTCAACAGCAATTCTTACACACCGCAAACTGACCAGAACCTCCTCATTTTAATTCAGGAATTACCTCAGTCAGAGAGCAAAACAGGGGTGCCCTTTGCCTTCTGAACAACAGTTTTCACAGCCGTGGAGCTTCTCCCCGGATTTAAAGAAAGGAGAAGGGAAAGCAGAGCTGTGTGTGTATGGCAGCCCTCTGCAGGGGAGCTGCACTGGGGCACGGCACAGCCACAGGAGCCACGCCACTCTTTGCAGCAGGAGGGGACATTGCGGCCTGAGGAGAAGAACCTAAAAAAAGCAATAGACTTCAGTGACAAGCTGCCATAGGTATCCTGAACACTTAACGTTACTGCACAGAAACAATGGTCCTTTAACAAAAAGTGGTGAGCTTCCTACAAACCAAAGTGATGATCTCCTATAATCCTCTTCCACAACCATTTTCCTCCCCTCTTATTCCCTCTGACTGCTAGAAGTCAGCAAAGATGTGAGAATAATAAAACCCCCACTGTCTGCTTTGTCTTCAGATTGAGGTGATGGCAAGGATCTCTGCAGAAAACAAAGCCTCGCTGCTGATGAAGTCATTTTAAAACCATCTGTCGTAATTTACTGACTAATGAAGTGAAGGCTTGCTCTCCCCAGCCTCACTGCAATTTGCCATTTTTTTGGCACATATATAAAACAACACTTGCCTCCTCTAGCAGTCTCTGTGACAGTCTCGAGGTGACTGTCCAAACATTCCTCAACCCTGGCAAATGTAAAATCACCAAACTTTGTTTGACCCTTACTGAAAGACATTAAAATAGAGTTAGTTTTGCAATACTCTAACAGCAATTTTTCTCCCAGCGGCTGTGTGTTGGCAGTAAAGGACAAGATCACACAGAATACACAGCAAATCCAAGTAAAACTGGAGATCATTGCAGAATTGATTGACTGAGGTTCAGATGCAACTCAAAAGGTGAACTTGTGTTACCTCACCATCACCTCTTTTATCTTGCTCAGCAATTCCCCATCCGAATCCTTTTTCTCTGTTTTTTTTTTTTTTTTTTTTTTTTTTTTTTTTTTTTTTTTTTTGTTT
>VXBU01003981.1:203246-214687 GCA_013400315.1 Bombycilla garrulus
TTTTTTTGTTTAGTTTTTTTTTTTTATGCTTGTTCATGTCTTTTGATGTCTGAAATAAAAATCATTGTTCTGGAAATACCGCAGTTAATGTGTGGGAATCCAAGCAGCATATTACTTGTGGAATCCCATCTGATTTCAGGTGCATCCCATTGACCTCATACCCCATATACTGGCAACAAGATTTTGTTTAAAAAGAAAGAAAAATAATATAGAATCATAGAATAGTTTAGGTTGGAAAAGACCATTAAGATCATCGAGTCCAAGAGAAATATGAGAAGAGTTTATTTAATTAAAAAAGAAATGGCCAGATCTTGCCAGAATTTTCTACTTCTAGTTTAAGGAGGTTTATAGCTTGCCAGTAGCTCAGTCTTCATCCTTTGCACATTTTTCTTCCCTTATGTCTGTAATTCCTTTCCATCCTGGCATGTAAAATGATGTTGGGACTGTAAGCACCGAAGTACACAAGTATGCTGACATCAGGCATGAAGCACTGCACCAGGAGGCTGGAAAGACTGTTTATAGTGTATCATTTCAAAGTGGAATGCCATCTATTTTCTTTGCTTCTTGCAGCTTTCTTTAAAAAGTCTTTGTGGAGAGAGCTGCTGATTCAGCATGGCCCCCTGGTGAGCCATGAGAGGGTGATGATGTGAAACCGAAACACTGGAGCCAGCACTGGAACCGATCCTTAGATCAGCAGAGTCAGCCTTCTGCTATGGCAGACAGCACATCATGCAGGCCTTCGGACCGCTGAGGTTTTCTAAGGTGGCAAGCAAAACGCTGTCGGTTGTTGCAGTTGGCGAGACAGCGGGACTGAGGCAGGGCTGGCTGCCTGAGCCCACCCAGGCAGGGATGACCTGGCCCCCTGGAACGCTTCCCGCCGTTATTTATCACAGCCCCCGTGGCCACGGCTGCCTCTCCTGCTCCAGCATCGGTTGCCAACTTTCCTTTTTCGGCACTTAATAAGGAGAAAGTTCTTCTTTTTGCCAGGTGAAATGGTAGTAAATTCTGGCTCTGGCTTTGTTTAATGCTACTTTGGTCTAGTGCAGTTTGTCCATCTGCTCCCTAGCGCTGCATCTGTTATGGGTGCTGAGATGCTCGTTTTATAGCTCCTGTTACTCCCTTCTTCTCTCTCCTGAGGCGTTCTGTTGATGATTTGAGAATACAAGCACGTTTTCAGATGCAAGGATCTGAAAAACATTTCAATGCTTCCAAATGTCTGGACATTTTCTAGGTTTTTCCAGCCTGCATCATCATCTGTTTTGAACAGGATTTTTGTGGTGCTTTGCGCCTCTTCTTAGAGTACTTTGTCACAGGTTTAGCGTCACTAGTTCAGGACACACCTGGTTTAGATGAAAGCAGTAGCTTTTCTGTAGCCTCTACGACTGAAATTTCAGTCTGTATAATTTGCTTCAGTGTTTTGCCTGTAATTCGCATTGTCTCTGCAGCAATCGAGTTGTGTCATCATGTGCTTTCAGTGGCTGCCAATTCCCTTTCTTCTCCTGCATAGCTCAGAGGAAGTCAAGGTAACCTGGCAGTCCCTGATCTGCCCATCTGCTTTGCCTTCCCTTTCCTTTTTGCGTGTTCCTGCCTGATTTGTGTCCAGTAGGGCTCTAGATTTCATAGACTCCATTTACGTGAGCTTCTGCAAACCATTCCTGGCCAAAAGGATGCAAAATTTCACCTTTAAATCACCACAGCACAGTGTAACAATTTTTTTCCCTAAAAATTGTGCTGTAGGTCTTCCCTGGATGTCAGTACTGCTTACAACTGTATTAACCAAAGCAAATCTCGTAATTGTTTTTCTTCACAGTCTTCCATGCCTCTCACTGATTCCTGGATAACAGCAAAAGCTGCCTCCAGACCCGAGTAGCTCATCATAGCAGCATTTCCTAAGGAGTTCCTGTCTTTAACCTCAAACCAGAGCTCACAGTGCAAGATAAAGTGATGCCAGACTGCACAGTTCATCTCTGAGACGGAGGTCTAAGCCTTGGGGCCTGGCTCCATTCCCAGGCAGATGCCAGCCATAGCCATATCCTGCTCAGAGGGGCTGGCCAGCTCCAGTCGCTCTTGCTTTGGCTGTTGCTCAGCATTAGGCTCATAATAAAGCTCAGTGACAGATGCAATAAACCTTGCTCTCATCTACCTCCCATTGCTACCAGTGCAGTGTTATGATTTTTGTCAGATCCTTCTTGACCCTTCCATCTCTTTCAGTGCCTAATGCAGCTTCTAGTGAAACACCGCCATCAAATCCTACACTGATCTTATCCTAATCCTCTTCTTTGCCATTAAGGCAAAGAAATAAATCAGTTTAATTTGGGAATTCAGTTCACCTGAGTGCTCCTTCTCCCCTCATGTTCTGTTCAGGTATACATAAAAATGACAGATGGCTTATTTTTTTTTTTTTATTTACACATAATGACAATTATTTAGCACTCCTCCACATTACTCCAAATTTGAGGCAATCAAGTTAATAAACTGCCCATGCCACCTTTGCTGCAGCAATGTGGTCTACATATAAACAGCCTGACAGGTGACAAAACTTTACCCAACGTTCCTCCAGAAGTGTCCATAAGAGGCAATTCCAGTAGCACAGTTTCACAAAAAACCTTAATCAAAGCCTAAAACTGCTGTTTAAATGCAATTTAAACTCCACCTGCTGGCTGAGCTCCTCAATGGCATCATGTCTGCACATACAGATGGTAAAGGAGCTTAAGGATGCTCCCTTTCCAGTGCTAAGGGGCTTAAGAAAGATCTGTGATACATCCCATTAAGAAAAATACCAGGCAAGACTTTCTAAAGTGATTAATGATCTCCATAGCTCTGTTTAATATAAACATGTCTAAAAGATCTGATTTGCAAGATCACTAATCACATTTGAACACGTTGGCAAAAACAACCCTGAAATGCTCTGAAATGCAAATGGAGCTAAGGAGAAGCAACAAATGTGCTCTCAGTTTAAAAAATAAAATGTATTTCATGAGGAAGGCTTGAAATAGGGATTTGAGTAACTAAATGTTGTTTTGTTTCCCATATCCCATTTCCAGAGATACATTTCAAGTAACTGTAGAACACTAACTGTACATACATGCACACAGAAAACACAATGCACACATGTGACAGTGAGGGATTTGTGCAGAGTTCACATTTACTTCCATTGGGACTCAAATATGCCCCTGTTTTTAAAAAAACATACATTGAAAGAAAATAAGGATTTGGTTTTTCCTTTTTTTATTCTAGTACCTAAAAATCAACTTCAGTGGAAAAACAATCTGTAGAGCAGTTTAAGAATATGAGGTGCATTCAGGAAAAATGTTAGGCATTGGTAAATTTTTCCATGTGTGATAAGGGTAATTTAGCATAAAACTATGTATCTTCTATTTTCTTAAAACTAGCCAGACTTTGGAAAAATTTTATGGCACTAATGAGACATAAGTCTCTGAGAATTCTGTGCATGGCATACAGGGAAATCAAAAATTAATTTAAGAGGCATATTTCCAAGCTATGAGGGTTATTGACAATAATCAGTACAATCAGGAAGTCATCAAACACTGACTATTCTCTTTTCAAAACAGTGCATAAAAAGATATTAATTTTGTTTTGTATTCATATTTCATATTTATTTATTATCCCATAAACAGTTTATGTGATTGTATTTATACTGCATGAATTGTTTGGAAAGTATTCACCACAACTATCACCCAGAGAATGCTTTACTTTCCATAGCTCAATTTGTGGAGCAGGTCAACTGACACTTGAGACTAATTCTGCTTGCCTGGTTAATCCACAAGCTTCAGAATGACCCTCTAAGCACTTCCAAACAAATACTCTGGCCCATTTCTCATTGATATTCAGCCCAGTGCTTTCCATAAGCCATTTTTTATGGATAAAAATGTCATCAGACAAATTAGCAAGAAGCAAGTAGAAAAGAATAACATATCCTGACATGAATTGTAGGGCTTTATGTAAACACAAACACAAACACACGCACACACATATAAAAGAATCTATATATTATAGGCACCTGGTGACTCTTATGGTGCCTAGTGACAGAATCTAAACATGACAGAATCTAAACATGACTGAAGGATGGACCTGTTCAGCTGGTAATACCCTGCTAGCTTGATGCTGCTTACCCCTTCAAAAGCAGTACAGTGAGGAAAACCATAGTGCAAAGCCTGTTAGGGAAAAAAAAAACAAAACCAAAAAACCAAATAATCATAGGGTTTCTCAGTAACATATGTAAACTCTTTAAAGCACAGGTTCTGAGTAGCTGTCAAGAAGCTAAGACTTCAGTTAGAAGTAATTAATTACAGTTCATACCCTCAGCATCTGCACCCCAGCAGCCCACCCAGCCTGTGTGGAATTAGCAGGAGCAGCAGAGGCTTGGCCAGACAGGTAAGGCAGCACTGCAGGAGAATTCAGCTGCCCAGAGCCTGGGGCTGCAGTACAGGTGATTCCCATAGAGGGAGACGTTGCTTCGTTTCCTCCTTATTTTAAAGCTTTTTCTGTTCACGTCATGGGAAAAACTTCATGTGCTCCAGTCACGGCAGAGACACTTCCCAATATGTAGATTTTTAAGATGAGCAAAGCATTCACCAGAATTTGTAAGTCATGTCTACTACTGAATTAATTTTTCCCATTGTCCTGCCACGTAGATTTTTTGAGCCAGTATTACTAAATTTACAATTCCTGACTGTTTTCTTAACCTGTCCAAAGGAGCCCATGAAGATGCTCAGAGGGCTGGAGCATCTCTGCTACAGAGACAGGCTGAGAGAGCTGGGGGTGTTTCACCTGGAGAAGAGAAGGCTCCAGGGAGACTGCATTGTGGACTTCAGTATTTAAAGGGAGCTTATAAAAATGGATAGAAACTTGATTGAAGGGCAGGTGTCCTATCCTTAGTGATAGGACAAGGGAGAATGATTTTTAGCTAAAAGAGGGGAGACTTAGATTGGATGTTAGGAGGAAATTCTTCCCTGCTAGGGTGGTGAGGCCATGGCACAGGTTGCCCAGAGAAGCTGGCATTGCCCTAACCATGGAAATGTTCATCTGGGCTGGATGGGATTTTGAGCAACCTTGTCCTAGTGTTCCTACCCATGGCAGAGGGTCATAACAAGATGAGCTTTCAGGTTCCTTCCAACCCAAACTACTCTGTGATTCTATGATTCCTAAAGATGGACAGAGAAGGAAACTGTTCTTACAAAGCAATCAAGCAGCTACTGCATTCCCAGCACTCTGGATCCTTCAGCAAAAGCCAGGCTGACCACGCCACTCGGCACTTTTGACATGAACACACATCTCTGTCCATCACAAATAGCTGGCAGCATCACTTCCTCCTTCTGTACCTCCACAGAGAGAACATACTCCAAAATAAACAGAAGGAATGATGGGCTGTCTCCGATGTAATGAATTCGTGGAGCTCAGGTTAAACTGAGGACATCGCCCTCTGGTAACCCAGGGTTTGCTGTGACAGCCAAGGATCTTTGCATCTGCAAGAGAAGTTTTGTTTAATTTAAGGAATAGGGTTTGTCTCATGAGATGGATGTGAAAGTGCATGATTTCATTGCTGCCTGGTATTATGGTGGACTCTAATTCTCTTGCCTCCTTCATGAACCATATTCTACATAACATCTGCTGTCCAGCACAGGAGCTTTTATAATTAATATTCCTCAGAGAGGTGATCTGATTTTGCTTTTGCAGGCAAAGAAATGGGTCTGCTTTAAAAATAACTTCTCATATGAAATTATGCATTATAGCAATCCCATGCAGAACAGCAGCCAGGAAAGTATTCCATAGCAACAGCCACATCTTAATAGAAGATCATCTCCTGGACATCTCCCTCTGCATTTCTGCAATTACCAACTATGTCTGCTACCATCTGCAATTATATAAAATCCCTCTGGCAAGTACAGCTATTGCTTACATGGAAAATTAATGTAGTGGAGCAATGGGACCTAATAACTAAATATAAGAAATATGAGTTATTATTACATCTGCCAAGCTTTACACCAGCTACCAGGAACCATTGAGCTGATCATCATGTGAAGTAATTTTGAATTATTTTACTTAATAATATAAATCATAGCTCTCAGATTTATTATTTTCTTTGCACAATAATGCAGAACTTCCCCTGCCACTTGACATTAAAAATGCATCAGTGCAAGAGGCTGTTTTCAATACCACAAAGGAATGAACTGATCTGCTCAAAGGACACAGTGGGAGTCAGGTTATTTGGGAGCAGCTGTGACCACAGGAGGAACAGATAAGTGTGCCTGTTCCCTGGGTGCTCCAGGGTGCATCAGGCTTGTTTCCAAGCACACTTCTTCCATATTGCTGGGAAAGAGGCATTCATGTTTCCTGATGCCCCTGTGTCATATTGCTGTTGGGCTATCAGTTTTATCAATGAAAAAAGCACTTAGATTCTATTTAGAAGAAGCAGGTTTTGAAATGCATTATGTTGCAGGTTGATATTATCCCTAATCTACGGATTAATAATGATTTTACAAACTTTGGCTTTTTCTTTGTCCCAGCATCCATTAGTGTACGAATGACTTCCTAATCTGGGTTAAAAAGGCAGTTATCACATGGCTCTCATTTTTGTCTTAAAAATTAAATACATTTGCCTTCTTTTTTAAAAAAGTGACATTTTATTTAAAGTATTTTGAAAGCAATTAAACATTTTCTGACAGTGGGTATAAACATTGATAAAAAATTTCCATAACTGACATTTTTCTAGAAGAAAGCAATGACAAATGGCATACACGTTTGAAAAAGTTGCACAAATATCATCTTGGGGAAAACAATAAGAGGTTGCCTGCCTAGAAAGATTTGGAACAAAGTAAATTATTGGTACTAACTTATCTCTGTCTACCAGCCTGGGAAAGAAATCCCAGACATCCATTTTTTGCACCCTGGAAGTATTAATCTCACTGTAACATATCAGCACCAGTCAGCACTTCTGCTACAGAACAACATGCCAGGCAATTAATAGAATCACCAGTGCCTTGACAGTGTCAAGGCAGGAGGAAATGTTCTGAAGAGGGAGAATATCCCAATTGTCATAACTTGGATGTCAAAGAAAAGATTGACTGTTTGAAAATGGAATTAATCCTGTTCACCTGTGGCAGATAAAGAAAGGCTGAGTGTAAAACAGCAGATCAGTTCAAGTCAGCTGTCAGGTTTTGAACTGTTCTGAAACTGAACTGCAATTCTCTGGTGGTCTAGATAGAGGAGATAAAGAGGGATCAGTAAGATCAGTGACTCTGACCCTGAACCAAAGAGGTATCAAACAGACCGTGCTTCCAGCACCAGTTTGTGGGCAACCTTACTTGCAGAACTTCCTAATCTTGATGGGCTAATTTTGAACAGGGAAGCTGAGTATCTTCAGAGTGGCTGGAAAACAGAGCAAAGTGAAAAGCAAAGGCCTGGCCTACACACATTCAATGCTGTGGTGTGTCATTCCTCAGGATGGGAACGGCACCGGTGCAGCACAGCAATTTGCTGGGAGGCCAGGGCCAGCCCTCTGGATGTCACAGCTAACACTCCCCTGGGACAGGCAGCAGGTCTGTGGGTCACACCAGGAGCATGATAAACACTGAGAGGATTTGTGCCCCTCTGTGCCCCTCTGACGCTGAAGGCAAGAATGTCACTAGCAGGAAGCACAGTACAGGTGTATTTATCTGTGTCACTGTAACCTGAAGTTAAGGAGCATGGATTAGTCATACAGCCTGCAAGGAGAGAAGAGGCTGAGCAGCTGAAGGAGGTTCAGATAACCCCTTCTGAGAAGCAGGTCATGTCTCAGGAATCTGTACTTTCTTGTGACCATGTGAAGGTTGAAGGAAAACAGCAGGGATCTGCTGGTTAGGCACACAGTATCCTGAAGGAATATTTCAGCAACCTACAATAACCTAGGACATGCATTCTTAGTAGCCAATAAACACAAACAACAAACAAATACCAGTGACAAAAGAGGTGATGCACTTAGAACTAGGATAGCTATCCCAAAGTGAAAACGCTTATCTAAGTTTAAGAGGATTACCCCCAGCCACAGCCCTTCCCACACTGCTCTGCCCCCTCCCAGGTGATATTCCCTTCTCCATCACCTCTGCTGCATAAACAAGTTAAGTGTTTGTGTTCTCAATCACTCAGAACTGTCTTCTACAAATAGTCCCTTGAGGTTGTTAGAACTAATTATAGAATCAGAGTGTCAAAATTAAATAAGAGTAAGAAAATGTATGAATATGAACTGTTTATAACAGAAATAAAGAAGTGGAACCCTGGAAAGGTGCTTTTTATCATTCTATAGATAAATAAACACACCATAACCGGCAAAGAGATCAAAATCTAAGCCAAGGTTTGTTTTAGTACAGTAGTTTGCATGTTATAAGTACTGTTCTTCTTCCCTGTATGGTTCCCTGTCTGATTTGAACTATCACAAGGACTGTGTTAAACTCTCTTGAACTGAGTTTCAAGAAAGGACTAAATAATGAAAAGACTGGGAACATCTTACTAATACAAGAAAAGAGACAAGAAGGAAGCCAAAATCTTGAGACTGCAGAGGAAGCATTGAAGAAATACCAGAGACTCAGACAGTTATATAAGGTTAATGAAGAAGTTTAATCCAAAATGAGTCGCTGCAGGATGAAACCTGATCAAAGTTTTAGAGGGGGGTATTGTTATAAGTAAATGTTGGGAGTTGTCTTGCTTCGAATAATTGTTACAATTAAGTTCACCCGTCTTTTAAGTTAATGACTGAAACATTTGTAAATGTGTGTTACTGTTAGATGTTACAATTAAGTTCACCCGTCTCATGAGTTAATGACAGAAATATTTGTTGTGTGTGCTACTTAGATGTTACCATAGGGTTCACAAGTATTGAAGTTTGGTAGTTGTAAGTTTATAGCAAATGCTGTTAATAGTTAATGTTGTTCTAAAAGGTTTTAGGGGTTTGGTGGTATAACAAGATGGTCAAAATGGCGGCCATGAGACAAAGAAGGAACATTCCAGATAATGACATCAGTGGGATGACCTCAATCCCTCCAATTGTGATAGACAAGAAGACCAACAAATCATTTGGCACCTTGAGGGAACGATTAGTCAGGAAAGCTTTGCCGATAAAGACCAATGAAAGCCAAGAGAAGGAGCCAATTACCGGGTGGATTCAAAACGGACCAGTCATGGGCTGGGGGGAAGATTCAAAAATGAGGGTTGGCCGACTGCCAGGGCTCTCCTAAGGAGCTCTAGCCCAAGGGAGCACCTGGTTTGTCGGTGCGGATGTACTGTAACTTATTCCAGCTTGTCGAGCAGGGACTCCTGGGTCCTCTGTTCTCCACAGTGCTTATTCGATAAACCCAGTGGTTGTTTTTCCAAGAGAGTCGTGTCTCTGTTTTGAATGACCAAGGGACTTTCAGAGAAAACAATCCCAGCTCCATTTACAACAATTCATGTAGCGTAGTTTCACAGGCTTTTGTAGAAACTTGTAGACAGTCATGACACATTTCAAAATGGGCATTCTTCGTAGTCCCAGCAGATGCTCAATATGATAAATCTGTGCTTTGGTAGGAGGTGAGCAAGTCAATGCTAACAATACACATTATCAACAGCAGTCTTCATGCTAGCATCCTATTCCATGAACAAACTGTTCAGGCCCTCTGCAAACTCAGGCAGCTCCCACTCCAGAAATTGCCACCAATTGAGAAGGTTTTGAAAGTTAAAATTGAAAGCTTTGAAGGCTTTTTTCAAAAGCATAAAATCCATAGACTCCCCTTCAAACCAGACAAAATGAACCATGATAGAAGAGCGTAGAAAGCAACCTTTGGGTTTTAAGGGACCTTAAAGATCATCCAGTTACAACCCACAACTCCCTGTCCTTGCAGCCTTCCATCAATCCTATTAAGACAATGTTATGCATTCTTTAATTTTACATGGGCCTTTGCAGCTCATATCAAGAGAGATATTTGGGGGAGAGTTGGTTTTTTTGTTTTGTTTTTTGTTTTGTTGGATTTTTTTGTTTTAATTTAAATAAAGTTTGTGTGGGTGACAGGAAAACAGAATGTGAAGAGCCAAGCACTGGAGGACCTTGTTGGGTACTCTGCATAGCATACAGAAAAGGTTACTGTGTGGGCAGCACTAGCAGCAAAGAAAAGAGTGGGGAAATGCAGAGGAGTAAGAGGAGGGGGAGGTGGGAAGGAGATGATGCGTGTGGATAGGAACACAGGGAAAGCAGAGTCTGTCCTCAGCTGTGTAAGAGCCATGGCAGATGGCCTGGTAAGGACTGTATCCATGTCCCTGGGTTAAGGGCAATCAGGACTATAGGGTACTTACCCAGCAGGGAGCCTTTGTTAGGCAAAACTGCCCCACTGCAAGACATGCAGGGTACAATCAATACCTAGGGAGGGCAGTCAGGACTAGGCTGCATTTGACCCTGTGGTGCACTGAGAAGTAATGAGAGATGTCCCGGGAGACTCTGAATTTAGCTATGTTAAAAACCAAACCAGGTCTGGCCATTTAGATGGATGAGAGCACCACAATTACAATGCTTGAAACAATTTTTGAAAGGATATTTCTCAGACCGGCCACACATTTTACACAGGCTGTCCCTACTTCCCTGTTTTTTCTTTTTCCTTTAAACACTCTTCTTCCTTTCTGCTTTCTATTTTGTATGAAAAAGGCCCTGTGATGATACGCTGATACTGACCAAAGTAAGGAGAGCTGGAGCTCAGAGTGGTTGATGACAAGGGAGAAACTCCTTGTCATCTAGTAGTAATGGTATTATGTCACTTGTCACCTGGTACAGTTTACCCATGGAAAAACAGCAAGGGACACTGGGGAGGAGGCTATGGGTTGGAACTCTGCTTTGGGTACTGAAGAAATAGGATGCTCCATTCAAATGGCAGTGGCACAAGAGTCTGGGAGCCAGAAATCTTCCAGGACGTTCAAAACTCCAGCTGCTTCTAGTCCCACAATTGTAAACACAGTGGCAGTCTGTTGTGACTTGTCTGTCGTGACTTGTCTGTCCTGTAGCCAAGATCTGCTGTGGCAGCTCCTCTTTTCCACTGGCAGCTGGCAGGCGAGGCAGCTGGGGGAGGCAGGAGAGGAGAGGTGGAAAAGGAACTGAACCCCCGGCCTGCCACAGGGCGTGGGGGCAAGGGGCAGCGGCAACCCAGCGCCACCAACCCGGCAAGGTGAGCTCAAGGACATCCGTGTGGCACATGCACAAACGCCTCCAAAGGCTCCATCTGAAGACTTTGTAAAATGGCACTGAGCCATTTTTGTACAGCACGAGGAACAAAGTGCGTGCCCCTCACGGAACAATTCAGCTGCTCATTGTCTTCCGTCCATGAACTTCATTCTTCGGAGGAACACAGCGCGAACCCCTCGCTCTGACCTCCCCGTCCTGAAAATTTGGGAGCGAACACGTTTGTACACAATGGCTCGGCCGGCAG
>VXBU01003982.1:0-13874 GCA_013400315.1 Bombycilla garrulus
ATCTTCACTATAGCCTTACAAAAGAATTTCAACCAAAGACTAAGGCAACTCCTCAATCCCCTCCCATCTAAAATTTGACTTCTTCTTCACTGACTTCAGTGTCCCATGTTGTTTTCTCTACATGTCTTCACCCTTTCCTTTTCCTGATTCGGGACAAAATTGGTTTGTTTGTTCCCAAGCTTTATCAATTAAAAGTTTTTATAGGGCTCAGCAGCACTGAAAGGTTGATCTCATCCAGGCTCTACAGTCAAGGAATTGCTGTGTCTTTCACTGCTGATCACACAGTCTCCACCAGCACTGCACAAGCCATGCTGGCTGCCGGTGTCACCACATGCCTTTCTTTCATGGGGGGCACTGGAAAAAGAAAAACTGCTGCCCTTCTGTTTGCAGCATAGCCGGCTAAGCAAACAAATTTCATTGTAAGCCATGCTGAGATATCCATGGCCGTACAGCACTGCCCCGGTTGCACTGATTTCCGCCACTCAGTCCTGGCCACAGCCAGCCTTGGGGCTGCTCTGAGCAGCAGGTCACTCCTGGCACTGGTCCTGACCACATGGTTGCTCCGGGTGTTGGGATAGCCCCTGGTGGCACAGCCTCGTGGCACGGCTGAAAAAAAAGGACCAGAATGCTCTGCCGGAAAGGGGCCCAGCTTCACTGGGAAGGGCCCCAGCAGCCCCACCAGGACAGGGCCTGGCAGGGTCACTGGGAAGTGGCCAGCACTGCATCAGACCCCAGCCTGGCCTGGCCACGCAGGCTGCATGGCCCAGCCAGTTACCTCCTCAAAGGCCAGAAGCAACAGAGCTCCCTACGGGCTTGCCTGTCTTTAAATGTGTTTTGACAGAGGCATATCCAGCTATTTTAAATGTCAATCTTGAAAATTGTGGGTGTCAATCCTGAAAACTAGCCACTTGATTGGTTAACCTGGTGTCAATCTTCAAAAGTAGCCAGCTGATTGGTTCTGCCAGGTCCCAATAGGGAATCACTTCCACAGGTGCAACCAAACCTAGGTTAAACCACAACACCAGTAGTGAAACAATAGTCAGACACGTCTTATCAGTGCTGAGTGAAGCCAAAAGATCACTTCACTTGGCTTTCTGGCAATGCATTGACTAATGCAGACCAGGATGCTGTTGTCATTCTTTTCCACTGGAAACTTTACTTCTTCCTGAAAAGTTTGAATGCCCAGAACATTTTCTGACAAGGTGCTTTCCAAGCCAGTCAGTCTCAAGCCTGTTCTGGTGCTTGTGGTTATTCCTCAAACAGGAGAATGGCTTGCCATTCAACCTTTTGTTGAACTTCTAGAAATTCCTGTTGGCCGATTACTCCAGCATCTCAGGTCTCTCTGGGTTGCAGCAATTCTATCTAGTTTATCAACCACTTCTCCCAAGCCTGTATCACCTGCAAAGCTGCTGAGAGTGCACTCTGGCTCACCATCCAGGTCTTTCAGGAAAATACTGAGTATTGTTGGCACCACTATCCACACCTGGGGTACTACACTGCATACTGGCCTCCAGCTGGACCTGGTGGTAGTGATCAAAAATCTGCGTGTTCAACAATTTGGTACTTTTCACTTCACCTCACTGTCCATTTATCCAGACCCTAGTTCATCAGATTTTTTATGAGAACTTTCCAGGAAAACATGTAACTAAATTAAGAAGATTCTTTTTGCTGGCAGTGATGTGTTTTACTTTAGACTTGGTAAGACTACGGTGTACATCATCTCTTAGAACCATCTTCTGAAACACAGAGATTAGAATCAATTACTTTGTTATTTAAATGCCTATCTGCTAATATACCAGTCTCATTCCTTTACTGTCCAATAAATTGGCATTACTATGTAATTCAGTGTATAAAATATGCAAAGAAAAAGACCAGTTAAGTTTGGATAAACTTTCAGTTTCCAACAAAGTTAAGATATGGAAGCTCTTGGCTCTTTTTAACTATTTTTTTCATCAACATTTGTTCATTTTCTTTTCTTAAATTATTGTATTGAAACTGCAATCCAACAAACAAGTAAGAAAACTCACAGTGAAATAGCAGTATTTTATAACAGATGCTTATGGAAGCCACAGTGTCTGTAGGTTCCAGAGATATCTGCAAAAAAGAAATGTGGCCTACAGCACAGTTTATCACATTGCACAGGGGAAAATTCTTAAAATATGAGTTATCTGGCAAACAATGAGATGAAAAGAGGATTCTATGCATGACAAAATAACTTTCAGGATGCAGACTGAACAGACATAAAAATCCATGATCTGTCTTACATTTCACATGCAACAATATTTTGCACAGCTGTCTTAGTTTTCAATGAGCACTGCAAAAATATTATTTTCAAGATGTAGAAGTATGTCCAAACTGCCTATCATATTTATTATAGTGGCGCTAGAGAAGGAGGTCATCCATGCTCAAAATGCTTCCCTCTGTTATCTGATGTCTACTTTACTTTATACCATCTGCTGTTTGCTGGGCCCATCTCTTCCGTGGACAGATGATCCATTTCAGATGCCTGCTTTCTCTTTGCCAAGGCCAAGCACTGGCATGGTCTAATTGCCTGTCTGGTTGCTTTCTTGTTGCCTTTGGAAGTCAGTGCTCTCACTGTGGCTTTTGTGGTTGTTTCCATCAGGCAGTGTGGTCCCTCTAAGAGGCATGAGCATGCCAGACAAACCTTTTTGAATCTGTGCCAGTCCTCTTCCTTGGGAGGTGCAGCCAAATTTCATATATTTAAAACTGAAATGCTTTACTTGTCCACCAAGCTCCTGTCTCCTGAAGTCATTACTTGTGGTTTTACTTCACTGTTAAAATACTCTTCAGTTTTCTTGCTTCTCAGCTCTACCTATTTTCAACTCTGCTTAGCAAACTCTGTGTAGGAAAAATGGAGAGATTCTGCTGTTCTATGTAAGACTGCTTATGTTTTATTCTTTTTGTGTCATAAGGAAACAGAATGTGTTTCTTATTAAATGTGAAATGCTGTTTAAATAATATTTAGGAGCTGTCGTAAATCAACTAAAGCCAGGCTGCTTAAAATTATTTTTAACATTCTGCATCTAGCAAGTAATTATACACTATAATGGACAATGAAACCTAAATAGTGCTGCTATATTTAAAAAAATGGGGATTTAAAAAAAATATTAAATTAATGGTCCTTTCAAGGTTTTGATGCTCATTTGCGTACAGTCTTTCCCTAATAAGGTACTCACCAATGATTGATCACATTTACACAGCTTGCTCCATCAGGAGATACTCTGACTCACTATTAAACATTAGTCAGTTAAAGATCTTATTCTTGCTACTCACAGTCATTAAGGCTAAGTCATCTTCTCACAACAGATAAAAATACTCAAGGTAAGAACAGAGTTGTCAGAGAAAACAAAGTTTTCTTTTCAGGCTTTCTGTTTAGCTTGAAATAAATAGTCATTCAGGCTTCAGTAACACATTCCAGTTAAATTACATCAATCCACAACAGAAAAATATTCATCTTCTATAGATTACTAGACATCCAGCACAAATAACCTACTTTAGTTAAATCTTAATATGTTTACTAATATAATCTTGATTTTCCAGACAGAGCTGTTCAAACATCTACAGCAAAAGGAATGCCTGCACTTACAATCAATCAACTCTCTTTCTTGTAATACTATGAAACTGTATTACTTCAGCAAGTCTGGTTGTACGACAATAAATGAAATCTCTTACAATGTTCTTAAACTTCTGGTTATTGTAGGAATTGAGCAAACAGTTTAGCATATTTATATATGAATATATATGAACCAGAGTAATTTACTTCTGTTTCTCTTTTAAATGGCTGTTGGTTATTTTGGTTAGGTTTGTTATTTGGAGTTTGGGGGTTTTTTCTCACATATTTATGTGTTCAATAAAATGGAATAGACTTTTCTCATGCTATACTAAATGTGACACAGTTGGGTAATACCAGAATATCATGATACACTATCTGACTTCATTTGCCTTAATGAAGTCTGGCAGAAAAATCTGTGTACCAGCAGCACTCTTAGATATCTCCTAACATTTGGACCTGGTTTAATTTATTTCTATGTCATTATCAATTCCTTTCTTACTCTTAACAAGTTGAAAATATTCACCTACAGTATACTGTGTACTCTTGTAATACACTAATATGTTAAATGAAAACTTACCAAGACACTCAGTAAATGCAGAAGCAAAAACTATTGAGGGGATCAAGAAAAAGTTGGCATGGTGTGCTGATAAAAAATATTATCTGAGAATTATGTTTAACGATTGAAGGATACACAGAGGTCCACTATCAAGATAGCTGGGTCACCAATCCTGCAGTTTCACCAGCAGTGAATTTTTTAAATGAAGATAAATGGATGAAGATCAGTATATGACTAGAACTGCTGTCTAACTAGCAGTGAATGGAGAAGAAAAAAAAGGCAGCAAGAGGAGAGAGGTACAGGGCTGGTATGTAATTTGCCTATAACTCCCCACAACGTGACAAGGAAGTGTGCTAAATGTGCATCCCTACTTCTTAGTAACTTTAGCCCATCTAATCTCTAGAGAGCAACCATTATGAATTGTTTAAGTGACCTGGAAATTATAATCAAATTAATTTTACATATATATAAAGTCATTATTCATTTGACATTTCCTTTTGAACAAGGCACTCACTGCTTTGTTCTAGGCTAAATTTTTCTTCTGCACCTATGACTTAAGCTATGAAGCCTGTAAATGACATTGTTTAGGATTCTTACTGCTGTTAATAGTAACAGCACTTTAAAAATATTAAGATAAAAAGTTAAGAATGTTGGCATCAGAAAAAAAAATAATTATTCTATTGCAGCATAATACTATTTTATAGTGAAGAATTAAAAAATTAGGAGAAAGTGTGCTTTGAACATACAGATCTCACTTTGATTCATGGTGTCACATAACATTTGCTTAGTCTCAAAGGAGAGGAAAGTGCCTTGAACTGACAGACAATAAGATAAAGGATTTACTGCTGTATTTACTATTATTAAGGAAATTCTATTTTAAAGAGCTAAAGGGTTTATTTATATTGGTTGCATTCCTTTTAGAAGAAATATATTACACTTCTCTAGTCAGTCTTATACACTGTTTGAGATAATTGTTTGATTACCAATTTACTCGTATTTTCCTATTTTCACACAGCTGAATTAGTATTTTAAAAGAAAGAAATGTTTTTTAGTTTTATTATCTGGAACAAAGCTAACATAATTTTTCAACTTTATTAAGTTTTTGCCCCCCTGACATCTATTTTGAAGGCCTTATATGCACTGAATGTTACATGCACTGTAGTCCCACTTTTACTTTATTCCCTCTTAGTATCAGAACTGTGTTTTACCGATGTTGTACATGAGGAAAGAAAGAGAAGATAGGCATATAAGTGTTTTACGTAACTTTGAAAGCATTTTTTCTAATAATAGTGCCTGATTATCAATAACTGCACAGTCTTAATAGCATGTTGTTAGTCTTTATTACTTTGTATTAAGCTTTTAATGTGGGCATGGGAAATAAGTGAAAGCTGTGGTACATCACTGTGCTTTGTTGATCAGGTTTACCTCTGAAAAGCCACAGACTATTCTGAAACTAAATGCAGCCTTGTAAGCAGCAAAGTAATTATGCCCTTTGCAACATTAAGGAGTGCCCTTTGCTGTCTTACACTCTGAGAAATGTATTTTGAGCATAGAATTCTCAGTTTAAGGATACTTGCTTNCTTATACACAAAAAGTTGCATTACTTTATATACTTATTATAAGGGAGTTATACATCAAACTCATCCAGATGTTAAGTTAGTATTGTGATATTAAATAAAAAAGAACTTCACTAAGGATTAGAAAAGTAATTCAATAACAAAAATTATATACTGTACATCAAAATCTATGGAGTTAGCATCTTTGCAGCTAAGACTTTTTTTCCTGTGACTATTTACCATCCTATTTTAATGTAATCTTAATTTCGTATAATCCAAATGGCAGTGGTTGTTTAGATACAAGACTTTAAAAAAATACTGATATCAAATGTGTTCTTTATTGCATTCATGTTAAAGGGCAACTACAGATCTGAGAGGTCAGACCATCTGAACTGTTGTGATTGTGAACATTTTGTGATTCTCTGTATAGTCTTTCAAACGCAGTTTGGATAAGAGAGGTAAGATTCAAAGAAGCAGAGGCACTGGCACTGGGGAGTAATGTTTCAGTACTAATCAGGCATATTTAAGATTGTTGGACCATACAGGGTATGGGAAGAAGATGGAAAACTGCCAGAGGATATCATACTTCCCTGAGGCCAGTGTGTGGATCATAGTGAAGACTGTGTTAAAACCAGAGAAAGAGTTCTAGTCTGTAAAGACAAAAGGATGCTTGAACACACACATGCTTTATTTATCAGATGGTTCCTCCATGTTTGCAGTCCACCAGTCTTTAGGGCCTGATAAGAACTTGCTTCATGGTCAATTGTATTAGAGAGAAACTTCTATAGATTTTCAGATGTTTTATTTGTCAAATACAGGTTTTGTGTCCATACATGTAGCCAGGGAGAAAGAAGGTAAATACAACTCTCTGTAATGAAGGCTGGTTCTGTTTTTAAACAAAAAGACTTTTTGATGTCAGTAAACAATATGTTCCAAAATGCTATAATTTTTTTCATAGTAAGCTTCATCCTCTGTGTGATGGATACAGATACCTACCAATTGGATACAGATACCTACCAATTTCTCAATTTTTAGAAGCTGTCTAATTTTAGCCATCCTACTCTTTCCTCCTTTGTTTTAGTTTCCTTCTGTAGTTTGCATCTTCCTTTAAGCGACTTGAAGCTCTGTCCTCTGCCTTCCAAGACTCATGCTCATATGTTTTCCTGACTTTCAGCTTTTCCATGCTTCTATACAGGATAGTTTCAAGGACATCGGATAATACGGACTCTGATGAGTCTTTGCTCTTGACATGGGGTTTGTAATTCAATAACGTGCGTTCATGTACTTAATCTATGATGACTGTTAATCAGATTCCGTGAATACTCTAAACATATTAATATTTATTATGTTTACTTATGAGAATGAAAAGGATGTCAGGTTTCCATAGTCAAAGGTGCTATAATATTTCAAAATGACTACAGAAATATTTTCTTCCTTTTTACTGCAATCTGACATTTACTCTTTCAATTATAGTAACATGGGGATTGAGTCAACCTAAATTACTTCTAGAATTTCAAAATTTGCATATTAAAATATCGGTTAAAGGTCTGTTAAGAAAGGCATGGAATACTTTTATTTCAAGTCTATTGAGTAACATATTAAATTTTAAATTAGAAACAAAACAGTATGCAGGATAATCTCACTCCTTCTTATTAGATAAATTCTAAACTATGCCTGAATTATTTTCCTGTATAATATATATTGTTATGAATAGATGACAACAGTACATAAAGGTTTGATTGTTGCTTCTTTGGGATCACCCACACAATCAGCTCTTGATTTGACATTTGGGAGTTCTTGTGGACTTTTCTAAATCGTGCTGTACCATTATGTGTCTGTCTGTAACATTTGTCTTTGGTATGTTATACTCTTGCATAAGGAACCTGCCAAAGAAAATCCGACCCTCTGCTTTATGTAGTTGAGTAATTGCCATGAGTTCTTGTCAACAACTTCTCTAGGGAGAGCTATCTAACTCCAATGAACTTGAAACATTAGCTCAGAACGTGCTTCTGTTCTCATCCACTGTGAATTCATGATATCTGATGTCACAGCTGTTCCTCAGTCTGTAGCATGTTTTCCTCAGGTGAGCTGTAAGAATTTTGTGTGTAGCTCTCATGCAAGCCTTCCATCAGGCATGTTTTCATTACCTTGGGGGAAATTCTAGGTCTGAATAATTTCCTGTAGGACTTTGTTTATGGTGTACTGTAAACTGAATACATTACTGAACAAAGTTTCAAGTGCCTCTTCTGGAAAGCAGCTCTTCACTCTCATTGATCCTTAGAGGCCTCAAATGCTTAAGTTTGTAAAGTGAGTTGATAAAACTCGTCCTGCTGTATTGCAGCATCTTACTAGAAACGTACATGCCATCAGTGAAAGCAAGGGACACATGAGGGGATTTTAAAATCAAGGTTTATCCATGCCTAAGTGAATCACTTGTTAAATCTCAATCACTTTAATCCCAAAGAGGTTCCTGTTAAAAAACCAAATTTGTTCTCCAATCCTAAAAACAAATGTTCACGGCTGAAAATACTTTTCTCAAGGCATTGGAGTTCTCTACCCATCTGAATAAGTGTTTTGTTTAATTAAAAAAACAATGGCAGCTATAGCAGTGCATTGTGGAAATAGTATTACATAGACAGCATTGTTTCAGTGTAGATGTAATAATCTACTTTTTTTCTTTTTCAGAAGGCATTTCAAAATTTTGGTACATTTTTTTCAGTCTTTTTTTCTGCCTTAAAGATGAGGAAGACTGAGAGAGATGGACAATTTTCTTTGAATAATGACATCTCTTTGTTAATTAAGTATCTTTTCTTTACTCTGCCTAAGTAACATACATCATGTTTCAGCTTTGGTGCTATGATCCACTCATGCTCTTGGGAAGGTTGATCAGTGTCCTGACATCTTGCATGTGTTTCACAGAGCTATTTACCTGGGTAGAAGAGTGTAGTTAGCACATGTTTGTCTATCCTGATGCCTTGAGACATGTCCTGGTCTCTGAGCAGCAGTCTTCTCAGCAGTTCATGTGCAATTTCCAAGTCAAGTCAAGAACCAATCAGGACACAAAGTGATCTGCCTTTATCCAGCATTTTATCCTCTTTCCTTGGTAAAGTCTTTTCTTACCTAGGAAGGTTCATTCTTGTATCTAGGCCAGGGTCCTGTCATCTGCAGAGTCAGATCACTTGGAATAGGGTCACAGGGGCCTGTCAACAGCAGCTACATGCCAGACAAGATATCATAACCAAAATCCTGTCTTTTAGGTGCAGATGACAGGAGCATAATTGTGTTTGACCAGCTACTAAAAGAGGGGGGAGGCAAGCCACAGAACTCTGCCTTCTCTTCTCTCAGTGCTTTATTCACATCCTCACTACTTCTAATGTGCTCTGTTAACTGATCATTTTAGGTTGCCGACATAATGGGAGCCCTAGGGAATTAGTCTGCATGAGATGTAAGAAGCCGCTTCTTGGTAATGTACTAGTCATTTCAAAACACTTTACAGAGGAAGCAGAAAAAATGACAAGCTAATTCTCTGATATATTTCAGAGGTATTCCAGCCTCTGGGAGAACAATACCTCTATTCATGTCTTGGCACCATTGAAAATTCATTTTTCCTTCATTTGACAGAGTGGCCTGAGCAGAAGCAAAGAGAGAAGGGCAATGTGGTCTTCCCTAAGACAAGATTTCTGCAGTTACCAGGATGAATAACTGCAGTGTTCATTGACTATATTAGGAGAGAGTCCAGGGATGCATTACCTCTACAGAGTATTATGTGTTCAGTCTGTCCTCTGGAATTCTTCTCTCCTTGATGTAATATACACAGGTATCAGGCAAATCTTACAAGTTGTGTTCCTCTGAAATGTACACTTTAATGTGTAGGGCAGTACATTTATGAGGACTGTGTAACATTTGATTTATTGAGAAAGTATATGTAAAATAGGATCATCTAACTGCCCATTCTATGTAGGAAATGGTAGTCAAAAAGAAGCTAAATAATATCATAGCATACTATGGGAATAGGGGTTGGCTGTTTTCCCAGCACTGCGTTAGCTTGTTCAACTCCAATGGGTATGCATAAACACAAACATTCTGTGATGGAACAGGGCATGACAAGTAGAACTGTGAGTATGCTGGCATGAATTAATTAGAGTGGAAGCCAGTTTCAAAATTAGGAGCCATGATTAATATTGTGATCATATTATAGTTGCTGATAGAAAATTTCTGTAAGTGTTACAATACTTTAAGGGTGCATAATTATTGAACAAAGCTATTTCAGTGTAGAGCCAATCAGCTTCAAAGGGTAGTAGGCTGTATAAACACCATCTCAATGAGTAAGGTTATAGACAAGGCTTTGAAAACTTGAGCTGGGCTACCTTCAAAACTCAAGGCCATTTAAATCTTTCCCAGAAATTGAAATAAGCTCAATTTTTACCACAAACCAAATTAGGAAAATCTGCTGAGATAATTTAATGTATTTACCTCATTCTATTTTCACATGTTCTATGTGACTAAGGGAACTCTTCTGCAAGTGGTGGAGACATTTCTTAGAGTTACGTCTCTTCTGGATGCTACTTCTTGTCGTCACAAACCAAGGAAATTAATGGAGTTATTAAAAGCTATAGCTATGTCTTCCCCAGAATTTTGTCAAAGTAATTCAGCAAAGTATTTGAGCAGTTAACACCACAAAGAAGTGTTCAAATTTTAAATGTGGATTTAAAAAAGAGTGTCTCATCTTGTATTGAAACTTCTCCAGTAAGAGGTCAATGTTTTAATGTTTTTTCCTAAAGATCTTACATGAACATACATGAATCTCCCAGGCCCTGAGAGCCCATTAAATTTTAGGGTAAGAAATGTTTTCACTCATTGGATGCAGATCAGGTTAACAGGTATTTAAACAAACTGGACACAACCAGGTACATTGGCCCTGACAGGATGCCCCCCTAAGTGCTGAGAAAGCTAGCCCATGTCACTGTGAGGCTACTCTCAGTAAACAATGAGTAGTCATAGCAACTGAGATAG
This sequence comes from Bombycilla garrulus, assembly GCA_013400315.1. Taxonomy (NCBI): domain Eukaryota; kingdom Metazoa; phylum Chordata; class Aves; order Passeriformes; family Bombycillidae; genus Bombycilla; species Bombycilla garrulus. Next base: position 10,700 of record VXBU01003982.1, read on the forward strand.
TAAATGCATTCCCATCTTGAAGAAGGGCAAGGAGAATTATCTAGAAACCTAGAGGCAGGTAGGAGAAGATAATGGAGCACATAATACTGGAATTAACTTCCTAAGACATGAAGGATTAGAAGAAGACTGGGAGTAGACACAGATTTACATGGGGAGAAGTCAAACTGGACCATACGATAGCCTTCTACAAGAAATCAGCTGATTCAGTAAATAAAGGAGGAACAAAAGGTGCCGTTAGGTCAAATTTAGTAAGGTTTTTACACTGTCTCTCATTTACAAGCTGATGAAAAACATCCTAGATAAATGATCAGTGAGGTGCACTGAGAACAGGTTGAGCCACAGGGTTCACAGAGTTCACAAGGTCCAGGTGGATACTGGTGCCAACAGTATTCAGTATTCATCTTCCACAGTGACCTGGACGAGGGCCAGAGTACACTCTCAGCAGCTTTCCAGCAATGATGTAGAATTAAAAGAAGTGGTTGATAAGCCAGATGAACTTGCTGTCATCCAGAGAATCTTAGGGTGGAAAAATGGGCAACAGGAACTTCTAGAAGTTCAACAAAAGGCAAGTGACAAGATCTTCTCCTGTTAAGGAATAAGCCCATGCAACAGTACAGTCTGGTGCTGGTCAGCTAGAGAGCAATACGTCAGAAAATACCCCAGGGATCCTGGTGGACACTGTGTTGACCATAAACCAGTCTTGCAGCCATGTGGCAAAGAATTCAAACAGTCTCCTGGGCTGTATCAGACAGAATTTTTAACCTAGAGGAGGCTCAGAGGGATTGGACTAGTGTTTTTTAATATCATATGTGGGGAGGAGTGTGAAAATAAGACAAGGGTAGGTTTTTGTCAGTGGTGTACAGCTTCAGAACAGGAGGCAATGGGAACAAATGGAAAGACTGTAAATTTTGAAAGACTGTAAATTTTGAAACTTCATTTAAATGTAAGTGGAAAAAAGTCAAACCAAAACATTTCCACTGTGAATGTGATCAAACACTGGGACAGGTTGCCAAGAGAAGTTTTGGAGTCTCCCTCTTTAGAGATACTGAAATCAGTGTAGTCATGGCCCTGAGAAACCTGCTGCAGCTGACCTTGCTTGAGCAGAGGTGGATGAGGTGACCTCCGAAGATGATGAACATTCTCAGCCACTGTCTGGTTCAGTGATTCTATTTGCTAAGAATATTGATATATTCCATTCATTACACCAAAAAACTGTGGGATATAAAATGCCTTTGGTGCCTTTTATTTAGAGTTTTTAACAAACAAACAACAGAAGAACAGAAGTTCAGAGGAATAAGTATATTTCTATTTCAAATGTCATTCTCATGATAGAAAATCAGAATTGTGTTGCTAGTTTCCTCAGCTGTGCTTCCTAAGTTGTGAAGCATCCAAGCATCTTTTCTAGCACTGCACATCAATTTGGTTCTTTCCTTGAGGATGTCTCTTACTGTCCCATCAGAGTTTCCTCTCTGACTTCTCATCCAGCCTGACCAGGTCCAAGTGTGGCTAAACAAGTGGGACGGGTGCGATAGAGAGCCCAGGATATCGTCAGGGGTATGACCTTATTTGTCAAAGGTTCTGAACCAACACAGAATTAGAACAAAAAACATGGCTTATTCTGGAGTGATGATGCTATTAGCATCCTCTCAAGTCTGTGCAAGGAACCCAGGACAGCCCCAATCCACCCCAACCAATCTGGATTCTGCATCTTACTATTAGGGTATTGTGCAGGACCCTGAAAATTAACACTTAAATTGAACTATCTGAATATTTATCACTATGAATTTAAAGCATTTCTGCCTCAGCTCAGGTGACACCATTCTGCAGATATGCAAAAGACAGAGGGAGACTATAAACTAATACAACAAAGGGCATAGGATTCTCTTGCCTTTAGTATAAACTTAATTTGTAAAGCTGCAGGGCTCTCCTGTACGAAAAACAGATCTGGGATGCAGAATTATGAGTTTACAAGGCATCCCCTTAGGTTAAAGGCTTAAAATTAACATATTTGGAATATCTGTTGCCGAGCACATATATGCTTATTGCTGTCACATACATGACTAAAAAGCATGCCTTCATGACAGGCTGCTAGGAGAAACTCCAATACAACCAAGACACAATTTGTACATACCATTCCTAAAGACAAGTGCCTATGGCATACTTTAAAGAATCTGCGAAAAACCCAAGGTTTTCTATATATTTTTTGAAACTGGGAAATCAAAGGAATTTGAGTCTCTACTGCCTGTTACTTGAATCAACGTTACAAATATTGAAGTCATCCCATTTAGAGTGGAGACACTTTCAATGACTTCTGTGCTTCAGTGCATGAAATGAGGATAAGACTCCTTAGCACTAACTTAGCACAGAGAAAGACTGGTATCTTCCTTCAAGGAACATTTTTGGTTTTTAATGAATACTCTATAATCTAAAAGTCTTGGTGGTTTGAGTCCCTGAGGTCCTCAGGCTCAAGGTAGTGTGCTTTTTGTTATGCTTAGTGCCCATTTTTCCGGCAGGAATTTCTGTCCACACATTCAGTTGATTTCAGATCCATTTCTTCTGTCTTGCTGATATCAATATAGTACTCATACAGAGTAAAAAAGCAGGTATAATCACACTTGACTCCAGAAAATCTTCTCATAACTGCAATAGCAGTTTGTGTTTTAAAGCAGGAGAAGACACTGAGCACAAACATATAATTTTTATTTCCCCCGTTCCAACTTTGGTGACATTCATACCAACCCCACCTTTTCTTTCAGTAGGGAAAAATGAAGGAGTAAGCACGGTAAGGGAGAAGTAAGAGGGGACAGGAGATCATCTAGGATTACAAGGCAATTTTAATTTAAAGGAAAGAAGAAAAATGTGGCACCATTTCAACAAAGCATTGTTTTTTAAAAACCACCGAGGAGTTTAGTGCCTATGCCTGAAGAGATGAAATTCAGTTAATTTTGGCAGTTACCTAATCTGTGTGTCAAGATTTCATTTTCTTGTTTAATGTATTTATTTCCACAGTGGACAAATTTGGGAAGCGCATACATAAAAACTAAAATCTGAGACATTTTCTCTTCTCAACAGATATGTTTATTTAAAATACTGTCATGGAATAGTTAAGAGGACTTAAATCCTGAAGTTAATAAGTAGTAATAACAAAATTCTTCTATTTTAATTATCCCAGTGG